>JAJHZJ010000161.1:2564794-2755076 GCA_023548195.1 Bettongia penicillata ogilbyi | reverse complement strand
CAGCATCCCAAGCTTGTATTGGTTTGATAAGCCATAGTCAGATGCACTGTAAGTGGACTGTAACATAGTGATGTCATTTTGATCTTCTTCCAGAATGGACAATAACCAACCATTTTAGCCTAATGAGCTTACTTCCTTTTTGCCATTCACAGTGTTCCATCTCTTGTTCCATGTCCTTGTACAGGCTGGTCTAAGCTTTCTCCTTCCTTACTGCTGCCTTTTGAAATCTCCTTCAGGGCTATGTTTAGTTGCCACCTCCGACAGAAGGCTTCCTCTGATGTCCCATCCCCACCTCCCCCAACTCTTATCCCAAAGCTGGTAGCACTTTCTTTTCTATCCAAGTACTGTTTACCTATTATATGTTTGCCTGTGTGCATATCCCCCACCCAGGACAATGTAAACCTAGATTGCCCCAGTAAAATATAAGTCACTTGAGGGTAAGGATTATTTTATTTTTTATTTTTACTTATTTTGCTTTTTTTTCTCCAGTATCATGAATACAGTCAGTGCTTGAACAATATTGGCTTAATTGAAAAATTAATATTGGTCCTCACTATTCCACACATGTAAAATGATGGGGAAGAGGAACGTAGCTGATTAAAAATCAACTAATTTAATCAAATTCAAAGTTCACTCCAACTATACATCTTAATAAACATGATTACCAAAAGGGACACTTATCCTGTTCCTCTGACTAGCTCTTTCTCTCCCACTCTCTGGCTGGAGACAAAATTCCTCAGCCTTGTGGGCTCCCAGTGCTTATGCTAGATAACCCAAGGAAGCAAATATCCAAGTCCAAATAGCAAACCACTTATTTACCCCCTTTTTTGTGGCTTCTGACTCGACGGGGAACCAATTGGTGACAGGTTGATATAAATGTACCTGATGCCGTGGCTTCCTTCATTAAACCTGATTGGTTACTGGAGGCTTTGTTAATTTCCTCCAGGCCCTGCTGCTGTTTTTGTTTTTTTCCACTTGTTGTGGACATTAACTAGAATCATTTTTCGACATATCTCCACTTACCAAGATATTTGATATTCTGCAGCAGTGTTTTTGCTAGCCTTATACGTGCATGTGCGTGTCTAGTATTTACAATGCAAACAAAATGGAGGGGGTGGGGAAGAGAAATTCTCTCCCTGATAAATTGCACTGGCCAAAAATGGTTGATGGTGGGTAGAAATTGCTTTTTTGAGAAATTGCTGGTCATTCTGAATCAGTTCTTCCTCTTATCCCTTCTTCCTCTTTGATATGAATATCTTAAATTTTAATGACATTTTGTCTACAAGGACTACATTGCTCTTTCTACCATTCTATCTCCCCCAGCTGATGATAATACAGAAATTAGGAAACTAGACCTGTTGCCTTCCAACTCTAGATTCTAATGTACTGGCGTCTGGAAACATCACAACATACCCAGAAAGTTGGAGGTAAGAACCTCAACCACACTGAGTCCTTAGGGGCCACTGTCTTATTTTGCTGTTGCCAAGGTTCCAACTGGAACAAGCTGACTCTACTTGCCTTTTCATGCCTCCACCCATTTCCATCTCTTATAAGCATTATTGCTGTCTTTTGTGTTTGTATCAGCATCATTTCTAACTACGTTCATCCCTTCAATGCTCCACCCCTTAAAACAAAGGGGATTAAACAAAAACCAATAAGGAAACAAAAGCAGCCACCATATCGGTCATATCTTATGGCACATGCCAGGTTCCACCCCCATATTCTGTTTCCTCTTAGATAAAATGAAAGAGGCATATCCCTATAGTTCATCTCTAAGGGCAAAAGTGATCATTACAATGGCAGAGGTGAAGAACATTCAATTTCATTGCATTGTTCTTTTCATTTACCACATGGCAGCCATCATGAGCATTCCATTCTTAGTTGTAATTTTTTGACTCTTTCTGCATCAGTTCTTGCACAGTCTTCCCATGTCTTTCTGAATTCCTCTTATTTGCTGTTTCATATCCCATGATAATATTTCAATATATTTTATACCTTAGTTTATTCAGCCATGTCTTAATTTTTGTTCCAGGTTTTGCTATCATAAATATTTTGGGGGGATTTTGATGAATACAAAGAGTTTTATTTCTGCCTTTAACCTGCTTGGAGATTTATCCCAATAGGGTGATTCATGAGTCAAAATATTTGAATAATTGAATTATTTTTATGGAATAATTCAAACTTGTCCCCCTTTAATCTTTATAAGGCCCTAATAGTAAAAATGCCCTGCTTATAACCCCAGGGTAGGGTGCTTTTAAATGTGATCCGAATGATCAATGGAAGAATACAGGTAAAGGGGTGTGTGTGAAGGGGGGAATTAGAGAAGTCAAGTTAGGGAACCAAAAACAAATCCTGCTTCTTCATAAGATTATGCAATCAGTCAAGCAGAATTTATTAAGCACCTACTATATGCCGCTACTGTGATAAGCTCCTGATGACTGGGTTTGTTTGAAATTGATCCAATATAATCTAATAACCATTGGTTAAGTATCTACTATTTGTAAGCTCTTGAGTTGGGTATTTGGAGATGCAAAGAAGAAACATGCCACTTCTTAAGTCATAGGTGAGAATTGGTTGAAAGTTAGACACCAAAGATGAATGAGCAGCCCTGAAAAGATCTCAGCAAACCCTCCCACTAGAGATGCTAGTCTTCTCTGAGAACCTCAAAGGTTCAGAAAGATTATGTAACTATATTATTGTCACACAGGCAATAAATGTCAGGAAATGGGTGTTAATTCCAGACTTTGACTAACACTTAGAATATCACCTTTTTAGTAGACATTCAGTTTTCCTCTTTTAGTTCTTGTTTTGTTTTTCTTTAGTGTCCCTGATGCCTTCTGAAGGGCAGTATGGAATAAGCAGGGGTGGGAACATGTTTGGATTAGGTCAAAGATCCATACTTGAGGTCCTTGAGGGCCACATGTGACTTTGAGGCAACTCCAGATATGTAGAAAACCATACAGGCTTGGATAAGAATTGACTGGATGATCTGAAACAAGTCACCTAAGCTCTCAGGGTGCCAAGGCATTAAAGGGACTCTTTCTAGAAAAGTAAATTACAGAGTAGTGGCTGATCTGGGGTGGTGAAGGGAGTTTCTTCACCAGAAATAGTTTTCAACAGTAATTAAATTACCAGGACTTTCCCAAATGTTTAGCATAGAGTCTTATTGAGAGCAGGTGCCTAATAATTGCTTGTGAAAGTGAGTAGATCGCGATTCTGTCCATCAAGAACTATCAATTAAATAAACATACCATTTTTAATTACCGACTATGTGGCAAACACTAGACTAGGTAAAGATGCTAAAAAGACAAAAAAAAAAGACAGTTCCTGTCCTCAAGGAGATTGCATTCTATTGAAGGAGCATGTGGGGCAATAATATGCAGAATACAAAATAAATAATAAAATAAATATATCATAAAAAATAAAATACAGAATACATTAAAAAATAAATACATGATAGCTACAGAGGATGGGCATTAGCACTTGCTAAGGAAGAGAAATTTTTTTTTTAGAGCATACAACTATAAATACTCCTAGAAAAGTGAAGCTTTGACACAGAGTAGGCTCTCAATAAATGTTTATTGAATTAAATTGAACTTAAATACTGATTCAATTATAGATGACTGAGAGCAGAGGAGAGTGCAATGAATGCTGGAAAGGAGAAGGAAGTCATGGAAGAGGGAACAGGATTCAGAGAAAGACCAGGCTACTGCAAATCAACCCCCCATTTGTTACAAGTTAAAAAAAAGGAAGGAGCTTAAGTAGTGTGGTGAATAGAACACTGGCTTTAGAATCAGGAAGACTCATCTACATGAGTTCAAAACCACCCTCAGATACTAGTTGTGTGACCCTGGGCAAGTCACTTTAGCCTCATTTGCCTCAGTTCCTAATACGTAAAATGAAATTGAGAAGGAAATGAAAAATCACTCCAGTATCTTTGCCAAGAAAACCCCAAAATGAGGTCACAAAGAACTGGAAATGAGTGAACTATTATAAAACAAAGAAACAGAAACAAGAGTTCATGGGGGAGGAGAGAACATATTTTCATAATCAATGGTTCCCAACTTTCTGTTTTGTCTGTTATTACTGTATTATTGACATTGAAATTTTATTCTTTTTGTTGTTGTATTATCCTTTTTCAGCAACAGCAATAGCAACTAAATGTATCATAATGTCCTACAATTATTTACTGATTAAGAAACCATTAAAGACTTTTCACCACTAACTCCTTAGACTATAAGGATCAGGAACCACTAAATGGGAACTTGTGATTATACGTCTCCTAACTACTTGACGGGTTGAAATCTACGGCAGGAAATAGTATAGGTAAAAAGAAATAGTATAGGTAAAAAGAAATAGTATAGGTAAAAAGAAATAGTATAGGTAAAATGGAGATAGGAAATGGGATAGGATGGTATATTACAAACTTATTCATGGAAAGGAATTCAGGTATAGGATTGGGGGAAACATCATGTCAAGCATTTGAGTAAAAGTCAATGGAGGGTGAAAGAGAAATGATTTTGTCATCAGAGCATACTACGGACCTGGAGAGAAAGAGAAAATAGTTGAGTATTTTGGAAAATGGATCACAAGTGAGGTGCGAAGGTGAAAGCGTGATATCTAATCCTTTAACTATCTACTAAGTACCTACTCTGGGCCAGGCATTGTGCTAAGTATTGAGGATACAATTGATAAAAAGAAAAATAGTCCCTACCCTTAAAGGGATTATAGTCTAAAGGATATAGGGGAAGAAGGACTTCAATCATCTTGTTATTTACTAAAACTCTCCCTAAAGATAAGTGAATGATGTAATTATAATTTCATGTTTACAAGGGTGAAGGAATAGCAGAAAGGAATAATATAAATTTGATTCTCACTGTCAGAAGTACTAGTTGCTAGATTGGAAATGACTAGAAACATGTAGGAAGTAGAGGAGAAAAAAGTAGGATTTAATCTGACACACCACCTCAACTTTGGGAGAGATTTCAAAAGGTTAAGGAAAAAATAGGTAGGATCTTTTAGACTAAAATTCTAAAGAGCAAATTGGCCCAGGAGGGAAAAGAAATTCTTATGTTCTAAAGAAAAGAAAAGAGTCTGTTGAAAAAAAGACAAAAAAAATGAGACTTTTCTGAAAATACCCATATAGAACACACACACACACACACACACACACCTGGAACTTTTCTGAAGAGACTCATGTAGATCACAAAAACCTCATCAAATAAACTGACATATTGAAGCACGAGGGCAGAATATGTTCAAAAAAATATGAAGGACAGGTAAAAGAGGATGAATACAAAGAAAGGCACAGTCTTAAGAATAATGTCATGAGTGTTAAAGTTCAGAATGAGATGGGGAAGAAAGATAAGGAAGTCTTTGGTTTTGAGTTTGGTTTGGTTTTTGTGTTTTAAGGTGGAAACATGAAGTATCAAAGAATAAGAGCATATTCAAAATGGATAAGCGTCTGATCACTGAAAACGCAGATAAAAAGCAGAGCCAATTACTTTTATTTTTATTTTGTTTTCTCTGTCAAAGAGAATGATCCTTTGGCAAGAAATGTCTCAAAAATATCTCATAGAATATTGCTACCTAAGGTGAATAAGGAGACAGTACGTTCCTAGCTGATAATAATTTGCCACCTGACCCTGATACCTGTTGTCATTTAGTTCCCAACAAATTAGTAGATTTAATTCTTGAGCCATTGTCAAGAAATTTAAAATATTGTAGAGAATAAAACATGTTGAAGACTGGAAAAGTTGTTACAAGTTAAATTTAAAATTTAAAATAGTGTAGAGAATAAAACATATTGAAGACTGGAAAAGGAGAAATACCAACCTGATTTTCAAAAATGGGAAACTACCAGCATCTGCAAATGATAAACCAGTGAGCTGGACTTTAATTTCTGGGAAAATTCTAGAAAGAATTGTGTAAGTTATGATTTGGAAACATCTAGAAAGGGAAGCAGTGATTACCAAAAACCAACCAAAAAAAAATGATCATTTCACTATGCGCTGGACATGGAAGTCTAGTATTATAGTCTTTTTTCAACAAGGTTTTGAATTGGTCTATCAGAAGAAAGTTATAGGTAGTGTTTACCCAGATTTTAATGACTTCCTTAAAAAAGTATCTCACAAAAATCTACAGATATGGGGGCAGAGAAAAGGACAATTAGATGGAATTGGGATTGTTTGGATGCATGAAACGAAGAAGTAGTCATTAATGGGTCAAGAGCAACTTGGAAAAAAGCCTTCTATTGTGCTTGCCCCTTCATATTTAGATTTTTATTAATGACTTAAAAACATAGATTTTTTTTTAAGGTGAAAGGGATTTGAAGCTTGAAGGGATATCTAAAACACTGGTGACTAAAATAAACATACTCCAAATATTTGGACAGGCAAGACTACTGAGCTGAAACTTAGAAGGTGAAATTTAAAAGGGACAAAGGTAAAGCTATACACATGGAATCTCAAAATCTGCTTCACAGGTATAGGATGGAAGAGGTTGCAATGGATTCAGTGGATTGGACACTCATTTGTAGTCAACTGTATAACAGAGCATCCAACAAACCTAATGAGACCTAGAAATGCATTAAAATTACTAACAGAAATAAGGAAATAACTGGTCAGATAACTGTCTCATGGGTTGAATTCAGTTGTGTGTTGCACATTTTCAGAAGGATGTTGATAGATTAATTCAGAAGAGGGCAATCAAAATTAGAAAATACATTGATTATCATACAAGAATGAATTGATGGAAATGGAGGTCTTTAGCTTAGAAATGAGAGGACATAGTAGGGACCATCATGGTAGTTAATTCTGTAAACATTTGAAATGTTGTACATAGAAGAGGACCTTGAACTGAAAGTAGAACCCGGAGTAATGGGTAGAGGAGTTTGAAGAAAGAAATTGTAAGTTTTAACTAATGAAACTATTGCTAATATTTAGAGCTATCCAAAAAATAAATTGAGGTGCCTCTGGATGTAATGTGTTCCCTTTCATTTAATGATTTGAAACTGAAGCTAGGTGACCATGTAGTAGATATTTTGGAGGTGTACTTGTAAATGTTTATCAATCATCTCTCTGAAATGTAGGCATGAAATACTTCTAAGTCCAGTCTGTATTTTTTCCCATTACTTCCTTAAATCTAGACGATTCAACAAAACAAAAAAGTTAAGCTCTGATTTGTAGTATTTGTCAATTTCTGAAGTGTAAATGCTCACACAGACAATTTAACGATAGGCTCTGGCATGATCAGGCTCCAGAAGAGCCCTGGTTGGGTTTTAAAAGTGATTCTTTTGTGGGTATGGGCTGCATAGTAGGGTTGTTGGGGTTATGCTTCCAAATTTAGTATTCTGCGATCCTATGAAAATATGTATATATGTGTATATATATATATATATATATATGTGTGTGTGTGTGTGTGTGTGTGTGTGTGTGTGTGTGTGTGTGTAATCAACAAGAATTTAAAAAGAATCTTTTTTTATGCAAAGCCCATAACTAAAACAAGGACTACAACGATACTCCACCTTTACAATTGTTTACAAACTAAAAGGAAGTAACATTGAATAGCAGCACTGAACAAAGGATGGGTGGCCTCAAAGTGATGAAAACTTGGGTTCAAGCCCTGCCTCTGACACCAATAGTTCTATAACCCTAGGCAAGTCACCATAAATCTCAGTAACCTAGTAACTCAAGGACTACAGACTTGTATTGTGGATGGAGTTTGTATATCTATATTGGAAAGGAGGAGGAGGAGATCAAATGCTATAGGATCATAGATTTAGAGTTAGAATCTGGAAGGCACTGTCCACAGGCCATTGAATCCAACTTTCTAGTTTCACAGATAAGGGTACTGAAGAACAGAGAGGTAACATGACTTGCCTTTTTTTTTCTGGGATATTTCCAGTACCTGATAGGTCATAGGTCCATAGGTTTAGAACCTAGAGGGTATATAGCCCAACCTCATTATTTAGAGATGAGGAAACTGAGACGTAGAAAGGTTAAACTACACAACCAGTAAATGTGAATGAGTACATATTTTCCTGACATCAAGCTCAGTCTTGTACACTACCAGATATACACAAGTAAAAATGTAGAAGGTGATGGGGGCAAATACTGAATCTAAAATCGCACTATTTTAAATTGGGGGGGATGGGAGATGGAAGGAACAATCAGAGGAGGATTCATGAAGGCCCTGAGCTGGGCTTTGGAGGAGTAGAAGGATTTCACTTAGTAGAACCAAGGAAGGTATACATTCTAGACTTAAGGCAGTGGGATATGGTAAGGGAGAGTTGTATGGATATGCCATCAAAAGAAGTCGAAATGAGGCCATCTGACCTTTCATGGAGATTCTGTAAGAGTTAATTATGGAATTGTTAGCTTCTCTTCAGTCTCAGGATATACCTATAAAGAGAAAACAGCAATATTTGGGTATTTCGATGCCTATGACAGAGATAGAATCTGACAGAGTCATGACAATTGTGGCACTATATGACAGGCACAAAAATCTATTCTCTGATCATTGAAGTAAGCCAAGGGAGACCCCATGATTCTAGGCCTGAAATTTCCTAAGGAGTCTGCACAATCCCCACCTACCTTTCATGGTCCCATTCCGGGTTTGCTTTTCTTTCATTTGCAAAGATCTTTATGAGTCTCACAAAGGCACTTGTTCTGCTTCTATTCAAAGGTCAGCACAAAGGCTTGTTTTTAAAGTTATATTTAGAAGGAAAAAATGGATCAAGAAGGGATAGGATCTCTGCTTGAAGCAGATATAACCTCCTCAAATATTAATTTTGTTTGTGTTTATTCTGACAAGGAAAAGGCCTTTGCTGTAGAAATGACAGAACAAAAGTATCCAACAAGGAGCTGGAAGTCAAAATAAGTCAGGAAATAGTAAGAAAGCTTGCCCTTGACAAATTTATCAGTGGGCCCAAATGATCTATGCTCTGGGTTCTTGGAAGTGGAAGACGGGATTATTGTGCCATTGTCAGAGATAAGTGAAAAACAGTGGAAAATGGGAGAGGAACTACAAGACTGGAAAAAGTAATGTTGTCCCTCTTTAAAAAAAATGGTGAGGGAGTGGAATGAATGGAATGGTAAAGTAGAGGCAAGGGATCTTGACAGATTCCTGGGAAAACTCTAAAATGAATCATCAAACAGATTAAGGGTGAACATCTAGAAAGGGAAATTCTAATTACAAGGAGTTATCATGGCTTCCTCAAGGACAAATCATGTCAGACTCACTTCGTTTTCTTTTGTGAGGGGATTATTAAATTAGTAGGTGTGGACAACGTTGTCAGAGTTGACGTAGATTTTAGCAAAATATCACACATAAGTCTTATGGAGATGATGGAGAGATGCATGCTGGATTATAATACTATTAGATGGATTAGATACATAATGGAAAGAAAGAAATGGAAAACATTAATAATATAATTTGAGCTTAAAAGTATATCATGAATACTTTTTTGGAGAATTGGTAATAAATTGGTAATTAAATATTTGCCAGTTGTGTATCACTTAAGCCAAGACATTCAATGTTTCTGTACCTTAGTTTGTGTAAAATGAAGGGGTTCCACTTAATTGACTCTAATGTCCTTTTTAGCTCTTAGTCATGATAACGATGATGATGATGAAATATAGTATTTATATAGTATCAAAAAGCTTGTAAAACACTTTACAAATATTCTGTTATACCCTCACAACAAACCTGGCAGTTAGATGCCATTGTCATCTCCATTTTACAAATGAGAATACTAAATCAGGCAAAGGTTAAGTAACTTGCCCAGATCACACAGCTAATAAGTGTCTGAGAACTGACTTGAACTTAGGTCTTCTTGATTCTGGGTTCAATACTCTATCTACTGCATCCCCAGTTGCCTTTCTAATTTTATGATCCCTCCAACATTTGGATTCAGACAACTTTTCCAAGGCCTTCCAGGAATAGTCCAGGGGAATACTCTGGAAGCAGTTTTGAAATCAATCATTTATTTATTTTTTTGAGAGCTGAGTCTCCCCTTTTTGTACTCTTTCTCCCCATCAATAGGGTCCCTCATTTCTAGTTTCCCATAAACTCTTTAATCTCTTCACTCTCAACCCTGATGGAAATAGTTCTGGATTTGGAGTCAAGGTGACCTGGATTTAAATCCTGACTCTGGAATTTACTAACTAGGTAACTTTGGACAAACTGTGTAACCTCTCTGGGTCTCAATTTCCTTGTCTAAATAGTGATAGCGGTGGACTAGAAGGCCTCTAATGTCTCTTGCAGTTCTAGCACTGTGATCCTCTAAAACCTGAGATAACTACCAGACTAGACTTCCATTTTTTTTTTTTTACTTAAACAAATGAGGAGGTTGAACTAGTTGATTTCCAATGTCCCTGCCTGCTCTAAAACCTGTGTGAGGGATTTTGATCCACTCATCCACATCAAGATGTGACTATACCTTCTGCATTAAACTGTCCCTTCTTTGACCATCCATCACACTAATGTTATGAAGTATAAAACCATGGATGAGAGTTCAAACTGTCTTGTACTTTACTCATTGTCATGAGGTTTTATAGGTCTTATCCCTTCAATTAGTACCTAGAGGACAAAGAGTAGAATATGGTACAAGTAAAATACTTCCCAAACATTAAAGTGCTCTATAAATATCAGATTTTATACATTATTTATTTCTTTTGATGTCAATGGCTTAGCGAACTTCTAGCATAGAAAATCCTTCCACCAATGGAAATCTTCATGCACAACCAAGCTTCCATGCCTGGGGCATGCATAAGGTTAAATGACTTGTTCAAGTCTTGTTCATACTGGTAGATGGATTTTCCATATCAATACCAACACAGCATGGCCAGTCTTCATTGGGAGAAGAGTGTCCACTTCTACAGTCCCCCATGCTGTTCCAAGTCATAGATACAGATCAAAAAATAACCTGTCACAAAGCTCTTTCCTTAACCTTTTTAAAAAAATGTTCATTATCATCCTCTAAGTCAGGAATTTTTAACTGATTTTGTGCACAATGGACCCTTTGGGCAATCTGGTGAAACCTGTTGATCTTTTTGTAGAGTGATATTTTTAATTGCATAAATCAAAATGTTAAGAGTTACAAGAAAACTACTTGTATTAAGATATAGATATTTCTCTGTCTCTCTAGCAATATTCTTCTACCAATTATCTATTCTTCTACATATCCATATTTATTAGACATTAGTATCCATTTATTAGATATCAATAGATGATAGAGATAAATGCTGTAAATGATATAGACAATATAGACATATACATGTTCTTGTATTCCGGGTTTAGAATTTCTACTCTAAAATGAGTTTTACTAGTATTATTAGAATGTTATTCCTATTTTCCAAATGAGGAACCTCAGAGGAATTTGAAGTGAGGTGTAGTGACTTGAAGAGGCAGGCAGTGATGGAATGGATAGACTGTCATGCCTAGAATCATGAAGACCTGAGTTCAAATCTAACCAGAGACACTTACTACCTGTATGACCCTGAGTAAGCACTTAACCTCTGTTTGTGTCAGTTCCCTCAACTGTAAATTGGGGATGATAATAGCACCTGACAGGCTTATTATCAGGATCAAATGAAATAATGATTGCAAAATACCTCTCATAGTGTTTGGTACATAGCAGACTACATAAATATTAGCTGCTACTATCATCACCATCATCACCATTATCACCATTACCACAATTATTAATTATTATTGCCTATGCTCACAGAACCAGAAAGTGTCTAGATGATGATTCATATCAGTTCAATTCCATTTAAGAAGTATTTATTAGAGAATGCATACTGTAGCAGAGAAAGTATTAGATTTAAATTCAGGACGATCTGAGTTAAAAAAAGTCAGACACTTGCTTAGCTGTAGGATTCAGCTTTTCTGGGCCTTAGTGTTTCCATCCAAAAAATGAACCAGCTAGTCTTTTAGATTCTTTGTAATTCTAAAACTAAAATTCTGTGAAGTACCCACTATGTGCAAAGCATTCTGCCAGACACTGGAGATGCTATGCAATGCAAATATCCAACTTGAATTTTTCTGTCCATATATGTTAACAATTCATTGTTTCAGCCACAATTAGAGAAAGGGAAAGAAGGTGAAAAGATAAGTACAGGTGCGAGTTCACAAAAGGAAGTATTGCTTTCTTTGCTGCTGTTGCTTTTGGCTAGATAGCACTTGATTTCTCAAATCCACCTGCAAATTCCCACATGAGAAGTGAATGGGACTCTTGTAACAGCTCAGCTGTGTTGTCTTTTCACAGCAGACTCACTGGATGTTACTCTGATTTTTATACTCATTCAGTTAACTAGATATGTGGCTTCATTTTTGTGACTTTTGTTTTGGGTGGGAGGGGGAACCATGGGAAAAGAGCAGGGGGAGGGGACAGGTGATGGAGTTAGTAGAAATCCAAAGTCTTATATTGCTTTTGTGGCAAACTTGACTGCTGATATCTCTACCATAAGAAGAAAAACTTTCCTTATCTGTTCTTGGTACTTACCGTTTTTGCCATAGACTGCATGAAGACATGATATATAATACCTTTCAAAAACCATGTAAATGATTCCCATTCTCTGGTCCTCACTTAACCTCCTCTGCAAAATCAGGGAACTGAAATGGATGGCATCTGAGGTCACTTCAAAGGATAATAACAGACAGCATCAAGTTTTGCAAAGCTTTCCATTTATTACACACACACACAAACACACACACACACACACACACATATAAATCCTATAAGGCAGATATTATTATCATTACTATTTTAGAGAAAAGGAGAGTAAGACCAAAAGCCATTAAAGGACTTGCCTACGGTCTCACAGATGGTAAGTATCTGTGGTCAGATTTGAATTCAGAATATTCAGACTCCAAGACCAGAACTCAATTTGCTGAGCCAACTAGTTTCCTAAACCTCAGATCTTATGAAGGAATACACTATAAATTTTTATTCAATGTCTAATCGTGTAGTGATTCTGACATGACTTTGGCTGAGTGTCATAGACATAAAACCTTTCTTAAAAAAGAAATCTGGATTCTTCACTGGATTGAGCTACTTGAAGATAATTATTCAAGTGTATAAATTGTTTCTACTTTGATGTTCAGCATAGAAGAGATACAAGCCCCAATGGGTAAGTGTTCAAAAGGTTGGAAAGTTTACCCCCCAAAATTGTAACAAAGACAAATGCATGATGGAAATGCTCCAAAGCATTAATAATGATAGAAATATAAATTAAAGCAAATCTGAAGTTCTATTTGATTCCCATCAAGCTGACAAATCCCGTAAAATAAACAGTCAAAGCTGGAGGGGCCATGGGAAGTCAGACATGCTAAAACATTGTTGGTGGAGCTGCAAATGAGCCTAACAACTCTGGAAAAGAAAGGAAAAAAACACTAAAGTGTTTTTGCTCTTTGACCTCATTATTCCACTGTTGGGCTTATATCCCAAGAAGGTCAAAGGCAGAAAGAAACATTTCACATAGTAAAAATATTTATAGCAGTATTGTAAGAGAGATAAAACACAGAACACTTGAGGACTGCTAGCACAGGTTCACTCTTGATTTGGTCAGACAGGAAAGACACTAAAATGGGGTTAATAATCTCATTTTATTCTAGTATAGTTTTCTCAGAAGACAATTGCTGGTAATGGGAGTCCAAACTCCTACAGCATTCCCTAATCACCCTTCTCACAGGGGCCAGTGAGGAGGGGGAGGCAACTACCCCTACGTCTCGATGGGGTCAATCAAGACAGGCACAACTTGCAATTCCCCTAAATCCCCTCAAGCCTCAATGGGGGTCAGTTGAGGCAAACATAGATTCCTCCCCCAAGTATCAATGGGGGCCAACTGAGACACACATAGCATTTGTGCATTCAATCCTAAAGGTTCCCCATTCATTCTCTAGTGACCACCTGTTTTATAGGCAAACAGACAAAGAAGGCATGTTGCCAGCAATAGCCCCACAAGTTCATATCACCCCATCCCTGTATCTCACTGCACAGCTGCAGTGGATGTTTATGTCATTTACCATTATGTAACTATGTGCAAACATGGTGGAGATGTTTTGAACCGTAACTGTGGGAATTCATATCTAGTACCTGGGAACCAAAGATTGTTGTGGCTATGGATTTTGGGAAACTGAACTCTGGGAAATAATAACAAAAATTCACTTTATACACACTAAAATTCACCTCACATGCAAATATTTATATAGAAAAATATATCCTAGAAACTTTGTGGGTGTTCACTGATGGAATATTTGGTGTAGATGTAACAGAATCTAATGGAATGTTGTATGAAAAACCAAAGGAGAAAAATCAGAGAAATCTTGGGAGGACCATAAGAATTGATATGCAGTGAAATAAGCAGAACCAGGCAAACAATAATTGACATAACTCTAATAATGCAAAGGAAAACAACTCTGAAAAGCAGCCAGACTTTTAACCATGAACCAGTCTTGGCTGCTGACCAATCTTATTATTCTATGAGCTTTCTAATGCTTAAGGGCCTCATGGTTCCAGTTACCCTTAAAAATTATTTTGAAGTAGGGAAATTTGAAAGGCAAAATCTCTCTGTTTTGAAAGCTTCCAAATGGGGAAGGAAACAGGCTAAGAAAGCCCAAGAAAAAATGGCAAGAGAAGAAGAGTTACTGGGAAAGTTGAGCCTCTCCCAAGGTAAGGATGCAGGCTTTGTCATGAGCTTCCACGTATCATATTTAGATGTGGAATGAAGCTGAGAGGCCATCAGTTTCAGATCCCTCCTTATACCATAATAAGAACTGAAGTAGGAGATCAGGGTCAAAAGCCATAGATCTAGAAGTAGAAGTGATCACAGAAACCATCTAGTTCAACCACCTCAATTTAAATATGAGAAAACAGAGTCTAGGGAAGTGCTTTGATGTGGCTAAAGTTATTGAGGTAGTATCTGAGATTGAATTTGAACCCAGGACTTCTGACTACAAAGACAGTGCCTTTTTTTCCCACTCCAATACCTTCATGAACCTAAAGATAGTCACAAACTTTTACTTGTATTTGCTGCCTCCCCCAAAAACATACTTGACTCTCCAAAAGGAAATGAGACTTTGGGTCAGAAAGTTAAGAGCAATGAATTGGAAGAATATGTGTAAAAGATAAAAAAGTAAGAGTCTTTGTCAAAAGGTTCAGTAATTTCATAAGAGCTTTGTATTTATTTATCCACTTGTTTTAAGTAGTACTTAGAAGGTTTTGTTACTCCTTTACAGATCAAGAGTAATCAGGTCTCTTTCACTGGACATCTTCAAGTAGAAGTTGGAGGACCACTCATTGAGTATGGAGTACACAGGAAACATACACAGGTATGATTATAGCCCCTAATACACATGAAAGTCATCACCAGATACTTGAAGAGCCATCTCTTGGAAGATGAATCAGCCTGCTCCTGCTCAGTCTCAGAGGACAGAGCTAGGAAGGATCCTGCCTCAGATACTCAATAGCTACATGACTCTAGGCAAGTCATTTAACCTCTGTCTGCCATAATTTCTTCAGCTTTAAAATGTGGAGGTCACACTACAGGGCCTCTGGAGTCAGAAAGACTCATCTTGCTGAGTTCAAGTCTGATCTTAGATACTTACTAGTTGTGTGACCCTAAGCTCAAGTCAAACTTTGCCTCAGTTTCATCATATGTAAAATGAGCTGGAGAAGGAAATGACAAATTACTTCAGGATCATTCCCAAGAAGACCCCAAATGAGATCACAAAGGGTTGAACATGACTGAAATTGACTGAACAATAACAAAAAATGTTCACTCACTTTAAAAAAAAAAAGCAGTAAAGAGGACCCTGTGCTTCTTATCCCTGAAAGTCTTTAAGCAGAGACTGAACAATCACTTTCTGGGGAGACTTTGTGACAAGTGCCCATTGGACTAGATAGTTTTAGAGCATCTTTCCAACTATGAGATTCGGTGAGTTGGTGAAGCAATCACATGGAATGTTACAGTCTCTTATGTCAATTTTTACTCTGGAAAAAAGAGTCAAAAAACCTGGGTACAAATATCTGCTTGAACATTTACCAGACGGTATGTGACCTTAGGCAAGTGACTGCTTCTCTCAACCTGTATCTGGAGTTTTTCTTATGCCGAAGTTTTATGAACTCGTGCTTTCAAAAGTGTGGGTGCTAGCCCCATCATCTAGTGCTTTAGAATACAGCCTTATAAGTGGATATGGCCACAAAGAAGTTTATTAAGTATTTACAAAATTTTCTATAAGGCTTCTCATAGGTCTGTCTAATGGAAGTGCATGGGACTTGGTGTTCAATTTTGAATCCAATTTTGATACTAACTTAGACATGTTACCACATTTCACTTAGTCTTCCTGACATGGATCTACATTTTGTCATCTATATCATGATTATACTATAAAACATGTTATGTTATATAATTCATATTATGATTATACTATATAACTCATAACTATACATACAATATATGATATAACTCAAAGGGATTGTTTAGAGGAAGGGTCTTTTAAAAACTTACAGTGCTCCAGAAATGGGACCTCTCATACTAATTGGCTTGGTTTGTCCACAGGGCCATATTTGAAGACTTCAACTTGCACATACTGGTCAGAGTTTTGTTGTACCTTCAATCAGTCAGTCAATCTACCAACAAATAATGACTGAACACTTTTCTTCACTAGACACTGGGGATACAAAACCAGAAACGAAACACACCTTGTCTGTCCTCCAGGAACTTTCAGTCTTTCAATGTAATGATATCATAAATTGGATATATATTCCTAAGATTCAATCAATCACTTAAGCAGCATTTATTTAGTGCCTACTATATGCCAAGTACCATGCTGGGAATACAGAAGAACAGTAGTGGTAGTAGTAGTAGTAGCAGTAGCAGTAGTAGTAGTAGTAGTAATAGTAGTAGTAGTAGTAGTAGTCGTAGTAGTATTTATGTAGGCATTTAAATACTATATAATGTATCAGTATATATTAATATGATATAGGCAATATATTTATTAACAAATGTTTCCTTTGAAGAGTCCTTGACTTCAAGAACCTTAGAGTCTACCAATGTGATAATGTTATGAATTGGAAATACATTGCTGGGAATTCTCAACTTAATTGACAAGAATTTATTAAATGCTGATTACATGGCAGGCAGTATACTAGAGAGAAAAATGAAATAATACCTTCCCTTAATGGGCTTATGTTTTACTTATTTAACAAAAAAGATGAACCCATATAATTAAGTACAAGATATACATAAAGTTTAAGTAATTGACAATTTTGCTTAGGGCAAGGACAGATATGAGCAGCCAAATGACTTCCTAGATGTAGAGGGTAGAGATAAAAGAAGCTAGAGATTTAAAAGTCAAAGAAACTTCCATAAGACAAACATGTAATAGAGAATGACTTAAGGGCTGAAAAGAGGGGTGAGATCAGGGGGAGAAAGGGATTTTCAGTCCCTTAATCCAACCTTCTTATTCCCTAAAGAGAGAGCATGAGTTGGCCAAGACAATGCCAACATTAAGGAGCAGGACCAGCATTTTAATCTCAGGTCTTTTGACTTCAAAGTTAGGGCACATTTTTAGGCTACATCATGGTTTCTTAACACTTTTGTGGGTTATTCAGCTCTTTGGCAGTCTGCTGAAGCCTATGATTCTTATCATCAACCTAGCTAGACAAAATTGTGATTCTGAGACAAATTCTTCTCTCTTTTTTTAATTTTAAGAATGAAAATATTGTTTAGATCACCATGCCTAACATGAAATAAAAGACATAAGATTCACATTCAAGACAGTTAAATGACATAGTGCATAGAGTGTTTAGCCTTAGGAAAATCTGAAATCAAATTTAACTGGAGATACTAGCTGTATGATGCTGGACAAGTGACTTAATCTCTCTGGCAGCTTCAGGTTCATCCTCTGTAAAATGGGGATTTTACCTACCTCACAGGGTTTTTGTGAGGATGAAAGGAGATAATATTTGAAAAGCACTTAGTTCAGCATCTGGCAGATAGGAGGTGATTACTAAATGCTTGTGCTATTACTGAAAAGTCTAACAAAGATTCAGGATAAACAGAGTTTTTTGGTGAATTTTGCCATGCTAAGTCAATTCTGGGTGCCTATTCATACTTTGTTGCTTTCATCCAAATGAAGACTCTTAAAGCTTTTGAAAATATAGGGTGGCTTTCCTCTGAATATTCCCTAGCTAAAAATACAAAACCAAAACAAACAAATAAAATCAAAAAACTAGATGGCTAGGTGTCACAGTGGATAGAGAAAAATGATAAATGTTGGAGTAGATGTGGGAGAGTTGGTACTCTAACTCATTGTTGGTGGAACTGTGAGCTAAGGCAACCATTCTGGAGAGCAATTTGGAACTATGCCCAAAGGGCTACAAAAATACACATACCCTTTGACCCAGCAATATTGCTTCTAGAACTGTATCCCAAAGAGATCATAAAAATGAGAAAGGGTCCCACATGTACAAAAATATTTATAACACCTCTCTTTGTGGTGGCCAAGAACTGGAAACTCAGGGGATGTCCATGAATTGAGGAATGGCTGAACAAGTTGTGGTATATGACTGTAATGAAATACTATTGTGCTATAAGAAATGATGAATAGGAAGACTTCAGAGAGGCCTGGAAGAGCTTATATGAACTGATGCTAAGTGAAAGGAGCAGAACCAGGAGATCATTGTAAACTAACAATCACAGGGTGTGAGGAAATTTTCTGGTAGACTTAGCCCTTCAAAGCAATGCAAGGACCTAAAACATTTCCAAAGGACTCTTGAGGCAAAATGCCATCCACATCCAGAAAAAGAACTATGGAATCAGAATGAAGAATGAAGCAGAATATTTTTTCTTGTGTTATTTTTTTTTGGGGGGGGGTATTTCTCATGGTTTCTCCCACCCATTTTAATTTTTCTATGCAGCATGGTTAATGTGAAAATGTGTTTAATAAGGATATATATTTAATAAGAATGTAGAACTCATATAATATTGCATGCCATCTTGGGGAGGGTGGTGAAGGGAAGGGGAGAAAATCTAAGACTTATGGAAGTGACTGTAGAAAACTAAAAACAATTAAGTTAATAATAAAAAAGCATCTTCGCCAAGAAAATCTTAAGTAGGGCCACTAAGAGTGGATATTACTGAAATGACTGAACACCAAAGAAACATTGTTTCCCTCTAAGCAAACACCCAGTAACATAATTAAATGAAGTCAGCATTTAGATTTTGCCATCCAATCCTAAAACAGAAAGGGAAAAGAGCCCCTCCAGTTGTTTCACCTGCTAATGATTCTTTTCACCTTTCAATTAAATTTCAGCCCCCTCCAACTTACTGGTCTATCAGACTTTGCCTTTTGTGATTCCATGTATACATTCAAAAGGGACACTGAAGACTTCTGGGTAACAAGGACAAATATACTTGAGAAATTGTACTTGGAAAAAGCCAGAGTGACAAGGTAGGGAGGGATCTGGCTTGAGATAAACCATCTGATGTTTCAGCTGTGGCATGTGGCTAATACAGTAGTGTGATGTGTCAGCCAAAAAAGTTAATGTAATCTTGGGCTGTGTGAAAAGAAGCCTAGCTTCCAGGAATAAGGAGAGGAGAGTGCCTCTGTCCTTGGTCCTGAACACATCACATTAATAGCATTGTGTTCAGGTCTAGGCACAGAAGTTTAAGAATGACATTGATGGATTGTAGATTGTCCAAAGCAGGGCAGTAGAGATGGTAAAGAGCCTTGACCTCATGCAACACAACAAATGGTCAAAGAAAGAGTGCATGTGTCACCTGAAAAAGATTTGGGAGGAGAGGTTCAGGATAGCTGTGTTGAAATGTTTCAAGACATTTGTGGGAGGATGATTATGTGATCATAGAATTAGAACTACAAGGCACTTAAGAATCCAACTCCTCATTTTACAGATGGGGGAACTGAGGCTAAGAGCAATTTGCTCAGAGTCACCAGTTAAAAAGTCAGAGATGAGATTTGAATTCACATCTTTATGGGTTCTGAGTCAGACAGCCAAGGACCAAATTGATACATGTATCAAGAAGGTTTAAACCTGATGTCAGGAAAAGAAAAAAAATATGTTTTAATGATTAAAGCTGTTTAGAAATGGGATGGATTGCCTTGAAAGGTGGTGGATGTCCCCTTGCTGAAAACCTTCCTTCAAATGGAGGTTGAATGAAAATTTGTTATGTCTTTTGTGGCAGAATTCTTTATGGGTGCAAGTTGGACTAGATAATCAATGAGATATTTCCCAGCTCTAGCTCTATGAATATCCTATGAGCCTTCCATCTGGGAACTTCTGTGACTCAGTGGTTCTGATGGGTGGATCTGAAACAGAGAGATAACAGGGAATAACCCTTGAACACTTGCAAAGATGTATGCAGTTCTCATTGGGATTGTCATGGGTTTCAGTACTCTCTGAGCAGAATGCTAAGACATAACTGTGAAGAAAAGCACCATGTGTGCTCCATAAGCCTAGAAAGTCTCCAGGATCCAAATGGGAATGTATACTGTGTTATGGGTGAATGAGCCTCCTGGATGCCTGGAACAGTTGGCTCATATTCCCCAGAAACATTCATTCCCTTTTCAATTTGCAAGGGGAAAACACAAAACAAAACAAAACAACAACACAACACATTTTGTTTCTTTTGTGTTTTTTTTCTGTTTCTAGGAAAGTCTGTCATTTGAGGTTCCAAATACAACTGGAGAGTGCATTATCATAAAGAGAAGGTGATTTATTATGGGAAATTTCTCCATCTGTGCCTAAAAAGTACCTCTGACCTGTTTGACATTCACCTACTGCCAATACACATCTGAGGTTTAATCTAAATGACTTGAGTGAATCAGAGCCAATCCAAAATGACTTTCTATGGCATGCTGTTATTGGCTGGTACCATAGAAGCCTCCGTGCTGTGAGGCAAGGTCAGCAATAAGACCTGGGTGGCCAATGGAGAAAGGAAGTCAATGATGAGCGTCAGTACTCCCTGCTTTGGACTCCAAACTACTATAAGCCCAATAGAAGGGAGGAATATTATAGAATATTCAGGAATGGTCCTCCCAGGGATTCATTTCATGGAAAGAAATCTACAAGTGTCAATTTAGACTGGGGCCATTGAGAAAGTGACCAATTGATGAATCAAGCAGGAATTCATTGCAACATGAATTGCTCAGAAAGATTCCCACTTGTCACAAATCATTAGCAAGCTGCCAAAATTAGTTCCTGGACAACATGTGAATACTAAGTGTCATCTGCTGTAAATATCTTGGCTACTATAACAATTCAATTGTTTAAAAATAAATTTCTCTGAGCTTAGCATCAGGAAAACTTGGGTGCAAATCCCAGATCATACACTGGCTAGTGTAATGAATGAAAAACCCTGAGAGACAGTTTCTGGGTAATTAATAATTGATTTATTAGTTAGGCTAGCTAATAATCAATAAATTAGTTATTGGTGGTTTCCTTTTAGAAATAAAGACAAAACCATGGAGAATCTGAAATACTTTTGTAAAATGGAATGCTTCCGAAAACTGAAAATCAACTCTGATTGGTTGACATTTAATGAGGAGGTGGGCTAGAAGTCTTCAGCTCTACCTGCTGAGAACACAGCTTGATCATGAGACTCAGCCACCTCTAGTTATCTGGACACAGAAGTCCATCTCCGTCCAGATCACTCTGGTTGGTTTTATCCTTTATGAGCTGGGTCACCCTAAACTCTAATGGAAGGGTAAAGTGGAAGGGCAAAAGCTCATCCCAACTGGATTCCGTTTACACTTTACACAAAAGCAAAGACTCCTAGTTGAGTGTGGTCCCACCCAATATTGAAAAACATGTTTCCTTGAGTGCTCAGGCAAACTCATCAATCAGCCATGTTCTTCAGAGACTGATTTTTTTTTTTTTACACCAATTGGACCTTAATTGAGGAAATAAAGGAGAAAATCCCAAAACACAAAGTAATAATTGGTTATTAATGTAATAATATAATAATTTATTCCACTTTCTAACCATGGGCAAGTAACTTAAATTGACACAGCCTCTATTTCTTCACCTGTAAAACTAGGATAATTACTGTGGGCTCTTGTGAAGATCAGATGACATAAAGGGGAACAAGCATTTATTAAGCCCCTACTATGTCCCAGGCACTGGGCTAAGCACTTTACAGATATCTCATGTGAGTGTCTAGTTAAACTGGTTTGTAACACTAAGGTGCTATAAAAATAGGGAGAGTTGTTTTTATCTGGTTTTGTTTTGTTTGTTCCAGACCAGTGATTCCATCACCGCGGAGAATTTCCCTAAAGGGAATTCCTTTCCACAGTTCAGACCAGCAACCGTTTTGTAATTTCTAGCTATAAAGAATTGCCCAGAACACAGAGGTTGGGAGTTGACCTTTGGGGTCACATAGACAATAGATGTCAGAGCAGAACTTGAGTCCCCTTTTTTTCTGACTTTAAGGATAGTCTTTGATTTGTATGTGTTTTTCACAAGCATATTACATGTATATGTGTGTAATTTTGCATATGTGTGTCTGTCTGCCTGACTGTGGGGAGAGACAAAACCACAGACAGAGATAAAGAGACAGAGAGACTGACAGTTATATAGAGAGAAACAGAGAGGGGAGGAAGGAAAGGGAAGGAGAAATGAAGGGAGGTAAAGAAAAATGGAAAGGAAAGGAGAGAAAGAGAAGCATTTTCTTTTCCCAGTAGAACAATAGAATGGTAAACTCTGAGAGGGGGGCAGTTTAACATTTGCCTTTTTATTGCCAGGTATTTAATGGTGCCTGGCACATAGTAGTAGTTTAATAAACCCTTGCTCTTTGCTTCATTTCCTTTCAAATTTTACTTCTCATTTTGATCATTACTCCTTTAAAACATCTGCTGAGAAACTAATCCCAGCTTCTATGAGATCTTTTAATTTTCAGAGTAGGTTGATGCTGGGATAATGTAGATAATGAGACTCCACACACACACCCCATGTCTCATGACCCATGTCTTCAGCCTAGTGTCCACAAAGTTCTCCTCTGACTCATGTCTGTTCAAAGGTCCAGCAACAGGTCTGATGAGCAGCCTTGCTACCATTCAAGGTAGTTATTAATTTCAATTTCCTTCAGTTACATCAAAAATGGTCAGAAGTGTTTTGAGGAAGAAATAAAATGTCTAAAAATCATAGCATCTCAGATACAAGGAATATTAAAGGAAGCAAAGTCAAACTAATACCTGTGGACAAGAATTTTGTCTATCATAAAAATTCTCTCTTCAACACTTCTTGCAAATGATCATCCACCTTTTAGTTTAAGACTCCCTGTGAAGAGGACTCTACTTCCACCAAAGGCAGTCTATTTTATTTCTGCACACTTCTCACAGATAAAAACCATTTTCTCCCTGGGTTTCAATAATATATCCCCATGCTACAATCCCTGTCAATTTCTTTCCTGTCAATTGAATGTCTATTGTAAAACAAGCAAATACTGCTGTTGGTGGTGCTCCTTGTGGGTGTACAGAGAACTCAAGTGACATTCACTGATGTCTTAGAAAAAAATACTGTATATTAATTTTATTTCTTTATCTTACAAGGAAAATCCCAGAATCACTAAACATTAAAGTTGGAAAGATCTCTATGACATCTATTCCAACTCACAGCTTCTATTATATTCTCAAAAAGTGATCCTCCATCCTTACTATGAAAACTGCAATCAAAGGTGACCCACCACATTCCAAGGCAGTCTGTTCTACCTTTATATCAGTTCAGAGTGTTAAGAAGGGTTTTAGTTTTTATTTTTATTTTTCTGACATCAAGTGTAAATTGATCCTTTTGCAACTAACACCCCACAATCACTTCTAATTCTTCCTTTTGGGAACAAACAGAAAAAAAGTATAATCTCTCTTCTACACAATAACCCTTTAAGTACTTAAAAACAGTTATCAAAAAACTCTATGTGCCTCTATCTAAAACTGATAGAATTACAAGGCTAGAAGCATTCACCAGAAGCCCAGCACATTGCATTGTTTTCCTCTGTCCCCTTCTTGAGTTGATTGAAATCTCAAAAACTAAGTAAATTAAACTAAAGATGTGCCTTGCCTGCCACACTCCAATGCTGAACTTTTAATGCAATCTCAGATTCATCCTTCAGCCTTCTCTCTCCTTCATGAATACCCCATTTCCAAATGCCTGCCAAGTCTTAGAGACTCTACCTGAATAATGCCTTCACAACTATTTTCTTGTCTCCTCTAGCACATGGCCATCATCTTAGTTTAGGCTGTTAGAATTATTGGAATTCCAATTTCCTTTTATTCTCCACTCTTATTTGCCCTCCACAGAGTACATCATTTACTAGATCAAAAAGCTTCAGGGGCTACTTATTGCATGCTGGGGAAAATAGAAATTCTTCTAATTGCCAGTTAAAGTCCAGGCATTTCCTTTTTCATTTGGTCAATTCTACTTTTCAAGGATTTTTTTTTTCCTTCAGTGAATTTTTGTGCCTCTTTTCTAATTGACCAATTCTGCTTTATAAGTCATTCTTCCCCTCGCTGGCTTTTTGGACCTCTTTTACCATTTGATCTAGTCTGTTTTTTTTTTAAGGTATTATTTTCTTCAGTACTTTTTCATGCCTCCTTTATCAAGCTGTTGACTTATTTTTCATGAGTTTCTTGAATCACTCATTTCTTCTCCCAATTTTTCTTTTATCTCTTTTACTTGACCTCTAAATTCCTTTTTGAGCTCTTCCCTGACCTAAGACCAATTTATATTTTTCTTGGAGGCTTTAGATATAGGAGTTTTGACTTTGTTTTCTTCTTCCACCTGTGTGTTTTCCATGTCACCATAGTAAATTTCTATGATCAGACTTTTTTTCCTATGGCTTGAACATTTTCTGGTTCTATTTATTGACTTTTAATGTTTTGTTAAAGCAGGGCTCTGCTTCCAGGATGGAGGGTGCACTGTTCCAAGCTTCAGTGGTTTTGTGCAACTATTTTCAGAGATACTTCTAAGGACCTGTAAGTTTTCAGTTTTCCAAGTTGGTATACTCTAAGGAGAGGTGTGTTTATTAATCTCCTGAACTGTGCTCCAGTCTGTGACAACCACAAGCATACTTTTCTGCCTTGGAACTGTGAAGAGGGTCCCACTTCTGCTGTGACCACAAGCTCTGATATGCTAATGCTCCTCCTCATCCTAGGATTGCCACCCAAGAATGTGACCCAGATCAGAGTATAAGCAAAGCAACAGAGTTTTTCCTCCATGCTAGTAAAGAGACACCTGAAATCTTCTGGCTGGTTGTTTGATCCTCTTATCATATATGGACTGAGAGCTCTGGAAGTAATTGCTGCCACTGCCGATTCAGTGACTCCCAAAGTCTGCTAGGGCTGGGTCTTTGCTGAGGATAAGACTGTGCTAGTATAGCCTATGCTGGACTGTGTTTCACTCTCACACAATATGTAATAGATCTTTTCTAAGTTGTCTTTGGCTGGAAAGTTATCTCACCCTGTCTTTTTGGGGATTCTTCTGCTATTCTAGGAGTTATTTTATGGTATTATTTAAAGGTGTGCTCAGAGGGGTTTGGGGGAGAGCTCAGGTGAGTTACTGTCTTTTCTCAGCCATTTTGGTTCTACCCCTCAAACCCCAGAATTAGATAAATCTAACCACAAAATAAACAAGAAAGAAGTTGAGGTGAATAGAATTCTAGAAAAAAAAACTAAATATGATAGACCTATGGGGAAAAAAAACTCAATGGGGATAGCAAGGAATATAACCTTTTTTTTCTCAGTGATACATGGTACTTACATAAAAACTGACAATGTATTAGGGTATAAAAACTGCATAACCAAATGAAAAAAGACAAAAATATTAAAGGCATCCTATTCAGATCATGATTCAATAAAAATTACTTATAATAAGAGTCATGGAAAGATACATTAAAAATTAAAATGAAAACTAAATAATCTAATCATAAAGAATGCGTGGGTCAAACAAAAAACAAGAATGATCAATAATTTCATCAAAGAGGATGAAAATAATGAGACAACATACCAAAATTTGTGAGATGCAGCCACAGCATGAATAAAATAGAAAAAGAGCAGGTCAATGAATCTGGCATGAAATTTTAAAAAGTTAGAAAAAACAAATTAGAAATCCATAATTAAACATGAAATTAGAAATTCTGAAAATCAAAGGGGAGATTAACAAAATTGAAAGTAAGAAAACTGTTAAACTAATAAATAAAACTTAGAGCTGGTTTATGAAAAAATTAAATAGATAAACCTTTGCTTAATTTAATTTAGAGGAAAAAAAGAGGATTAAACCAAATTAGTAGTATGAAAAATGAAAGGGTGATGAACCAATGAGGAGATTAAAGCAAAATTGGGAGCTATTTTACCAAACTGGGTGACAATAAATCTGACAATTTAAATGGACAATTACAAAAATATAAATTGCTCAGATTAATAGAGGAGAAAATAAAATACTTAAAAACCACATTTTAGAGAATGAAATTGAGCAAGTCACCAATGAACTTTCTAAGAAAAGAATCTCCAGCACCAGATGGATTCACAAGTGAATTCTACAAAACATTTAAAGAATGAAATATTCCAATACTATATTAACTATTTGAAAAACAGATGAAGAAGAAACTCCTACCAAATTTCTTTCATGACACAAATATGATGCTAACTAAACAAGGAAGTGTGATAAAAGAGAAAGGAAGTTATAGACTAATTTCACTGATCAATATTGATGTAAAAATAAATAAATAAAACATTAGCAAAGAGACTATAGCAATTTACCACCAGGATAATACACTAGGAAAAGATGAGATTTATATAAGGAATGCAGGACTAGGTCAATCTTAGGAAGACTATCAGAATATTTGACCATATCATTAACAAAAGCATTACATGATTAGCTCAATAAATGTAAAAAATTTTTGACAAAATATAGCACTTATTCTTGTTAAAAACACTAAAGAACATAGGAACAAATTGGAGCTTTCCTTAAAATAAGAAGTAGTATCCATCTAAAACTTATGGCAAACACTATCTATAATAGGGATAACCTAGAAGCCTTCCCAATAAGAATAGTGGTGAAAATAGGATGACCATTATCACCACTATTATTCAATATGGTCCTAGAAATGTAAACTTTAACAAAAAGAGCAAAAGAAATGGAAGGGATTAAAATAGGCAATAAGGAAACAAAACTATCATATTTGGGGGATGATATGATGGTACGCTTAGAGGATCTTAGAAAATAAAATAAAAATTACTTGAAATAACTAACACATTTAGCAATGATGCAGGATATAAAATAAAACCACATGAATCATCAGCATTTCTATATATTACTAACAAAACTCAACAGCACTACGTAGAAAAAGAAATTCCTTTTAAAATAACTGTAGAGAGTATAAAATATTTCCAAGTCTACTTGCAAGATAAACCCAGGAACTATATGAACACAATTATGAAACACTTTTCACACAAATAGAATCAGATTTAAACAACTGGAAAAATATCAATTGCTCATGGATAAGGTGAGCTACTATAATAACAATTACGATTCTACTTAAATTACTTTATTTATTCAATGTCGTACCAATCAAATTACCAAAAATTATTTTATAGAGAATTTTATAGAGATAGAAAAAAATAATGAAAGTCATTTGGAAGAACAAAAGGTCAAAAATATCAGTAGAATTAATGGAAAAAATGCAAAGGAGAGTGGCATAGCAGTATCAGATGTAAAATTATAAGATAGCAATTATCAAAATTATTTTGATTTGACTAATTTTATAATTATAACAACAATTATATTATTATATAGCCAATATAATAATAAAATTTGGCTATTTTAATTTGGCTAAGAAATAGAGGGGTACACAAGAAATATACTGGGTACACAAGACACAGTAGTAAATTGCTATAGTAATCTAATGATTGATAAACCCTAAAATTCCAGTTTCCAGGATAAGAACTCAATATTTGATAAAAAACTGCTGAGAAGACTAGAAAATATTATGGCAGATACCAGGCATAGAGCAACATCTCACACCGTATACCAAGATAATGTAAAAAACAGGACATGATTCAGATATAAAGCGTAATACTACAAGCAAATTAGGAGAGCGAGGAATAGTTTACCTGTCAGATCTATGGAGAAGGGAAGAATTTATGACCATCCAAGAGATAGAAAGCATTATGTAATACACAATAGATAATTTTGATTACATTAAATAAAAGCTTTTTTATGTAAACAAAACTAATGCACCCAAGATTAGAAGAAAAGGAGGCAGATGGGATTTTTTTTTACAGCAAGTGTTACTGATAAAGGCTTCATTTCTCAAATACATATGGAAAACTGAGTCAGATAATAAGAATACAAGTCATTGCCCAATTGATGAATGGTCAAAGGAAATGAACAGATGTTTTCAGAAGAGGAAATTAAAGGCATCTATAGTCATATGAATAAATGTCTAAAATTACTGCTGATTAGAGAAATGCAAATTAAAACAATTCTGAGGTGGTACCACCTCACATCTATCAGATTGGCTAATATGACAAAAAAGGAAAATGATAAATATTGGAGAAGATGTGGGAAAAATTGGGACACTGATGCATTATTGGTGGAGTTGTGAACTGATCTAACCATGCGGCAGAGCAATTTGGAACTATGCCCAAAGGGCTATAAAATGGTGTACACCCTTTGATCCAGCAGTGCTACTACTAAGTCTGTATTCCCGAAGAGATCATAAAAAAGGGAAAAGGACCCACATACATAAAAAATATTTATAGCAGCTCTTTTTTCTGGTGGGCTAAGAATAGGAAATTGAAGTGATGCACATCAGTTTAGGGATGACTAAAAAAGGTGTGGTATATGAATGTAATGGAATATTATTGTGCTGTAAAAAATGGTGAGCAGGTGGATTTCAGAAAAACCTAGAGAGACTTACATGAACTGATGCTGAGCGAAGGGAGCAGAACCAGGAGAATATTGCACACAGTAACAACATTGTGTGATGATCAGCTATGAGTGACTTAGTTCTCTACAATACAATGATCCAAAACAATTCCAAAAGACTCATGATGGAAAATGCTAAACACAGCCAGAGAAAGAACTCTGGAGTATGAATGCAGAATGAAGCACACCATTTTTACTTTTTCAGTTGTTTTCTATGGCTTTTCCCTTTGGTTATGCTTCCTCTTTCACAACATGACTAATGTTGAAATATGTTTACAAGATTGCATATGCATATCTTAGACTGTGTGCTGTCTTTGGGAGAGGGAATGGGAGGGAGAAAAAAATTGGAACTCAAAATCATATAAAATGAATAATGAAAACCATCTTTATATGTAATTTGGAAAAAATAAAATACCATTTACTAAAAAACCCTTTCCTGATTCTCCTTTCCATCCCACCCCCTAAAAAACCTTGTTATTCTCATTCTCTTCCCTCCCCCACCCCCCCTACACCAAAGAACATAAACTCTCTGAGGGCACAGGGCACACACTTTTGTTTTACTTTATGTTTTCATCTTTGTACTTCCAGTGCCTAATAATCTATATCTAACACACACTACACAATTAGTAAAATGCTTACTGATTAACTAATTGAATAAACTGATTAAGTCACTCAGTCAACCTTCCTAGTATCTGACTTAAAATGTCTTTGATGTTGTAGTGACAGAGCTCATTTTCCAGTTTCCATAAGTAACACCCAGAATCTGGGGTACAGTAAGGATTCTTGATAGGAGCAAGGGATACTTTGGTCTGTTCCTGTCTCAACGAATTGTGTTGTCAATTTCCGAGATTTATTACCCTGCAATGATTGATCCCCCACTCCACCCCGTCCCTTTTAATGAGTCTCACTGGCAGGAGCTTTTTCCCTGATCCCCAGGATACCATGTCTTTGGACTGCTAAAATTTCTTTTCCTTGGCAGAAAATGTATACATTTTCCCCTTTTTGAATTCATCTCACTAAACAAATTAATCTGAGACCAGATTATTTTATGAAGAACCATAAATCTTTTTTTCCAAGATAAGCATCTGTCATGTCGGATTAGTAACGTCCAACATTCTGTGAATTAATTTTCTAAGCCCTCTAATATTGCCCTGGCAGTTTAACTTTAGTAATAACAAATCTAATTTGGAATAAGTGGGAAATTGTTTTCTCATCCATGTCCCTATAGTAAGTGACATATATGGAAGAAATGACATTAAATGAATATTGTACTAAATTCTATTTTGATGATGGCTTGTGAGTTTATGAGGGCTGGGGAATGCTTGAATGCTCCTCCAGGAGGTCTGACTCAAATGATGGATTGCAGATTTTGTATGTATCCAGATTACTCAATCTCAACTAGACTCTCTTGCTGAGAGTTCACAATGTGTGTCAAAACAAACCTGTGGAGGTCCCTCCAAGATCTAAACTGGAAAATGTTTTCTCTCCTTGATTTCTCTCTGCCATCTCTGGCTCTAATATTGGTACCTTAAAATGTTTACTGATTGATTCATTAATACAACTCTACTTTGAAGTCACTAGATGGAGTTTCAAATCCATTTTTTCCCCATTTTCAGTATCTATGAACTTGGATAAGTCAATTAACTTCTTTAAGCCTCAGGTTACTCTTCTTGTAAGTGGTGGGCATTCAGGTGGTGGGCATTAGCCTAGATAATCTCTGCTACATCTAAGATCATGTTGCCAGATAGGTGCCAACTTTCTGCTGCGATGCCTTTGTCTTTCCCATTGGAATGAAACCAGTCATCAGATGGGGGGAGGGGAGCTGATGATTTGGAGGCCAAAATTATTCCTTCTCTAACTATCTAAAGTATCAGAGGGAAGGGAAAGTGTTGAAATTTGAGAATGATATGCAGGGAGCAGGTAGCCAAGTGAGAAAACAGGTCAAAAGAAACAGAATCTTTTGGTATCCTAGTGGTATCCTGTGAAAGATATGGATCTCAGGGTCTAGACACCTCCAGTCACATAAAACTGAACATTTTGAAGAGAGGTTCAAAACTGCAGATTTTATGGCAAGGCTCTGTAATTCTTACATTTTATGGGGTTGGCAAAAAGTTGTTGTTTACATAGAATGTATCTGGGCTGTGCCCATCCAGGGACTCCCAAGCTGTTATACTGTATGTGACTGATGGTGGTTAACAAAGGCAAACAAAATTGGATGTGAATTGTAAATAGCCAAAGTGTGCCCTGCTGGGATTGGAAGCTCAGAGATATGTCTAAGTTCCATTCGAGCTCCTTCTCTGTGCAGAATAGTTATGGAAGCTGTGGAAAGGGCTTTTATCCCCAGAGAATTGGGATTTCTGCCTCTTTTGGATCAAGAAAGGAAGCCAGAATAGTCCAGCAAAAAGCAAAAAAAAGAAAAAAATGCAAGAATGGGAAATGAGGTCTGAGAGTGGAGGGAAAAAGGGGGAAGAAAACCTCACAAGTCAGCAAATAAGAATTCTGAGCCCAAAGTATGAATCCTGACTACAGAAGTATGAATTGGAGGCTAAGGTATCCAAGAATCACCTCCCACCAAAGTCTAATCCATCCCCCTCCTACAAAGCAGGGTTTACCTATTATTCATCTCTTGATAATAATTTTAATGGGTTCCTAAAAGACTCCTAGAGGAAAAAAAAATAAATTCCATACCTTCAGTCATTCAAACGCTTAATTTGTTCTCAACAGAATGGAGGACTTGAATTGGGCAGTTGCCCCATGTTTGGATGAACTGTTCTTTTTAAAGGGAACCACCCCTCTCCCTATTTCTATAAGCTCCTATGGCATGATATAGTTGTGTTTAGTCTTCCAATGAATGCAAGAAGACTCCACAATGAAGTTTTGTTTATTTTCTTTTCACATATGTTTTTATCCTACCCTTAAGTTTCCCTGTTACTGTGGACATTGCCTGAATCAGGGTGTAGCTACATGCTACAAATCCATTACAGGAATGTGGAAATCTGAAGACAACCTTAATGACTTCATAAAAATGTGTCATCAGATTCCTGGATTTGGATTTTTCTGACTGTATATGAGACTGAACACTAGAAGACTAGAGTTGGAAGAGTTTGTGTCTACCCCTCTCCTCCTTCCCCACTCACCTCCCAAGACTGGACCCAAAACTCTAGTCCCTTATTACATCCTGTAGACACACAAAGTGAACCAAATGAACACTGCCTAAACTTCTGTTATTCACCTGTCATCCCAGTAAGACATGATCTATTGTTAACTTTGGGTCAAATCATGCATCTACTTATGTACAAATACATGTGCATACACAGATGTCACCAAAATCACACACTTTTCTGCTTGTGGCAGAGCTAAAGTCACACCAGGTTGGCTGCTTATGCTGATCAGACTCACACTGGTCATGAATTGGTGCAAAAAAGAAACACTTTCCACTGAAAGAGGAACAACCCATTGCCCCACAGGTCAACTCCCAAACTCATAGCCAAAGAGAGGTAAGAGTTACCTGAGGGCTCCAGAATCCGTGGCGGTGTGATGTCTTTGCCATTGCTGTTGGGGACAGTGGAGGGTTCTGTTGTGCTAATCCTACCTGGATAGTTAGGGTTGTTATTAATAATTCCAGGACTAAGGGACTCCATGAATCCCTTAGTTTGTACAGTGACATAGCTTGTGGTGGTGGTGGTGGTGGTGGCCACAGTTGTCTTTCTGGTTTGTGAAATGGAGACAGTGGTGGGGCCATAAATCCCAGGAGACGTGCTAGATTCTACAGACTCTTCTTCTCCTGTGGGACCCCAGGCAATGAATTCAGTTTCCACTGTGGGTTTGCTCCCTCTGAAGTCAAAATTATTCAAACTACCCCCCTGTAGGTGCCTTTTGTCCCTTCTCAAAGGTTTCTGCTGTTCTATACTCCCACTGCCCACAAAGGACGGAATGGAAGGGTTGAATTTGGCAGCTTCTGGGTGTTTCGATGGTCCACTTTTCAAAGGGATAATCCCCTGGTCCCTGGTTCTGTGGGTCCCTCTGGAATGATAAGTCCGTATTTGCCCATGTGCACGCTCAGGGCGGAATGAAAGAAGGTTCCATAAAGGGGTGGGCATCTTCGTTGCCAGTCCATTCTTAAAACTCCACAATCGGGGATTGTGGAAAGGCCGAGGCAAGAGCCTGAACTCTGGACCTTGGGCTAGAGATTCACAGGTGGGGAAATCCATGGCTAGTTGAAACATGGCTATAATTATCCAAGCATGGCTTCCTATAGGGCAACCAGACCAGTGGACAGACATCGAACTGTATCAGAGAAAGAAAGAGAAAATTATTTTGGTTATGTACTGGATTACAAGCCACCCATCCATCCATCCATTCATTCATCCCTCCATTCCTCCATCAGCACTTATTAAGTGCTGCCTATATGGCAGGTACTATATCTGGCACTATAGGTACAAGAGGAAAAGAAACATAGTTCCTGTCTTTAGTTAACTTACATTCTATTGGACAAGAAAATATGTGTGTGTGTGTGTGTGTGTGTGTGTGTGTGTGTGTGTATAAAGACAGAGAGAGAGAGAGAGAGAGAACAACTGTATACAAAATGTAATACATGGTGATTAGTGAGGTCAGGAGTAGTTGAGGGGATTCAGGAAAACTTCATGTAGTAGTAATTGAATTACATCTTAAAAGAAGTGAGGAATTCTAAGAGGTAGAGGAGGCAAGAAGATAATATGTTCTAGGCAAAGAGTTTTCTCTCCTCTCCCTATAACTTCATTTATCTATCTATCTATCTATCTATCTATCTATCTATCTATCTATCATCTATCTACAGCGATCTTTTTTAATTTTTAAATTTAGCATTTCAATGGTAATTGCTACTATTCTCATTATTTATATAGGTCTTTAAGGTTCACAGAGTTCTTTACATATTTTAACTCATTTGATCCTCACAATACCCCATTGAGATAGCTGCTATTTTCATGTTTATTTTACAGGAGTGGAAAATGAGGCACAGTTTATAGAGCTGGAAAATGAGGCACAGGGAGGACTTCCTAGGTTCACACACATAGTTTCTCAGATGGGATTTGAACTCAAGTTGTCTTGACTCCAAGCTCTCCAAACTGTCTCCAATGATAGTAATGATAATATTAGGAATAAGGAGTGGACATATAACTTCACTGATAAAGGAACTCCTGGGTTAGGAATTTCTCTCCAGCAATAGAGACTGACATTTTCTTTGTAATTGGTAGTCTCATAGAATAATGCCTAAAATGTTCATGGCTCAAATGACTTGCCTAGGATCATCCAAACAGCATGTGCAAGAGGCATGGTTTGATTTGAGGTCATCCTGAGTCTGTGGGTATTTTTCCAAACATTATGGCATAGCATTCTCTAAGAATAAGAATTGGTAGCTATTATATAGAGCTTGAAGGTTTGCAAGTGCATACATATCTTAATTCATTTAACCCACATAACAATACAGTGAAATGGTCGCTATTACTTACAAATACTTCTTTTCTACAAATGAGGAAATTGAGGCTGACAGCAGTTAGGTGACTTATTTAGTGTCCCACAACTAGTGTATCTGAGGTAGGATTGGGACTCTTATCCTTCTGACTCCAAATCCAGTACTCTATTGACTGTGCCACTCAGTAGCCACAGATAATTACAGTAATAATAACAATTTTATAATGTTAATTAGAGTTAAAGATCTTCCCAGTCCATTAATAGAACTCAGGTACTTTCTGTTAATTTCTAATGAGGCACTGGGTTTAGAGAGTCATGACCACTGGCTCCATAAAGTATATATATACTCTGAGGTGAGGTTTTGTTTTGGGGATTACACTTTAGAAGGGGCAGCTAGGTGGTGCAGTGGATAAAGCACCAGTGCGGGAGTCAGGAGTTCAAATCTCACCTCAGACACTTGACACTCACTAGCTGTATGACCTTGGGCAAGTCACTTAACCCCAATTTTGCCTCATCCCAGGTCTTCTTCAGCAACAAAGGACGAACACATTCCCTGAGTTATTTTCCTACCGCTGGGTGAATTTCTCTTAAGAGAAAAGTTAGCTAGCCCCAAAACAAAACTGGGATACAAAGCTTCTAGAAGATTTGCCTAGGACAGTAAGTGGTAGAAGTAGGTTTTTTCACTCTTACCCTGTGGCTTGTTGCATTAAACCAATAGCCAAGCTCCCTTACATGCATAAGGCATATTAATGCCTGAACAGAACTGTTTTAAATCAAGATCCTCCCATTAAATACAGAATATTTCAGTACTTTCCAACCTTAGATATCCAATGGATTATAAACTCTAGACCTTATCCACAGTAAATTATATCTTTCCAATTAGACAATACAACCACACTCAAGTATTTACTTTGTCGGCGTCTTAGATCTTTTTATTTATTTGGAGTACACAGATAAATCCTTTGCAAACCAATTAACCATGCCCTCTACTCCAAGGAAGACTTAACAGAGGGCAATGTGTCATTTAGTTCTGTTTCCTAACAAAACTAGAAAATTCTAATGGTGTGGTCAGTTTTCTGTTCCCTGTAAATATGCTATGATAACCTAGTGGATATCTGAGCAGGATGTTATCTATTCTCAGCAATAGCTGAATTTCAGAGAGTGTGTGAGCGGGGATCATAATGAGGAAATGAGACAACTTAGCTCCAAGAACCTCTTAATCAGTACACAAGGTAACCTCATTAGCTGAAAGTAATTCACAAAACATGAGATGGTCTCATATGCCAGTGAAACTTACATGATACTTTAAAACGATGATTTTTAAACTGTGCCTGCACATACACATGCATGGTATGCATATGTGTGTGAACTTGTGTGTGCACATGTATGTGTATGTGCATGTGTGGTGAAATCTAAGGACCTCTTCTCAGGATAATAGTCTTAATTAAATGCATAGGAGAAAACATATAAGATCACAGACTACAGCAATTCAAAATAATAATGGCATAATATTTAAGATCCGTGTTTTTTTTTCACCCAAGTGCTTCGAATCATTATTTTTTAGCAAAAATCTATTAAATATATAAACATAAATATGTAACTAAATATATAAATATATAACAAATAAAATATATTAAATATATAAATGAAAATATATTAAAATATATTTTAAAAATAAATTAATTAAATCTAATTAAGAATGCCTGCTTTACAAACACTCTTAAGGAGGAATAGGGTCAAAGGAGAGAATAGAATAAATGAGGACAAGATAGGATGGAGGGAAATATAGTTAATGTTTCACAACATGACAATTATGGAAGTGTTTTGCATGACTACATATCTATAACCTATTGAATTGCTTGCCTTCTCAGTGAGGGCGGATGAGAAGGGAGGAGGACAGAGAATTTGGAACTCCAAGTTTTAAAAATGAATGTTAAAAATTGTTTTACATGCAACTGGGAAATAACATATACAGGCAATGAGGTATAGAAATCTATCTTGTCCTACAAGAAAATAGAAGGGAAAGAGGTAAGAAAAAGGGGTGGGGGTTGATAGATGGTAGGGCAGATTGCAGGAAAGGGTAACCAGAATGAATGTCATCTTGGAGTTGGGGAGAGTGGAGAGATGGGGAGAAAATTTGGAACTCAGAATCTTGTGGAACTGAATGTTGAAAACTAAAAATGAATTAATAAAATTTTTGCATTTATCAAAAAGAATACCTGCTTTAGATTCAAATACACATCACTTAAGAAAAACATTTTCTGTAAAATCAGAGTAAGTATATCTCTGTCACTAATGGTGTCGTAGTTTATTAATGGAGTGTTGGCTGTGTATGCTCGGCAGATTCTATATGTGAGTCACCACATCCAGATATGAGACTTAATGGTCCAGTGGGGGAGGTGGAAGAGAAATTGGTCAGTGTGTCTCTAGATCAATTAACTCTTATTATACCCTTCAAAAGCCATTAAGAGTAAAAGTGTTCCAATTCAATTCAATTTTTTTGTGGGGGGCTGATATTAGGAGAAGGGAGAGGACCTGGGGTATTAGATGTTTTTTTCAAGATGTTCACACTTTCACTACTTCAAGGATCTTATTCCCAGAGTATAACCTCTCTACAATTCAGGAGATGGTCTTCCAAAACTGCTGCAAGGACAAAAACAAAAAAATTCAACAGCATCCAAATCCAATATATATTTATTAAGCACTTACTATGTGCTAAACACTGAGCTAAGTGCTAGAGATACAATTAAGAAAAGAAAGACCAAAAAGAAAAAAGAAAAGCATCTCTTGCCTTCAAAGTTTACAATCTAATGGATTGTAGCCTAACGCCAAACTGACACTGAACTTCTTTAAATCTCGTCAAACTAAGACAATAGCTAGACTTTGATAATAAACATATAGCCCATGGGCAAGAACTGTCTTTCTTTTGTTAATTGTATTTCCAGCACTTAGAACAATGTCTAGCACTTAGTAGGTACTTAATGACTTCTTACTAATTTAAATGTTCCAGTTTTTTTTTTTTTTTAATGCAGCAGTTTTGGAAGACCATCTACTGAATCATTGAGATTGCACTCTGGGAGCAAGATCCTTGAAGTAGGAAAAGTAGCAACATCTTGAAAAAGCCATCTTTCCATCTTGAAGAACCATCTACCAAGGCTTTCAGGCTGTCAACAAAGCTCTCAACAAGAATAATTCAGCAAATGCTTATTAGGTTTTCAGTATATGCAAGGTATGAAGGATAAGTCATCAAATGCATGCAAGAATGAAATGAATATTGGTTGGGCACGTGACAATTTTGAGTGATAATGGATGGGCAGACAATGTGTTCTTTTGGTGTCTTCAAGAGGTCAGGAAAGAGAAGAGATTGATTGTCTTAATATTGGGTAGAGGTCCTGAGGAGACTTGTGGGTAGAGATATAATGCCATGTTGTGCATTGCTGCCCAAGGAGACTAGTGATCAACAAGATGAGATCTCAGATCTAGGTGATGGTTTGATTATGAGTATGTGCAAGGTGCAGAGAAAACAAGGATAAATTGCCTTTGGTTCAATTAAATAAACACAATCGGCATTTACTATGTGCAAGACATTATTCTGGGAGCTGAGAAACACCCATTACCATCACTAATAAAATCAGTCTCTGTTCTCTAGGAGATAGAAAAAAAATAATAATAATAAAAATAAATAAAAATAATCTTAACAAAATCTCTTGCATCTGACCTCCTCTCTACTCAGACAGTTTCCATCTTAGTTCAAACCCTACTTCTCTACTCAGTTATTGAAACAATCTCCCATGTTTCAAGTCTCTCCCCACTCCAGTCCATTCCACACACTATTGTGAAAGTAATTTTCCCTAAGTGCTTACCTGACCATGTGACTCCACCATTCAATCTTTGGCTTTCAGTTGCCCTTAAGAATAAAATATAACCCCTCTGTTTAGCTACTGAGACCCCAAACAACCTGGCCTCCATCTAGCATTCCAACTTCACTGGACATTATTTCCCCTTCCCCCACTTTCACTCTTTGATGAAGCCAAACTGGCCTTGTATGAAACATTCCATATCCCATATCAGTCCCTTTACATTGGCCATTCAGCACGGCTGGAATGAACGCCCTCCCTTCTTTCCTCCACTTTAGAGAATCTCTCTCTTCTTTTAAAATGTAGCTCAGGCTACATCTTTGTCATGAAAATTTTCTTTATCTTTCAATTTTGTGCCCTCCCTTCCTTGTGTTTAACTGCTTTGCAGAAATGTATATCAATTTGGTATTGGCTTTACATTTATACATATATATGTATATATATGTATTCATATATAGGTAGATCTATACACATATACATGAATATATATATGGATACATATGTACATGTGCATTCCATTTGTCTTCTCATTCGAACATAACCTCATTGTAAGTAGGACTTATTTAGTTTTGTGTACTTGCATTCCCAATACCTACTTCTTTGCTTGTCACCTGCTTTATTGTCAGTCACATCTGACTCTTCATGACCCCGTCTGGGATACTGGAGTAGTTTGCCATTTCCTTTACTAGCTTCTTTTTACAGATAAAGAAACTGAGGCAAATAGAGTTAAGTGACTTGCCCAAGGTCACACAGCTAGTAAGTATCTGAGTTCAAATTTGAATTCAGGTCTTCCTGGTTCCAGGCCCAGTGTACTATCTTCTGCACCACCTAGCTGTCATAGTAGAAACTTGATAAATACTTTGTGATTGATTATATTCCACAGGGGTGGGGGTAAAATGTATACACAGATAAGTATAAGTATATAAAATGAATATCCAAAGAAATATATGCTATTTCAAGATGGAGAGTAGCATAACTAGACTATGAAGGAACAGGGTGCCCATCAGCAAAGATTTGTTTATGAGATGGCACCAGAACTGAGCTTGGGAGCCAGGAATTCCACAGAGAGCTTATGTCCTAACTCCATTCCATTATGAGGCATTGGAATGTCATATGAATTAAAAAATAAATCTTTCTGTGCATTGGGCTATGCAATTCAACCCTGTTTCCTATTAAAACTGGAAAACCCCAGTGTTGGGAGGGGAGAGGTGACTATCTCCTTCTCCATCTCCCATGCTTGGAAATATGGTTGGATGTCTCTAAACACTATCACCAATGTGATGCAGAGAGCATGAAACATGTATTAATGAGAGCTAATTACCAAAGAGTACTAATTCCCAAATAATAAGGATTCCTGCTTTTTTAAAATCACAATGAGAATGCCTGGTTGCAAAAACTAGATATTTTCCATTATGCTAATGAGGTTAGACAGAGTTTGAGGGAATGTGGGGAGGGAGGGGGAGTTTCTGGTTGTCTGAATAATTTGCTTTGATATTTAGAGAAATAAGCATCACATCCATTGCCTTCCAAGAGATTTAGGTCAATTTAAAATTCCCCTGTCAACACACTGGCATCAAAAAAGGTAGCATAGGGGGATGACCCAGTAAGGATCAGAGATGTGTCAAGAAGAGTGAACACTCCCTACAGCCCTCAGAATGGGGTGGGATAGCCAGGGAGAGAGGAGGTGGAGTAATGCTGGTGGATATCAGGCTAATAAGATCATGAGTGGAGCAGGTGCAGGCACACAGCTCTCCCAAGACATTAATGGTAGGCAAAATAAAGAAAAGTTCAGCCTAAACCACCCAACCATTAGTACCATAGGAAATATCGCCCCAGGAAATTAAAAGCCCAGTGCCAAGACATGTATTTGCATGCCTGCTGGCCTGCCCCAGCATAACTTTGCTAACAGGATATTTTTTGTGAGATTTCACCAATCACCAGTGGTAATTGGTTACCATAGAAACTCCTCCATTTCTGAATCTCCCCCTTGTTTTTTTAGGGGGGGAAAAGGCTGATCCTGACTGCAGTGAATTTGATTATTTAACACACCCCTCTGCAGCCTTGGGCCAGCTTCTCATCTTTTTGAAATGACTAACTAGTCCCAAAAAGAGAAACAAAAATGTGAGATGAAACCTAGAATGGAGAAAAACAAAACTGACTAGGACCCACAGAACCAAAGTGTGGTGACTAAGAAACCTCCCTGGGTCATTTCTAGTTATTTATTAAAAGATTGGGAAGGGCAAGGACCACATCCCCTGGAAACCTTGCCCTGTATCTTCAGGCCTTGCCAGCTTGCCTCCCTCTAGAGACTGTGGGCATCCAGCTATATCTGGAACTGCACAGACTCTGCCAATTTCTGCAGGCCAGTAGGCTTTTGGGCACAATGAAAGTCTCGTCCTTCATGTGTTGCTCTAGATATAGGGCACACACTATTGGAAACCCTCCTCAAATCCCATGGAGACAAATGCCACTGTGGGTCAAATCATGGAATTGCAGGTGGCTGGCCAGGGAAAATCTCTTTTCCATTGTTGACTGAAATACTATATAGGACAAAGAACACAGAGCTTTTGAGCTAGGAAACCTGGATTGAAGTCCCACTTCTGTCTTTTGCCAGCTGTCTGACCTAGAGCAAATCACTTATTCTCCAATCTGATATCTGTAAATGTAGAGAATAACTCTGACAAAATTGACCTCATGAGACTCTTGCGAACGAAGTGTTTTGGAAGGACTGGACAGTCTTTAGAAATAGAAGTTTTGTCTTTGCTATTTCAATGAGAATACATATTACTAATTATCAAATTGCTCTCATCCTTTTCAATGAAGTTCAGCAAGAAATTATGTTGGGATAAAACAATATCCCGCTACTATGTTTTTATACCTAAATTTTATCCTTTTTATTTAGCATTTTATATATTAGGTAAAAATGTTTATTTGTTTTACAACTGATCACTTAATGATAGCATATAACTTTAAGGTTTTTGGTGATTGTTTGGTCCTGTTTGACTCTTTGTGACCTCATTTGGGTTTTTCTTGGTAAAGGACACTGGAGTGATTTGTCATTTCCTTTTTCAGTTCATTTTTTGGATGAGAAAACTGAGGCAGAAAGAGTTAAGTGACTTGCTCAGGGTCTCACAGCCATTAAAGGACTGGGGCTGCATTTGACCTCAGGAATCTGAGTCTTCCTGACTCCATACCTGGTACTCTATCCACTCTACCACCTCGGTGACCCTGCTTTATTTCCTGCAAAAGATATTACATAATATTATCCCATCCTGTCATAACAACTCTGTGAGTTATAGTCTATTATTATCCCTATTTTACAGCTGAGGAAAATGAAAGAGAAATTAAGTGATTTGTCCAGCATCATACAGTTATTTATTTTCTGAGAAGATATTTGAACTCATGTCTTCCTGACATTAGTCAAGTGTTTTTAATCACTATGAAAATTATCCACAGGATGACTGAAAGCATTTCCAGCACAACTCCAGAAAGTAGACAGGATAGACCCTTCATTCTTCATCAGGTGATTTCCTAAGCTAGTTCTCTATATTTTCAAGACTGTTCATTACACACAACTTGGAAATTATGGGTATTGAGTATGACAACATCTATTAAAATGTTTTCAAAATTGTATGGGTAAATTTTATATCTGGGTAGCTATGGGAAACAGTTTTGTTTTTGATAATACCCCAGTTCCAATCCAGCTAATTGGTTGAATTATCCAGGCTCTAACAGGATGTGAATTTGTCATGTAGAGATTCTCATCAGTTAGTTTATGAAGCATAAGTCTATGGTGCATAATTCTCAGATCCAGCCCTATATTTTTTAATTCTCACCATGGGCTAAATATCTGCAACCTTCTGTGATATACTAGAGTTTCCACTCTGTCGTTACATAATCTGCTTTAATCAATAAGTCTTCTTGATTAAATGATCATTGATTAATGGATTAATGAAATCTTAATGATTAACTGAATCAATCATATTGCCTAATGATGACTTTCATAATTTCTGGGATCAATGACCTAGTCCTGTGCTGCTATTATAAACTTTTCCATTATTATAAATAAATTCACATGGTCTAGTTATTCATTTGATGCTTCTTTGTCAACATCAGCTGATTCCACTTGAATGTTGTTATCATCACCATCAACATCACAACTCTCATATCTCGTATCATCATCATCACTCTAACATGATCATCAGCATTATTAATTATAATAACTATCACCTACATGACAAAATATATGGAAAGGTGATGAGTGATGATGAGTTGAGGTCAAATCTTACCTCTGATACAAGTTGAACAAATTATTTAATCTCTGAACCTTAGGTAACTATCTGGATTAGTGATGACAGATCCCTACACAGTTTCTTGTAGTATTTCAGAAAGATCATTTACTTTTGTCCATAGCCACTGTAGCTGCCATCATTAGGAAGCATGGGGTCACAGTGGATAGACCTAAAGACTTGAGTTTAAATCCAACCTCAGGCACTTACAACTATGTGACCCTGAGCAAGTCATTTAAGTTCTCTGTGGCTCAGATTCCCCACTTGGGAAATAAGCTAAATTAACAGTACCTCCTTCCCAGGATTGTTGTGATACAGATAGACAGATAGATAGATAGATAGATAGATAGATAGATAGATAGATAGATAGATAGATAGATGGATGGATGGATGGATGGATGGATGGATGGATAGAAAGATAGATAGATAGATAGATAGATAGATAGATAGATAGATAGATAGATAGATAGATAGATAGATGGATGGATGGATGGATGGATGGATAGATAGAAAGATAGATAGATAGATAGAAAGATAGATAGATAGATGGAAAGATAGATAGATGGATAGATACATAAATGGATAGATAGATAGAAAGATAGATAGATAGATGGAAAGGTAGATAGATGGATAGATAGATAGATAGATAGAAAGATAGATAGATAGATAGATAGATAGATAGATAGATAGATAGATAGATAGATAGAAAGATAGATATAGATATCTACATAGATATATATGGTACTTTGCCAAATATATCCAGATTTGGATAGATCTATTTCTAGATTTCTATATCTATATAGATATAGATATGTGTGTGTGTATATTATATATAATATATATATATATATATATATATATATATATATATATGACACTTGGCAAAATAAATGCTAGCTATTGATTTGGTGGCGGTTGTTATCATTATACCTGACAATATCCCATTGTGGAGAGTTGTGGAAAGAATCTTAGATTTGGAGTCAAAAGCTCTTGGTTCAAATTCTATCTCAGTAATTTACACCTGGGTGATCTTGGACAAAGTCCATTTTCCCTTTCTTGGCCTTGGTTTTATCATCTTTAAAATGAGAGTACTGGGTAAGATCTTTCATGTCCCTACCAGCACTCAGTCTATAATTTTAGCATCTTCTCCAAATCCCCTTTTACAAGGATGGTCATTTTGATTCTGAGCAGCATATGAGGCTGGATGACCAAAGGAATCACATCTTTAATTTCCATGATTAAGCGATTCTGGAAGAGCCACCCCCACTGCCTTCCCATCCAGGATGCTGGTTGTACTGTAAGCCATTTCACAAAGTGAAATAGAACTCAACACGTCAGCAGAATGAAGGCACCACAGCTGCCAACAGTACGGAACAAATAATCAGGACTGGCATGAAACAAATGCCCTGAAGGAGTTCAAACTCCATTGGAGGGAGAGCCTCCAGGCTGAAAATACATTTGGCCAGTCTACATCTTCAGAATCAAGTGCAAGGGGAGGTAGGGGGGTGGGGAGGCAGGAGAGGTAAGTCTACTCAAGAATTCAGAACAGCAGGGCTTTGGAAGAAGGTGGCACAGGTGGCGTGCAAGGACCACTGGATTTGTGGTGTGGTGTGGAATTCAAATTATGGCTTTTCTCACTCAAGTCAGGTGAGCAAGCATATATTTATTAAGCACTTACTATAAGCCAAGCACTGTACTAAATACTGAAGATGTAAAGACAATTTAAAAAACAGTCTCCACCTGCAAGGAACTTCCAGGGTAAATGAGTAGAACACTAAATGAAGGCTCTGAATAGCTATTCTAACTAATCTCAATCCCAAATAATAAACTAAAAAAAAAATCCCATTCTCTATTTAGTAGACAAATGAAGGAGTATGAATAAATCATGTTGCACAGATTATAAGATGGGAGAACTCTATCACTTGGCTTTTTAGAACTGTTGTTTTTTTTTAAATTTGGTACAAAGCAAGGTTTCCTGGAGAATGGGGGTAGGGAGAAATATATCCAGTAATTACTATGACCATATTCTTCCAGAAGCACTTAATAATGGAAATTAAAGCTGTAAAAGATGTCTTTGGTAATCCAGCCCCATGTGCTTTTCAGAATCAAAGTGAATAGTCTCATAAAAAAAGGGGTTTGGGGAAACTATCATAAGGACCAACTTTCTGCTATTTCATTAACACAGGGAATTCCCATATATCCCTGTACTAGTTCAGATCAGCACCTTTTCTTAATAGTTGTATGTTAGAGAGCTGACTAGAGCATTGAAATGTTAAGGGACTTTCTTAAAGTCACCCTAACTTTAAATCAACCCCCTGTCCACCATATTGGAATGTCTCTATAGTATAAATACAAAAGGTGTCAAGATTTGATTTAAAAAAAAAAAGACATTGATGTAATAAAATAAAGTGGAAGGAGAATTTGACTGCCTAGATAATCTAGACCTTCCAACTTTCCTTCTCTGACCCTCTGCTTTTATACTTTCTCCTTATAGTATTGGTATCTTGTTATGAATACATAAAGGAGGCTTGAGTAGAGAGAAAGGATAAGACTCCTATATCAAAAGATGCCAGAGTAATAAACTGGTCTATCAATTAACATGTATTTATGAATTCCAACTGTATGTCAAGCCCTTTATTGAAATTACAAAGAAAAAAACATAGTTTTAACTGGAAATCCTTTCATCTAGGAAAAAATAAATGAAGGAGAGGTGGATTTGTGAAAATGCATCAGAAGAAGGTCATTAGAGTCAAAGAATAGCCAGTCAGTAAATAAACATTTATAAGGCACCTAGTATAGGCCTGACACTGTGCTAAGTACTGGGGATACAAAGGAAGGTAAAAGGACGACCCCTGTCCTCAAAGAGCTCCCAGTCTCATGGGGGAGCCAACATGCAAAACAGTTGTGTTCAGACAAACTATAGACAGGATAAGTTGGAATAATCAACATAAGGCAGTAGGCCAGTGAATGAGCTGATCACAGGCACGATTACTTTACTGGGAGAGTCTTGCTTCTTTTCTTCTACTTGTTGTAGAGGGAAGTGTAAGAAACAGAGGAAGGGGTATTGCTTTGGCAAGAGGGTCACAAGCCCTAGATTAATAGGTTGATTGAAACCTGTTAGGACTGCTTCTGTGGTTAGGACATCTCCAGGTGGGTCAAAAGTCATAGCTAAAAGGCTGAATCATGTCTACTCATCTTATGAATGTTTTCCAAATGCCAAATGGAGACAAGACTTACTTGAATGCACATACAGTGCATGTATGGGAGTGGGGGACGTGTTAAGGGAGCTAGTATGAACAAGGCAGATGGGGAAGTTGTACACCTCTTATGTACCAACCAGTGGGAATGGAGGAAGGGACCTTGAGTCAGGACAGGATAAAGATACTATCAAACACTGCCAGGGGGTGTCTCTTTAATGCAACCTCCCATTAAAAACAAAAAGCTTTCCTAGCTTCAACAAAGAGTATTGTTTTTTCTAGAGAGGCCATTTCTCAGAGAAGGGTACCACAGCAAAGCTAAACAAGGGGATGGGCTTATACAGGCCAAGAGGCTTTGGTAAAGATGTGGAAGAAACTGCACCCCTCCCTGTCTGTGAATCCTGGGCCTAAGCCATAGTCACCTTACCTTTGTTACAGTTCTGTTTTAGAGCCAATTCTTTCCCTTCTAGGAATTTAGTAAAGGGAACAGGAAGGTGTTGCTGATCGTGACCTTTTCCAGCTAAAACTGTGGAACATCCCTGACTGAGACACACCATTATGCAGTAGGTCAGCCCCTCCTCCTCCTTGCTTTTTTTTTTTCTTCCAGGCAGATGGGTCTTGAAAGGCAGAATGGGCCCCTTAGCCATCTTCTCCTAATTGCTTCTAAATCAGGGACCATTGTTCCGTCCCACTTTATTTTCTAGTTTCCAGGTTTCTGGGCTCTTTCCCTTTTTACATTTTTATTGAAATATTTTCCCCAAGTAGAGTTTAATAAGATTCAGTGAGTCGAGATTCAATTCACGGCCTTCTGTATATTTTCTTCAGAGAAAGAATCACTGTCAATTAGGAGAGACAAAGACATCTCTGCTACTTAATGTTCCCACCTTTCCCTGGGTGGGGATTTTGCAAGATTTGCCTCACTCCTACTAAGTAGCTGACATCAGACTTGCCAGAGGAGATGGAAAATCAGGACTCTGATGAGAGTGTATATGAAGTCTGGGGTGGAATCCTGATGAGGGTGGTATGAAAAGGATTTTACTCAAGACCATACATATCTAGGGGGGTCTTGATTCTCAACAGTCCACCAGGTTCCTAGACCATGCCTTAGAGTTCTGGGTTAGCCCTGATAGACCCAAGGGCCCACACCATGGAAGGAACCTCACTGGCTACATTCCCTTGTTCTCCTTGTAAGGATTACCAGGTACAACTGACCCACTCACTGAACTGGCCACAAATCCCACAATCCCTTTTCAAGATCATACTCTGGGGAAAGGGGAAGCTAGTGGTACAGAGGATAGAGTCCCTGGCATGGAGTAAGTAAGACTCCTCTCTTCCTGAGTTCAGACACTTACTAGCTGTGTATCCTTGGGTAAGACACTTAACTCTGCCTCAGTTTTCTCATTTGTAAATTAAGCTGGAGAACAGAATAGCAAATCACTCCAGTTTCTTTGCCAAGAAAATCCCAAATGGGGTCACAAAGAGTCAGATATGGCTGGATTACAACAACCAACTTCCACTCCAACCTCCACTCATATATATATACACAGTTTCACAAAATCATAGCTACCAGGGAAATTACAGTTTATCCAGTCTATGACCCCTTATTTTATACACTTGTGAGTAAACCAAGGAGGCCCAAGTTCTCTCAAGTAGTATATATCAGAAAAGAAGATGTGAACCCATATCTTCAGACTTGAGTCAGGAGTAGTCACAGAGGTAGGGGGAGAAAGTCTGTCATAGCACTCTATATCTCAGGGATCCAAGGAGGTTCTATGAGATAATCAATATAAAACATTTTGAATATTTCAGAGACTTAGAAATTTAAGTCATTAAACTCTTTGGAGAAAGACCAAATGATCATAGATTTAGAGCTTATAGGGACATTAAAAGTCACTGAGGCCAGCCATGTCATTTTTTATAAGCAAGGAAACTAAGGCTGAGAGCCATTAAGTGACTTGCCCCGAGTCAAATAGATAGCATCTGAGGTAGGATTGAAACTCAGGTCTTCCTGATTCTAAGCACAGCAGTCTATCTACTGCATCATACAAGGTGACACCTCAGGGCATACTGCCTATAGATAACTTCCATTTCTTTTCAAGTCATGTCCTCACATTTCACTTTCTGCTTGTTGTTCAATAATGTTCAACTCTTCATGACTTCATTTGGGATTTTCTTACCAAAGATATTGTAGTGGCTTGCCATTTCCCTCTTCAGTTCATTTTACAAACAAGGAAATGAAGGCAAACAGGGTTCAATGACTAGCTTAAGGTCACATTGCTATTAAATGTCTGAGGTCAGATTTGAACTCACTGACTCTAAGGCCAGCCATCTAACTGTTCACATTTCACTAGGAATATTTTTAAATGGGTTTGAGGGGGTGGTAGGCCCCAGAGAAAGAGAAAAAAATGGAATCTCCATGTCTTCCTGATGTCTCATTGTGTCAATTTGGAAAAGCAATTTTCTCTGCCCTGATCTTCCCACATTTTGTCTTTTGGAAAAACATCTGCTAATGTTACTGTATCTGTAGTTACTGGACAATATGAATTCAGTGATATGAACATCTCTGAGTCCCTTGAGAAATGAAAGACCCATCGCTATGCATAAGGCAAGGACCATTCCTTTCTCATGATGCCCATTACTATTACTATATCTCAGGTTCTCTGCTATATAAGAATATATAGCACTCAGGATATAAGGACATCAAAGAGAGAGAAATATTTGTTGAAAGACAGCATGATATAGCAGGGATTTCTACAGTTTCTAGTAACATTACAGTTGATAGATCACTGGACATGAAGTCAGGAAGATCTAAGTTCACATTCTACTTCAGATGCTATTTACCTGACCATGGACAATTCATTTAAGTTCTTTTGACCCATCTATACAATGAGGGGGTGTCATTAGATAGATTTTATGATCCCTTCCAGTGTCAAATCTATGCTCAAATCTATTCAATTCTCCTTGCAGACTGCCAAACCAAGAGTAACAAAGGATATTGGAATCTGTGCCCTTGAAATTGTCTGCCCTAGGGTAAAACTGTGATTGCTCCACTCTAGTTAAATTAAGGAAGGTAATATTGAAATCATCAAGGCCAAGCCAACTTATTTTATCCATGAGGAAACTGAGGCTCAAATAGGGGAATCACTTTGACCAATTGAGCTAGTAATTGAAAAATATTGACTTTGAACCTGACACCAAATTGGATATTCTTGCCCTTGCCCCATGTAGTGTTCAGTCTAGGTTGCCTCCTATCATCTTCTCATCTTGGCCTCTTTGCTTAGCTCTCATCTTTGAGAGCACATAAAAGACTTCAGGTATACAGATTTCCATTTCATTGACTGTTCATTGCATTAAGATGCAATTTTCCCTAAGAGGAAAAAGACCAAAAAAAAAAACCTAATTCCAGGTCTGATGGCAACTTTGCATGCCCCTATGCAGGGCTAACAGTCTAAGGTAATGAAATTTTTGTCAGGCCAGAAATAACGTTTGAAATGGGCCAGAGTACTATGGCAACATGGGGAGTTTTGGCTCCAATCTGTTTTTCTGTTCATCCTAGATCATTAATGAGATACCCATCAAAGCTGCCTGCTGAATTGGGGGAGCAGAGAGAGGCTGTACCTCACTCAGGGAAAATAATTGCCTCCTTGCCTCCTTCTCTTAAACTCAGTGTGGAAAGGAGGATGCCCACTTCCTTCTGGAAAGCAGTTGACAAGTTCAATTTTCCAATGAAAAAAAAATTAAACCCTGATTTACTTTAATAGCATTCCCAGAGCCAATGCCACTCCAATGACCTGTCAGCCTCTCCCTTTCTCATGCTTTAATTTGATTCAAAAACTCTCCCCTCAGAGGAGGGAGCTCAGCAGTACTTAGGAGGGAATCATTTAACATGGCCCCAGTACATGTCAGAAGCACGCATGATGCTTAACTCAGAGAAAAGAAATGGAGCATGAATGATTCATTTCTGATGAGAAGATAAGCAATAGAAAGGAATTTCTGGCTTTTTAAAACATTTATCCCAATACTGCTCTCCATTTTTCTCAGAGAAGAATTTGCAATTGACCCACAGTACCTCAAGCCTTCTCAGTCAGACCCCACAACAGGTACAGTCTGACAGAGGCTCTTTCTCCCTAAGTGGGCGCTACTTGGCTTGGCTTCACTCTTACCTTCTGCTAGACAACCCTCACATAGTCTCTCAACAAACTGGATTTTGTTCATCATTCCTACCCCAGCTCTTTGAAAGTAGAGATTATATCATTCATTCTTTGCATCTGTATCACTAATGCCTAGAAACAGTGAACCAAGTGCTGAGAATAGAATCACAAATCTTGTTGTTCAGTAGTTTTTCAATCACATTCAACTGTTCATCAGGACTCCATTTGGGGTTTTCTTAGCAAAGATACAGGAGTGATTTGCCATTCTTTCTCCAGATCATTTCCCAGATGAGGAAACTGAGGCAAACAAGGTGAAGTGACTTGCCCAGGGTCACACACCAAGTAAATGTCTGAGGCCAGATTTGAACTCAGGAAGATGAATCTTCCTGACTCCAGGCCTGGCCTTCCATTCACTGTGCCACTGAACTGCCCCAAGACCTGAGTTCAAATGCTGCCTTAGGAATAAAAACACTACCTATTTGATTATGGTAATACAGCCTTTGAAGCCTTTGACTTCTTTGCCTGTAATAAGGATAGTTAGTATTGGAATCATTGTTTCAATTTATGAAGAACTTTACAAATATGATCTGTTTGGATCATCTCAACAAACCTGTGAGATATGTATTAGTATTATCTCCATTTTAGAGACCAGAAAGCTATGGCTCAGAGAGATTGTTCATTTGTCCAGGGTCACACAGGTAATAATAAGTGTCTGGGGCAGGATCTGAATTCAGGTCTTCTTTTGCATTTGCCTTCTATTTGCATGTTGTGCATCCCTATGTAGCACTCTCCATTCCATATATTTTGCCATCTTAGCTATTAAAGTGAAGATGTCAGACAAATGAGTCCTTTCATCTCTTGATCTACAATACAACTTAAGTGTTTAGTGAATACTTAGTCACTGATTTATCCCAGTACAGAGGCCAACACCTCCATCAAATACTTATTTAATCAATAAGCATCTTTTTGCCATCTGTCCAACAACACAATAAATGCTTATTAAACGTCTATTTCCCAGGCTTTGAAGACAGTAAGACAAAAATTTAAATAGTTCCTGTTCTCAAAAACTTACATTCTACTTTGGGCTAACTTTCCGTAAGTATGAAGAAGAAAATCATCTCCCACACTCAGAACACACACACACACACACACACACACACACACACACACACTTAGGAACAAGAAAACCATCATTATTTGTAGATGAAGATAGGAATGTATTGCCTGTGGGATCAGTAACTTTCTATACAGTAATATGAGATTGGTGAAAGGTAGCACAGTACAGAGGAAATATCACTGTGTTTGGAATTAGGAGATTCTAAGTCTGAATCTCAACTCCAACATGTAATAGCTTTGTGACTGAAGACAAGTTGCTTCACGGGTCTGAAGGTGTGCAAACAAGATCTCCTGATTCTGGGCATTTTCACTGACTGACCCGCATGCCTGGAATTCTCTCCATCCTTATCTCTGCCTCCTGGTCTCCCTAAAGACTCAGCTAAAATCCTGTCTTCCATAAGGTAGCTAGATGGTGCAATGAATGGAGTGCCAGGCATGCCAGATCCAAATCCATCCTTGGATACTTACTAGCTGAGAGATTCTAGACAAGTGGCTTCACCTTGTTTGCCTCAGTTTCATCATCTGTAAAATGAGCTGGAGAAGGAAATGACAAACTACTCCAGTATCTTTGCCAAGAAAATCCCAAATGAAGTCACAAAGTCAGAAATGACTGAAAAACAAGTAAACAAAAACATGGTATGTTTCTTGTTTCCCTCTAATTCTCATCCTTTCCCTATGTTGATTATCTCCAGTGTATCATGTCTATAGCTTGCTTGTGCATAGTAATTGCCATAGTGTCTCCTCCATTAGACCAGGAGGCCCTTGAAGGCAGACGCTGTCTTTTGCCCTTCTCTGTATCCCTAGTTCTTACCTCTGTACCTGACCAATAGTAAGCTCTCAAGGAAAGACTGACCAGCTGACCAAATGCAAACTGAAGGTAAAAGGGCAGGGTGTTATAGTATAAAGAACTGTGGATTTAAAAGTAAGAGGGCTGGGTCTGCATCTGAATTCTAACTCATTTGAGCCTCCTAGGCCTTATCTTCTTCTTTGCCATATTGAAAATGAACTCAATGGAGCTCTAAGGTCACTTCCAATCCAGTTCTATCTCTATATCCTTTTGTATATTGTGCATCCCTGTGAACCCTGAGTGACCTACACAGAGCCAGAACCAAAGATCTGTGGCTGAGACATTTCCCATCAGATGACTACACCTGCTGGCTACAGCAAGCCCTCTTGTCTCTCCCCTTGACCTTTGAAGTTTGGGGCTAGAGGCCAATAGGAAAATAGACCCACTGGAGACAACATTACCCTAGACCCTCATCTTCACATGTGCTCAAAGTCAGCATGAAGAACATCCTTCAGGATGAATAGTGACATTCAGAAGTTTTAGTTGCCCTGGCAACATCCCCAGAAACATTCTGGAGGAGTGCAGTGGAGAAAGGAGTGGGAGGACAGTGCTCTGTCCATGGATGCTGTAGGGTTAAAAGTTGTTTCTTTGCCTCACCAATTCCCCACCTCCAGATTCTTTATGGTCCTCTAAGAAGAGGCCAAAGGATTATTTAAAATACTCCCCACATAAAGGGTTGATAGGTGTTACAAAGGAATTTCTGGAATGCATTACTCAGATAAGAGATTGGACTGAGAGATACCTAGTAGCATCAGCAGGGGAGGAGGAGGGGGTAGTAAAAAAGATAGACGTCCTCTGTGTACAACTTATGTTTAATTGTTTACCATCTCAGGAATGGGGGAGAGGAGGATGAGAAGGATAGAATCTGGAGCTCAAAACTTTAAAAAATGTTTAAAAATTGTTTTAACAAGTAATTGAGGGGGAATAAAATATATTATTTTTTTAAATTGCATCCAGGGGGTGAAGCCAAGATGGTGTAGTAGAAACATGGACCTGCTAGAGCTTTCCCCTCAAACACCTCAAAAACCTGTAAGAATGATTCTAAACAAGTTCTGGAGTACAGAAGGCACAAAATGACAAACTGAAGCAAAGTGCCAGCCCAAGACAATCTGGAAGGTCTATCACACCGAGATGACATTGGAGCACAACTTGACATGGGCCACACCAGCACAGACTGAGCTGGAGCAGGCCCTGGGGGACTGAATCACTCATGGCTTCTGCAGTTTCTAGACTTCCCATCCCAAAGACATCTTCAAAGGTCAATGGGAAGAATCACTCACCTGACTGAGAGGGGAGCAGGGCCCCAGGGTGATGGCAGCCAATGCTAAAGCAGAGGCTTCTTCTAGAGGCCTTTACTTAACAAAGAGCTCAAAAGTCAAGTAATTGACTGAGAAAATGCCCTAATGGGGGAAAAAGAAATAGACTATAGACTCTTATTTTCTCAGTGAAGAGGTATCTTCTTACATCATTGGTGATGAGGAAGATCAAAACATACAACCTGAAGAAGAAAACAAAGTCAAAGCTCCAACATCCAAAGCCTCTAAGAAAAATATGAATTGGTCTTGGGCCATGAAAGAGCTCAAAAAAGATTGTGAAAATCAAGTAAGAGAAGTAAAGGAAAAACTGGGAAGAGAAATGAGAGTGAAGCAAGAAAATGATAAAAAATGAGTCAGCAGCTTGCTAAAGGAAACCAAAAAAAAAAAAAATGCTGAAGAAAATAACACCTTGAAAATTAGACTAACTGAAATGGCAAATGAAGTCCAAAAAGCCAATGAAAACAAGAATACCTTATAAAGCAGAATGGACTAAAAGGAAACAGAGCTCCAAAAGCTCACTGAAGAAAATAATTCCTTAAAAATTAGAATGGAGTAAATGGAAGGTAATGACATTATGAGAAATCAAGGAATTATAAAATAGAACCAAAAGAATGGGGAAAAAAGAAGATAATGTGAAGTATCTCACTGGAAAAACAAATGACATGGAAAATAGATCCAGGAGAGATTTTTAAAAAAGTTATTGGACTACCTGAAAACCATGATCAAAAAAAGAGCCTATATGTCATCTTTCAAGAAATTATCAAGGAAAACTGCCCTGCTATTCTAGAACCAGAAAGTAAAACAGAAATGGAAAGAATCCACCGATCATCTCCTGAAAGAGGATCCAAAAGGAAAATTCCTAGAAAATTGTAGCCAAATTCTAGAGTTCCCAGATCAAGAAGAAAATATTACAAGCAGCCAGAAAGAAACAAGCAGACAGAAAAAATCTAGATAACACAAGATTTAGCAGCTTCTACACTAAGAGATTGAAGGGCTTGGAATATAACATTCCAGAGGTCAAAGGAGATAGGATCAAAACAAAGAATCACCTACCCAGCAAAACTGAGTATTATACTTCAAGGGAAAAAATGGAACTTCAATGAAATAGAGGACTTCCAAACATTCTTGTTGAAAAGATCAGAGTTGAGTAGAAAATTTGACTTTCAAACAAGAATCAAGTGAAGCATGCAAAGGTAAACAAGAAATATAAACCATAAGGGACTTATTAAAGTTGAATTGTTTACATTCCTACATGGAAAAACTTATAACTCATGAGACCTTTCTCAGTAATAGGATGGTTGGAGGGAATATATGTGCATGTGTGTGTGTGTGTACATGTGTGTGTGGGGGTGTGGGTATGTGGGTTTGTATGTATGGGTGTGTATTGTGTGGGTGTACATACATATATGTTTATGTGTATGTATATGTATGGGGTCACAGAATGAGCAGAATATAAAGGGATGATATCTAAAGAAGAAAATTAGTGTTGAGAAGAAAGTACTAGGAGAAAGAGGAAGGGAAAGGTAGTATTTAGTAAATCGTCTCACACAAAAGGCAAGAAAGAGCTTTTACAATGAAGGGGAAGAAGGGGAAAGTGAGAGGGAATAAATGAGCCTTTCTTTCAGTGGATTTGGCTTCAGAGGGGAATAACATACACACTCAATTGGGTATGGAATTATATCTTACCCTACAGGAAAGCAAGGGGGAAGGAGATAAAAGAGAAGCAGGATAATTGAAGGGATCGCAGATTGAAGGAAGGAGTAATCAGAAGCAAACACTTTGCTAGAGGGGCAGGTCAAAGAAAGGAATAAAATAAATAGGGAATGGGACAGGATAAAGGGAAATATGGTTAGTCTTTCACAACATGATGGTTATGGAAGTGTTTTGCATAACTACCCAGGTAAAACCTATATCAAATTGCTTGCTTTCTCAATGAGTGTGGGTGGAGAGGGAGGATGGGAGAGAATGTGGAACTCAAAGCTTTAAAAATGAATGTTAAAAATTGCTTTTACATGCTTTCAGGAAATAAGCTATATATGAAATGGGGTATAGAAATCTATTTTGCCCTATAGAAAAATAGAAGGGAAGGGGATTGGGAGGGGGCCAGTGATAGAAGAAAGGACATATTGGAAGAAAAGACAATCAAAATACATACTGTCCCGGGGTAGAGGGAGGGGGAGATGTGGAGAAAATTTTCAATTCAAAATTTTTTGGAAGTGAATATTGAAAACTGAAAATAAATAAATTTTTAAAAAAGATTTTATCCAAGCAAGAGAGTTTTGCTGCCTTTTACTGACTGCCTCACTGAAAAATGGCTGAAAGAACTTCATCCTGGGGGACAGATTGTTGTGATTTCCCCTGCCCCCCCAAAAAAAATTATAAAGAGAAACAAAGAAAGAAAAGAACAACAAGAAATGGTAAAAGAGCATCTCAACAGACTGTAAACCAGCTGAGGATCACTTGAGCAGACCAGAGAATACCAGAGGCCACAGAAAAGAAAAAGCAGCAGCAGATTTCAGTGGACAGCAACCTAGCAGAGCACCAGATCTAGCGAAGAAAGCAGCTGACTTGATGACCACCAAAAGAAAATGGAGGGCAGGCAGTGGTCTTGGACATGCAAGCTGGTTGAACTCCTGTTGGCTCTTCCCATACATACATGCCCTATGTATTCATTATGGTTGCATTCTTTAATATTGGTGGCATGCCAACCTATGGGAAGGCATACTTTTGTGAAGAGTAGGGGGAGAGAAGAGAAGAATTGTTGGTTAGAAAGGGGGCATTGAATCAAAGAAGAAGAATTACTTTTTTTTTTTCCTTTTAGTGTCCAAAACCTGGACCTGGAGAAGAGCAATAACAATGGATTGGGTTGGGGGTGGGAGTTGAAAGGAGGGATGAGGTAAATCTAGTGTTATATTTGGAAACTAGGTGGTGTGGGGGATAGAATCAGGTCTACAGTCAAGAGGGCTCATCTTCCTGATTTCAAATCTGCACTCTAACATTTACTAGCTGTGTGATCTTGGGCAAGTCATTTAATACTGTTTGCCTCAGTTTCTTCATCTTATAAAATAAGCTGGAGAAGGAAATGCCAAACCATTTTAATAACTGCCAAGAAAACTCCAAATAGGGTCATGAGAGTGAATCATTACTGAAATGACTGAAAAACAAGTGTCATATTTAGAGGATCAGGTAGACAAGAGCAGAGATTTAGAGCTAGAAGAGACCTTGGAAAATAGTTCCTTGTTGTATAGAGAGTGAAACTGAGGGCGCAAGTTTGAGACAGGGCCAGGGTCACAGAGATAGCTAGCAGCAGAGGCAAGATTTGAACCCAGATTCTATGGCTCTCCTACTAGTGACATTCTGTTATAACATCCTGCTTCCCCTAGATGTAGAACCTCCATGGCACATAAAAACAGAGCTTAGTGAGAGAAGGACATGAAGGAAGAATATTCTTCAAGCATGGTATTGCCATTAAGAGGGAAAAAATGTTTAGTAGGGGGAAGGGGAGAAGCCACTAACACAGAGTAGGCTGAATTCCCTTCAGGTATCGGTCTTATGATGATGGTGGGACCAAAGAGATTCTAGTAATATTAATCCTTTCCATTTGTATAATGTATTTCATGCTTTCAAAACATCTCATTTGCTCTCGGAACAATCCTATGAGACAGGTGTTACCAAAAACTCTGGTGTCTGAAAAATTAGTGCTGAAATATCTGAAATTCTAAATAATAATTCCAGGAAGCCCACAGGGAAGGAGATCGGAATTTACTTCTTGAAAGTTTCAAACTTTTTTTTTTTAATTTCTTGAGTTGTGGTCTCTGTCTCTAGCCTGCAGAAAACGTTGTTTTTCAGAGTGAGTCAATGAGATTGGATAACAGTTGTAACTGACAAATTTATTGCCCAACAATCAACCTCCTGATGGATTTTTCAATCAATTGGGAAGCATTTATTATGCAACTACTATATTCCTGGCACTATAAGAAGCTCTAAAGATACAGAGACATAATGAAAGTTTATATCCTCAGAAAAGCTTACATTCAAATGGGCTCAGTGACATGTCAGTTTTGTTGTGCTTTGCTTTGTTTTCTTCCAACTGAACTTCTGCAATCATGGGTGTGGACAAGGACCAGTGAGAATTTTTTTTTCCTATCATCAGTGCAAATAAGCACCATCTCTGTCACTTAGAAAGTTGCCTGGGATATTCAAAGGTCAAGTAACTTGCCCAGGATCATATAACTAGTACATATCAGACGTGGGATTTCAACCCAGTGTTTCTGAATTTTGAGGCCAGCACTCTATACACTATATTATGCTACTTCTTGGCATGTATATATGTGTGTGTGTATACACATATTCTCTCACATGTATACATATATATACACACACATTCTCTCTCATATGTATATATGAGATATTTACAAAATGCTTAGCACTGTACCTGATATATATTATATATTTAATAAATGCTGATGTTCTTCCCCTCCCCTTCTAGGTAATCAAGTAGTTTATTATATCTTGCAATATATATACATTGAACATATATGCATATGTATATATGTGCATTTATTTATTTCTATTCAATAAAAGTTTGGGAAGGGAATCTTCCATCACTCATTTCCAAAAAAACAGACACACAGTCTGCCTCAAAATCTGTTTTATTTTTTCCACCTAGTCAGGCTTGTGATCTGTTGGCATAGCCCTCATCAAAGTTGAAGTCAGAATACCCCCATTGAGAGACAAGATTATTTCTGTCTTATATTAATAACTAGTTACGGAATCAGGACAAAGGATTTTCCTCTTTTCCACTTCCTCATCCAGACATTATCCAATATGGGCAATCTTTCTCAAAGACTTACACAGCCAGGAGAGCTAAGATCTAATCAAAGGCAGTAAAGAAAATTCTAAATTTAGGTGAAGGAGTGGATTCCTGCTCATTATGTTTGGTCAGACAAGTCCAGGGAAGAAGAAGATTTCCTCTTTGATATGGATATTGATGTCTCTTTGACCAAGATTTAGGTGCTCAATATAACATATTTTAAGACCCTCATTGGAATATAACTCACCTCTAATAATAACATTCATTCTCTGATTAATTGCTAACCAATAAGAGATTATTACCACCCTCACAAACACCCAGGCTTTCAAGGACATATAAATTGTAAGCCCACTACCATGAGGGATCCTTGGCATCCAAGAGTGCCACTGACCTCTTTTATTAATAAAATGATTAATTACCAGAAATTATATATCTCAAACTTGTTGAAAATCACACCATCATCAGCATTCTCTCCTCTTCCTCACACATCCTTTTCAATTTTTTCCTGAATCCATAAAGTCAAATAGTTTCATTTTGGTTTGCAGTCAACTCTCTATATCAACTTTAGCTCAATTTTGCAGTAGAATGGAGAAAATCATTTTTAGATCAGCCTCCTGACTTTCAGAGTCTGGCTTCATACAAAACTTTTAATATCAGTCAGGATAGAGATTACTATTCTCATTGGATTAATGGAGAAATTGAGGCACACGGCCTGCCACTCAAAGTCTACACAGAGAGTTAAGTGGCAGAGCCATTTAAAGGGCAGGATTTTCTGATTCATAACCTGACTTTCTTTGCCAGTCATCAGTGTAATTCATTCCTCTTTTTCAGTCCTGATCTTAGGGTCTCATATTTGTTAAGTATCTGAGGCTGCATTTGAATGTAGGTCCTCCTGACTCCAGATTCAGTATGCTATCTACTGTGTCACCTACCTACCTAAGGTAAACCTAGAAGAGCACCCTCAAGCCACATCCTTAGAATCTAAGGCTCAGATGATATTTCAAAGAAGGAGGAAGATGAATATGGTAGTGCTGGACCCACTGCAGTCAGTAACACCTGAATTAAAATCCAGTCTTAGTACTTAAGTATTTATCTGACTATGAAAAAGTCACTTCACCATTATGACTCACAGTTTTGTCAGTTATAAAATGGACATAATATAGATTGTCTTAAGGATCAGATGACATCATAAAGAACTTTAAAGTACTCTATAAAAGATGATTAATTTTTTTTATTAATATGAAGAGTTATTGACCTCTGTAGTATTGATGAGGAGAAGCAAGGTTATAGAAGAAATTCTTTTTCAGGTTCCCAACCCACAGGCCTTAAACACTACATTCAACATCAGGCAAAGAAAGTCAAATAAAGGTAAGATGGTGGGCTCAGGAACCATCCCTGTGGGGGCTGAAAGGTTAACCATTTCCATTTTTGTCTCATTCTCTTTTACTTGCCCCCTGATGTCAATGAATGATGTTCCCTTTTTCCTCTCCCACTAATTATTTTTGACAAGCAGTTAGCAGTTCTATCCCCAAGAATCACTGATGGAGTGCTGGGTATGGTTTACCTGCAAGAGGAAGGGCCACTCTGGGACCTTTCGGGAGGAGAGTTCTAATGCTTTCCATCACTGTTTCCTGGACCAGCAGTGAAGTTGGGCCTATCCTAAAGCCTGACCCTCCAGAAACCTTCTGGTGTCTCAAACCAACTCAGTTCAGTTCAATTAGTTTAACAAATATGTATTTCATGCTAATTGAGTGCCAGACAGAAACTAGCCTCTGACACAAGGGAGAAAAGGGCAAGTTCTTTCTACTGTTCTATCTACTTTTTTCAAACTTCTTTTCAATATCTCTCTCACACCCCATGTCTGTAAGTATGGCTCTGAACAATCCAGTCAAAAATGAAAGTGCCAGACTTAGACTCAAGGAGACCTGAGTTGAAAATGTGCCTCAGCCACTTAATAGATATATGACCCTGTGCAAGTTACATAGACTCTGGTTATCTCAGTTCCCTTATCTGTAAAATGAGTACAGCAATAGCACCTATCTCCCAGGGTTATTGCAAGAATAAAATTAGATAATACTGGCAAAGTGCTTAGCAAAGTTATATAAGAACTATATAAATGTTACATTCTTCTCTGGAATCCCAAACTGCCCTCGAGGATAAGCTTCTACCTTCCTGGCCAAAAAAGAGTTTTCTGATATCCTTAGCTGTTAGTACTTTTACTATTTTCCTCCTCTCAGATTATGTATCTATTTATTTGGGCAGAGGTTGTGCCCTTTCCCTCCCACCAACCCAGCAGAATTTAAATTCATTGAGGGAAGGAATCATCTTGTGTTTGTCATTATATTCCTAACACCTTGTATGGTGTCCAACATAGAGCACTTAACTTTTTGTTAAATTGGATATTGGTGGAACTGTGAAACAGTTTAGAACAATACAGAAAAAGTCTCTAGGACTAGCAATTGCCTAATAGGAATTTGACCAAAAGAGGTCAAAGGGAAAGGGAAAGGGAAAGGAATCGGATTACAAAAATGCTTACAATAGCATTGCTTTGCAGCCAAAAAAAATGAAAACAAGAAATATTTTCATCAATTGCTCATTGGCTAAACAAATTGTGATATCTGAATGTGATAGAATATTATTGTGCTGTAAGGAAAGAATTCAGAGAAACTTTGGAAGATTTCTATGAACTGGCATAAAGTGAAATGAACAGAGCCAGGGGAACAATTTACACAATGAACACAATAATATAGAGGAAAAATAGTTGCAAAGATTTAGAACTCTATTGAACTCATTGAAAATCATGAACTCAGAAGACTGATATTAATATATATTCTTGCCTCTTGGCAGAGAGGTGATACTCTGGAGGTATGGAATGAAACACTTTTAGAAAGTATGTGGACTTGGTTACCTTGAACATATTTATTTGTTATGAAAGATTCTTTTTAATGGTAATGGTTATGAATAGTTAATGAATGATAGAGATGAAAAAAGTTAGCGACAGAAAGAGGGAAAAAAAGAAAGAATGAAGGAAAGAAAGAATCAAGGAAAGAGTAACAAACATAAAACTGAATTGAAATAAACAAAGAATTCAGCAGTTGGCACAAAGATGACACTTTTGTTACTGCCTCATTAAATTTTATATACAAGGTATCTTGAAAGTCATGGAGACCATATTGGACACGAGACTCTGCCTGATCTAGGTTGCATACCATTCACAGACCCAATCTCAATGCTGATTAGTCCAAAAGCATTAACCTGTTCTATTTTTCCAGTCTGGGCCAGCATGCTCATCCTTAGATAGTCAGTTGGGTCTCCACTCCCATGTTCTCATCATGCTGGTGATGGAAATAGCGTGGATGTCCAATAGGTATTATCATCACTGCAGCTCAGAACTCCCAAACTCATGCAATCCATCAGCCTCATCCTTATCAGAAGTAAGAGATGTGCTCTACCATGCCTGCCTAAATTTAATATGCTTTAAAAAAATCCTATGTAACTGAAATTTATGGTTTCATATTCAAACATTGATTTTGGTTGTCTGTATAATGAAATGTTTGTGTTTATCCATGAATAAGTACTATGGATGCTGTGGTGAATAAGTTCATAGTTAAAAAAGAAATAATAATAATAACATTAAGAACAAAATGGTCTATGGGTTTGGTGGTTTGGTAAGAGTTAATGGTACAAGATGACAGCCCAAACAAACAAAAATACCCAACCAAGCCTGGGCTTTATGAAGAATGGCATAGAGAACAAAAGAAGGAATGGTCCTATTGTATGCAGCCCTGATCAGAGCATGACTAGGATGTGGTGTTCAGTTCCAGGTGCCACGTTTTAGGAAAGATATTGACAAACTGTAGAGCATCTGAAAAAAGACAATCTGGAACTTGAGGAGATGGGACACCATGTCATACAAGGATCTATTCAAGAAATTAATGATATTTACCCTGAAGAAGGAGGAATTCCTTGGGAATATGATAGTTGTATGTTGTGTTTGATCATTTCACTCATGTCCAAGTCTTCATGATCCCATTTGGCATTTTCTTGGCAACAATGCTGGAGAGATTTGCCATTTGCTTCTACAGCTCATTTTATAGATGAGGAATTGAGGCAAACAAGGTTTGGGTCACATGCGTAGGAAGTGTCTGAGGCCAGATTTGAACTCAGGTCTTCTGATATCAGACCAGTTGTTCTATCCACTGCACTGCCTAGCTGCCCATAATATGCAGACCAGGTGCTCTATCTACACTACCATCAAGGTGCCCATAATATAGACATTTAAAAATAATTTAAAAAAACATAATCATTACCTCCAAGTATTTGAATGACTGTCAGTGGGAAGGATAAGAGAATCCAATCAATTCTATACCCCAGAAGATAAGACAGAGAGGAAGAGGTTGAAGTTGGTTGGTTGTTGTCCTTCTTCTTCGAAGAGGACCAAAATGACAGCAGAAAGGCAGATTTCAGCTTGATAGAAAGTAAACAAAGACACCCCCAAGATTAAGGAATTGTTTTAGAAGATGGTGAGTTCCCTGTTCCTGGAGGTGATTTATCATCCAAGTATATGGCCCCTATGAATTTGTTAAGGGTTCTTTTGGCTGTCTACAAACCCCAGATGAAGAACCACTGGGCCTGATGACCTCTTGTGATATAATGGAAAGAAAATATATTTTGCAATTTAATGACCTATCTGGGTTAAGATTCTTTCTCTCTCACTCAGAGACATTGTGACCTTAGATTATTAACCTTATTTTCTACATCTCTAACACACTTCCTCATAAGTTATGCCTCTGAGAAGGCCCCTTCTAACTACAGAACCATGATCCTAAGGTCTCTTTCCATCTTTCAAATTCTTTGATTTTAAATGATTCCCTTTCCTTCAACTCCTTGTCTTCCAACAGGAGTGCTAAGCAGAGTTCCATTTTCCAGAGTCTACAAATGACTATTGTAGAAGGAAGGGGAGGAACAAGAGTGAGTGGGCCCCAGCTAGAACTTCAAGGGGGTTAGTCGATAACTCGGTGAGGGAACAACTCCTACCCTTCACTGCCCTCTATATCCTTGTTTCTAACTCCTTAAATGCTTCCCTGGGAGTTGGGGAAATGTACTTCTGCAACAACAACGATGTTTCCCTTAAGGCAGCTTGACATAGGGCCACTAATTAGAGCTGAATTTCCTGACAAATAGGGATAATACAGAAATATTTGATTAACATAAACATGGAGAGCTGAATTTGCCCTTCAGCTGTAACTCCCTCCTCCTCCTTTCTCTCCTGAGGTCTCTTTTCTTCTTTTTTTCTCTGGCTGCCATCCTTTTGACAGGAATGGGATTGAGGCACGCACCATTTGTCTGACTTTCTGCAATGTACAAGGCAGTAAGGAAGGTAAAGTAGGGCTGGTGATAATTGAGTGAGATGGAAAAAAGGAAGGGATCACGGAGAGAGAGAAAGAGAGAGAGAGGAGAGAGACAGGAGAAAAAGAAAGAGGAGGAGGAGAAGAAGAAGAAAGAGGAGGAGGAAAAGAAGATGAAGAAGAAGAAGAAGAAGAAGAAGAAGAAGAAGAAGAAGAAGAAGAAGAAGAAGAAGAAGAAGGAGAAGGAGAAGGAGGAGAAGGAGGAGGAGGAGGAGGAGAAGGAAAAGAAGATGGAGAAAAGAAGAAGAGAAGAAGAAGAAAGGGAAAGGAGAGAGAAGAAAGGAAAAGAGAGAAGGAAGGAGGAAGAGAGGGGAAAAGAGAAAAAAGAAGAGAAAGTAAAAAAGAAGGAAGGAGGGGGAGAAAGAGAAGAAGAGGAGGAGAAAGGAGAGAGAGAGAGAGAGAGAGAGAGAGAGAGAGAGAGAGAGAGAGAGAGAGAGAGAGAGAGAGAGAGAGAGAGAAGCTGATGAGGGACAAGAGGGAAGAATGAGGACTTTTGAGCTGCAGGTGTTTGGTGGCATTGAATTTCTTGATAAAGCACTTGAACATCTCACTCTCTGCTGGAGAGTGCTTGGTGCTATAGACTGAAGCAGCAATATCTAGGTGTGAAATATGAAGTATTTACTGTCATTAAAATGTGGTAGTTTGTGTGGCATGATCTGAGCAAAAGTCTGGGGAAAGGGGATGAGAGCTGTAACTTCTAATTGAGTTTTTTTCTTCCAAATCTGAACACAGTGTTAGCTGTGTGGCCATGGGGAAGTCATTTAATCTCTCTGAGCCTCAGTTTATCCATCTGAAAATGAGGATGATAAAAAAAATGATGTAGTTACCTCTAAGGGTTACTATGAGATTTAAAAGAGAAAACCATATAAAGTAGTTTGCAGACCTAAAGTGCTATGTGCATTTTAGATATTATCATGAATAACTTTTCCTTCTCACTGGTACCAGAAATGAATATCTCAGTTAGGGGTAACCTGGGAATGAGAACAACATTTCCCCAAATAAATGTCCCTGCCACAGAATTTCCTAGTGGCAAGGGACTTCAGAAGCCACTAACTTCGACTGGGTCATAAGCACAATTCTAATTTTTGATATTCCTCCACATTGGCCAGTCCCGTTAAACCTCTGTTTAAAGATTTTCAGTATGGAGGAGTCTACTACCTCCTAAGGTAGAAGATTCTAAGAGAAAGCTATCGTTCCTTGGAAGCGTTTGCTTGCACCAAAGCTAAATGGACTTCTCAGCAAATTTCATCCTTCTTCCTAATTAAATTCACTTAAACACCCTTTTATCATCTATCATGGGCAGCCAGGTAGAATAGTAGATAGTGTTGGGTCTGGAGTCAGGAAGAACCTGTATTCAAAGCTGGCCTCAGATACTTACTAGCTGTGTAATCCTGGGCAAGTCACTTAACCCTGTTTGCCTCAGTTTCCTCATCTGTAAAATTGAAATAATAATAGCACCTATTTTCCAGTGTTTTGCAAATCTTAAAACATTAGATAAATGTTAGCTATCATTGTTACTAAAACCTTCAGAACATTTTCCAATTTTCTCTTTGGCATGCCTTTCCAGTCTTATATTTATGAAATTGACTTTTTGAATCCAGTTGTAAAAATTTATGTGAATCTCCACTGTTTCATTATATGACATTTTAGTGCAGTATTCTAGGCTATCAATATCATCTTAGAGAATGTCATCCAACATATTAGCTCTCCCTCCTAGCTTGTTCTCTCTGCACATTTTATATACATACCATTGATGCTTTTTCCTAAACATGTCAAATACCATAGGGTTAAGTATACCAGGACACCACCCTGGAGAAATTCTTCCAAGCAAATGTATAACTACTTATACTATTCTTTGTATTTGACCAAACTACCTGAGTATATTATAACCCTGCCTAGATCTCTCTTTCTTGTTCACAAGAAGTAAAAACTTAGTCAAATGGTGTCCTAAGATTGGGCAAGCACTATTTGTGATATTGCCCTGTGTCCTACATGTCTATAACTGTGTCATGGAAGAATTCTGGTGTGTCTAGGATGACCTATTCTGGATGAAGCCATATTTTCTTTTGGGGATTATTGCTTCCTTTTTTTAACTTATCCTTAATCATCTCTTTATGGACACATTCTAGAATTTTGACAGTAATCAAAATCAGGCTCCTTGGAGAAAAGTTGGTTACTACCAGATGCAGGCTCAAGAAAAGGGCATAATAGTAGATTTAGAATTAGGAAAAAAACTGCATGCAAATGTTAATGTTATGTAAGGCTAATCACGTGTCTTCTCAAAGTCTCAGTTTCTTGGCCTGCAAAATATACATTCTGGGCTAGAGGATCTCTTAGAACCTTTTCAGCTCTTAAATCCTAAGTATTCATATCCCAAATTGAGGGGAAAAAATAAAAAGAAAGGTTTCATATACACTAAAATATTAATAGGAGCACTTTGCAGAAACAAATAACTAGAAATAAAAGATACCCAAGAATTGAATAATGACTAAAAATGTGTGGTACGTGAATGCAATTAAAATACTACCAGGCTGCAAAAAAAGATGAATACACAAATTCAGAGAAGAATGGATAAATTGATGCAGAATGAAATAAATATTCAGAAAAACAACATGATGGCTAAAATGATGTGCATGGAAAGAATGACAATTATAAAACCTCTATGATACCAATAAGCAAGTTTGATCCCAAGGAAAAAATGAGAAAATCAACTTTTCTTCTTTTTTTGAAGAATGGGGGACTATGAATGCTGATAAGTGTATCTAGGTCAGACTCAGTTGATGTTTTGACTGATTTTACTGTGTTCCTCACTTACCTTTTATTTATTCATTGCTGCAAGGAATAGGTAGGGGAGAGGGGTGAGAAATAACTTGGAAATGGAATTGATGCAAAAAAAATGGATATCAATGAATTTATGATTTGTATGTATATACATATATATACAAACCCTATATATACACAAACACACACATACACACACACACACACACACACATAAAAAAAAATTGATGTTCCTTCCCTACTCAAATTAGACTCTCCCTCTGTTGGGACCAAGTAGAAGTCTGCCACTATACTCTGTCTATGATCTTTAAGAAAAAGAGGACAGACAGACATTGCTGCTATTCCATTCCAAATCCCTAAAGGAAACAGAGCTTCTTTTAAGTAAAAGTGCTGTCAATAATGAATAAAGGCAGCCCTGAGGTCATGTGAAGAAAGAAACTAGAAATCTGTTTTAACTCAGCTAGGTTTGAACATTTCCCAATGCCAAAGTCCCTCTAATGTCATTGTAAATATTGCAATTGGCTTTGATGAAGTGGAAACTATCTCCTGGGAAAACGAATGGGAAGCTATCTTTTTAAAAAGTCTTTGGCTGGGCTTCTATGTGCACACTGGCCCCCTCTCTGGCTGGAGAAAGAAGTTTGCAGAAAGCTTGAGCATCACAGAAATTTCCTTTTGAGTTTATGCCAGGTGGTTGACAGACAGTACTGCTATTGTTATTGTCGTTTATCACAGAGGATCAATGACATCATGGGGGTGACATCTTCACTTTTGCACGGATTGGATTTAAGTGAGGCATAGACATACAAAGGCATCAGCCTTGTTTTCTCCTCTGGTCATCAAAGTCTAATGGCAAGAAAAAAAGTCAAAATGACTGGCAATGGCCATGGATGCAGTGGATGACCTTGGCCTTTCTAAATTAAGGTCTTTCACAGACCTCAGGAGTCAGAGATAACTCTAAAGTTGTGACCCTAGATGTTTGAAGGGATGGTTGTACTTTCAGACAGAAATGAGGAAGTTAGGAAAAAGGGTGGTAATTGTTAGAACAGATAAATAATGAGTTCTTGGTCCTGTTGAGTTTGAATATCTTGTAGTAGATGCTTTTATAAAAGGGACCTTCCTCTTATAATTTATCATTTCTGTTTGGGATGCTAATGTTTGTTCACAAAAGTGGAAAGAACCCTAAACTTAGGATGAGAAGAGTTAGGCTCCAATCTTGATCCCTTACTGTATCAAATCTGATACATACTGTGTGACCCTGAGCAAATCCCAATCTCTCCTCCATTTCATCTATAAAATGTGGAGACTTAAAAGTGAGTTGTTATTTTTATCAAATATGATTTTTATTGTACATTTACTATCAACGACCAATTGGCAAGCATTTATGAAGCACGTAAGTGTCATGAACAGTTAGATGCTAGGGACATAGATACAAAGAATTCGTATATTCTTGGTTCTTCCATAAGATGATAGTAAGGTTCAAATATTAGCCCCACTGCCCATATCCTTTCCCTCTTGTTTGTCTATCAGTTGTGGGGAACCAGCAGGCTTAAGGCCACATATGGGTATTTTTTACTTGAGTACTCCAATCAAATTAGATAATTTCCCTATTTTTCCTTTCTTTGCTCAATCCTACCATATTTTTTCTCCCTCCCTCTTTCCATTCTTCTTTCAAGATTAAATAATCCCTCCCAGGCCTTCTGCCTAATTAGACTCCCTCTATGGCTGTTGATGAAAGGTTCCAGAGAAGGAAAGTATATCATCTTTCTATATTAGAATGTAAACAGTTTATCCTTGTTGTCTCTTACAATTGATTATTCATGTTTGCCTATTATCTTTCTTTTGATGCCCATGTTTACATTTCAAAGTTTCCACATAGCTATGGTCTTCAGGAGTTTTCTTTTATCATAGAGTAGGTCCATGTTTTTCCTCTATAGGATTATATTCAGCTTTGCTGGATGAGGTATTCTTAGTTATACATACTTTCTTAGCCTACATACTTTCCCTATACTTTTTTACAGGTAAAGCTTATATATTTCTTGAATAGTATATTCCAAATTTCTTGAAGTATGTATGTTCCTTGGAAGACCTGAGTCCCAGTATCTGCATGACTCTGTCTTTCTCCTTATCCTGACTAAACTGAAGAAATGATTCCCCATTGTTCTTGTACTTTCCAACTAGGATCCAGTCTGGGGAGTTTTCTAGATCTGTTTGGAGAAAGTGACCACAGAGGGGAGTTTGCTCTATTTGTTTTGCTTCCACCATCTTGGTTCCACCTTTCGCCAAAATACAAAGCATGGTCCAATGGAAAGATCATGGTATTTGGAGTTGAATGAACCTAGTTTTGAATTCCATTTACTACATTTGTTACTTTATGTAAGGCATTCAATCTGTGTGGGTCTCGGTTTCTTTTGTAAAATGAAGAAGTCACACTCATTAACTGTAAAGGTCCCTCCAAGTTCCAAAAGTATGAACCTATGTACAACATGTTACTATTGCTGCTACTATGATGATGATGATGACATTATACTGAGAATATCTAAGTTTTTTGGAAGCTCTAACATCCTATGTTGGCCATATTTTTCACAGTCTATGAGAGAAATGAAGGTTTAGACATAGACTTTAGGCTAAGCATTCTAGGATAAGAAGTAGGTAAGCCTTTTTGAGTGAAGGAGAGGAAAGAGAATAGGGAGCTGTTGATGGGTTCACTTTCCCTTTTTAAATCAGAAAATAGGTATTTGGGCGTTGTGTATTGAAACTGGCAATGGAACAACTAGCTGGCAGAGGAAAAACAATTTAACTGCCCTAATCAGTTGAATTTGTACTGGGCAGGCAATTCTGATTTATTTGTAATTGCCTTAGAAATCTATTTGAGGAAAGAGATGACATGCTGTGTATTTTTCACTTCTTTTATTCTAAGGTAATTCCCATTCCACACGCCCTGTTCTATCTGACATCATCTTGGAAAAAATTATGAGTAACATAGGAGGCCCTTATGGATCACTCTCTCTTCCAGAAGAAAATTGGAATATTGCTATGTTCCTAAACCCTTAAAGAAGGATGGATTTTAGAGAGTTGGTCCATCTGGGACTTTTCAGCTGTAAAGTTGTCTCACCAAAAATAGAACCAAGTTCTTTATCACGTTCAAGGTAGATTTCTAGATGAGTTTGGACAGTTCATTTTAACATTTATGGACTTCTATTTCCCAATATGCAAAATGGAAGTAGTATTCATTGCATATGGTTATCATGACTACATATAATCCTTGTGTATCCTAAGTGGTAATGTGGTAAAGTGGTTAGAGAGCCAGCCCTGGATCAAAGAAGAAAGAAATTCAAGACCCACCTCTGACAAATACTTGACTGTGTGTTTTTGGGACAATAGCTTAACCCCTCAGTGATCTAGACACCTGTCCAATACTATACACAACATAGGAGGTATTAATCTGCACTAGTACTGGGAGTTTCCTCTACCCATGATATCACATGTCCAGTCTTTCCCCTGTTGGTCAGGTATGTTCATTATAATGTTTATATTAGGGAAAAGAGGACTCTGAATTTTTGTTTAAATATCTCTTGTCAAGACCAATTATTTGTTTACTTTCAAGACAGAAACTCAACTATGATTAAGGCTTTCAGTGGTCAAAAGTAAATGAGAATAGATTTGAATTCCTGCTACTGTGTATGCCTTTAACAGCAGGAGTGAAAGCTCAGTTAAAACTTTCACATAGGAAAACTATGCAATCCAAGCATATGGCCCCAGTTAACGTACTTCAGCAGAACAAGACACATCCAGGGAATAGTGTACTTGGAAGGATTAATCCCTGGGAGTGCTTTGAGCTTTTCCCAGACATTGGTAAGTAGCTGGACTGGTCTTATCACTGCCTCCTAAACAATCTATGTCATCAACCTAATTTCTTATCTAAGTCTTTGTTCATGTGAGCCCTCTTTGACTTAGAATATATTGTTATTCAATCATTTCAGCCATATCTCACTCTTCATGACCCCATTTGGAGGCAAAGATAATGGAGTGGTTTGCCATTTCCCTTCTCCAGTTTATTTACAGATGAGGAAACTGAGGCAGAGAGCATTAAGTGACTTGCCCAGGGTCATACAGCTAGTAAGTGTCTGAGATCAGATTTTAATTCAGGAAGATGAGTCTTCCTCATTCTAGAACTGGTGGTCTCTGCACAATGGTGTTACCTAGCTGCCCTGACTTGGAATATAGTGCTAGAATAAGTCCAGATAATTCAAAACCCACCTCTGGCATTTATCTTTGTCATCATGGGCAAATCACTTAAGTTCTCTTTGAGACTTTATTTGCAAAAGAGAATTAGTATCAATGTATGTAAAGCATTTTGCAAGACTTAAAGAGTTACAAAACTGTTAGCTATTTCCTCCTCTGCCTTCTCTACAAAACTCCAATCCATCCTTCAAGGAACAGCTTAATTATCACTTCCTTCACTGAGTCCTTCAAAAGTTAATCCAACCCAGGAATACATCTCCCTTTCTTAACTCCAATAGTATTTGTCACCCGGTAGCACTTCAGCATTTCATAGGTTCTGCGATTATATTTTTAACACTGTGAGAGTCACAGGGTCAAGTATCTGATAAAAAAAAGCATCTGGAGATTGGTAACAAAGAACTATAAAGTGGGGAGATCCAATTAGATAAACAAATAGTACTATGGAAAGCAATTCCACAGGGGACGAGGTAGGAATTATCTAAAGGATGGATCTGGATGGACAGGGAACTAACCAAACAAGTTTGTTTTTAAAAATAAATATACAGAAAAGATGAATATCAGTATGTCCCTACAATACTCTAAGACCTCAGTCTCCTTGTTCAGAAAATGGCAATAATTAGGAATAACAAAATATTTGCACTACTTAGGTGATAGCAAGAATTTTTAACCAGGCTTGTAAAGTTCTACATTTGCATTCATTCATGCAGGTATAAATTCATACATACACATGTGTGCAAGTCTATGAGATAGAGTCTATTGATGCTGCTCAATTGTTTTCAGCCATGTTCCACTCTTCATGACCCTGTTTGTCATTTTCTTGGTAAATACATTGAAATGATTTACGATCATCTTTCCATCTCATATCATAGGTGAGGAAACTGAGGCAAACAGGATTAGATGACTTCCCCAGGAGATAGATAATTGTATTTGAATATAATCAATTTTCTTTATAATCTAATGCATTTTATTTTTATGCATTTAAAAATATTCTGAGAAGGGGTCCATAGGTTCCACTGAACTACACAAGGGGTCCATAACACAAAAATAGAGGCTAGTATCCCCGGCTTGATGGATTTCTGTCTTCTAGTCCAGCTGAACGATATCTTCATGGTCTGCAAGAACGGATATATGTGATTGATAGGCCACTGTCAATAATATTTGAAAGTTCATGGAAAATAGATGTAATGCCAAAACAATGAAGAAAGAAAACTATTCAGAATTTTAAAAGAGGTGTAGGAAGAAGAGGGTCTGGAAACAATAGGCTAATGAGTTTGACTGAGTTTCCTGAGAAATTTTGAAAATTAGTTAGAACCAGTTGCCATATTAAGAAACAGAAGTAATGATTACAAAGGGACAAATGACTTACTCCATAACAAGTTATTCTAGACTAGACTCATTCCTTTTCTTGACAGGACAACTAAACCAGAAGATGAATGAGATACAGTGCCAATGGTTCATGTGGAATTTAGGAAAGCTTTTGCTAAAGTGTGTATTTGTATATGTGTTTGTTTGTGTGTGTGTGTGTGTGTGTGTGTGTGTGTAGAAGAGAGAGGCATCTGGATTTGATTTTGTTTAATCAAGTGGATTCATCAGTGGTTGAATGGCCAGACTCAAAGAATAATTGGTAATGGTTTTATGCAAATGTGACAGGAGATCCACAGTGAAGTAATCCAGACATCTGTTTCTGTATGTCACATTTTACACATTTTTATCAACAACTTGGAAAAAGATATGGATAGTTCACCCATCAATATGCAGCTGACACCAGATTGAAAGGAGAGCTAACAAAGTTAGCATCCAAACCGGTTTTGAAAGGCTAGAGCATTGGGTTGAATCAAGTAAAGTGAAATCCAACATGGATAAATGTAAAATTTTGTATTTAGATACAAAAAATCAATTTAGTGTGTATAATATGGGGGAGGGGCACATGGTTAGCCAGTTGTCATGCTGGCAAAAGTATGGGGATTTTTGTGGACTACAAAGTCAATATGAGTCAGCAGTGTAATAAAGCAGTCAAAATTGGGTGGGATCTTGGGCTACATAAAGAAAGACAAAGGTTCCAGGAATAGTTCCAGGTAATCATCCCATTGTACTTTCTCCATTTCAGGCCTCAGATGGTATATTGTTCAGGGCATGATGGTGGAAGAAGAATATTGATCCGCTAGAAGTGTCCACAGGAGGGCAATTCAGTATGGTGTGGGTGCTTGAATCCATGAAAAATTAGAATTGTTTAAAAGAACTAGACATGTTTAGCCTATAAAACAAAAGTTTCATCATTTACTTTAAAGCTTTGAGAGGCTACCAGGAGGAAGAGACTTATTCTACCTTATCCTCAATTGGATGAGCCATGATCCAGGAGTAGAAGATGCAAAAAGTCAAATTTAGTCTTAATATCAGGAAAAATAAATAAGCGAATGAAACACTTCCTAACACTTAATGCTGTCCAAGAGTGGAGTAGACTGCCTTAAGAAGTGAAAACTTCCCCATATTCCACCAAAAAAAATCCCTCAGAATAGACACTTGACCTGAATATGAAAGATTCTACCATATAACAAACGGAAATTCACTTTAGTTCGAGAGAGGTAGATCATATACCTTCCAAAGCTATAGGTAGGCAATGAAATCTTAAACAAAACAAAAAAGTAGAGGCAAATGTAAAAGATAAAACAGACAATTTTGTTTACATGATGCTGAGCTTTTGTAGAAACAAAATTAACACTTCATCGAAGAAGGGAAGTGGCTGATCAGTACAAAAAAATGTCTCTCAAAGTTCTCTGATAAGTGTCTACTATCCAAGATATATGGACAAAAAAGAAATACGTAAGACTAAAGACCACAGCAGGTGTGTAGTCAAAGGACAAGAATATATTTCTGAAAAGAAAGATCGTTAATGATTAAGAACCTTAGGAAAGGAAGCTCCAGATCACTCCTAGTAAAAGAAATCTGAATGCAAACAATTCTGAAGTTTGTTCTAACACTTAGGAAAATGAAAACTTTGACAAAATATGTGAAATGGCAATGTTGGTGAGATTAAATAAAGACAGGAACATTAATGGAATGTTGGGAGTGCAATGAATTAGTGAAACCATTCTGGAAAGAAATTTGGAATTGTTCAAATTAGGTGCATAAAATGTTTTACACTCTGACTCAGAGAACTCAGTACTAGGCAGGTCACTAACAGAAAGGTTCCACACACAATATTCATAGCAGCATTTTTTGAGGTAGCAAGGAACTAGAGACAGAAGAAATTGCCCACTGATTAGGGAATGACTATACAAACCATAGTGCATGGGGGTAAGTGAATGTAATTGTGTTGTAAGAAATGACAAATATGATAAATACGGAGAATCACTAAGATACTTATATGAACTGATACAGAGAAATAAGAATCAGACAAAAAAGCAATACATACACAGACTCAAACAATATAAACTAAAAGAATAAAAAGTAAAAAAAAAATTGAAAATGAATCTTCTGGAATTATACCAAACTTAGCTCTAAATAAAAATTGTAAGAAGACACCTCTTAATTCTTTCACAGAGGTAGAGGATCATGAGTGTGGAACACTGTTCATAACACTGGATTTTTTTTCTGTGTTGGTTGAATTTTATTCTTTCTCTTCTTTAAAAATATCTCTTTTGGATAAAATATAAGTCTCTTGAAAGGTAAATGAGGGGACATAGATAATGTAGATAATGGAAAAAACAAGCTATCAATAAAAATCTATTAAAATAATTGGAGTTGTATAAAAGTGGAATGATCTGCTTCTAGAAGTGATGGGTTTTCCTCACTTTGGAGGTCCTCAAACAGATGCTGGACAATCAATTATTTGGTACATAATAGTTTTGCTTATGATTTGGACTAGATGGCCCTCACAGAGTTCTCACCAATCTCTTAAATTCAGTCATTCTGGATTTTCCAATCTAATTTTGGGAAGTAAATGAGAATCCCAGTCTCCTTTCACTGGTATTCTTCAGGCACAAACTGAGTTGTCACTTTTCAGGGGCATAATAAAAAAGAATCTTAAGCCAAGTTACTGTGACAGAGAAGAAGAAATGTGGGCATGGCCTGACAGTCACTCTAAATTTGGGGAAAGCAAATTTAAAAGGGTTTTAGGGGAGAAGAGAGTAGTGTAGCGTAGGTAAAAATATTTCCAGGAAATTGAGCCTAAGAGGAATGGGAAATGCTAAAGAAATAAGGGACTAGAAAAAGAAAATAGAAAGCCTCAGATATACCTGAAAATATTTAGATTCTGCATTTATATGTCTGTGTAAATGTAACTATACTTCTATTGACTGCATATCTTTTATTTAGAAGAAACAAATAAAAAAAAAGAGGGTCATCCCAGTGCAGGGTATAGATAGGTGGCATCAGATTCAAGAAGATGAATTCACATCCTTCCTCTCACACCCTGGCTGTATGACCTTGACTCAGTCACTTAACTTCCAGCACCCTAGACAACTCTCTGAGACTCAAGTCATCCAGTAGGGGCTAACTGATAAAAAGAATTCTCTATACAAATGAAATCACAAATCCAGTTTTAAAAAAAAGACATATTTTTTAACTTTAGCAAGTCAGTAAGAAGTCATCACATTTACTTCTGTGAACCTTTTCTGATATTCACCTGTGTACGTAATTGGATTTTCTTGCTATCATTGTTGTCTATATTTACTTAGCTGCCATCGGGTCGTCAGCGAATACATTGTTCCTTTGGCTCTGCTTTCTTCCTTCTGAAGCTTCACTGAAGGCTTTGTTTGTTCCTTTGAATTCTGCAAATTTGTCTTTGCTTATGGTGGGACAACAATCCATGGTATTCCTGTATTATAATTTGCACAGCTATTCCCCGACAGTTTAGCATATAATTGATTTTTTTCTTTTCTTTTTTTACATTTTGCTATTAAAGATCCTTATTATGAACATAATATGTGACTCCCTCAGTGAGAGTATGTAACCTCAGGGAGCAAAGATTTGTACTTGTTCAGAAAATGAACATAACTAGCATTTATATGATATCAATGCCAATGTGATAACAGAATTAGCAGTAGCACTGGGACTCAGGGACTTGGGATCAAGCTCTAACCTTGAACATGAATAAAACCATGGGCGAGTCGCTTAGCCTCCAAGCCTCAGTTTGTTCCGAAGTAAAAAGAGAATAATAAATAAGTCACACTTCTGAATTTAGTTAAAAAGGTGGCACAGGCTTAGAATCAGGGGGACCTGAGCTCAAATCTGGACTCAAACACTTACTGTGTGACCTTGCGCAAGTCACTTAACCAACTCTGTTTGCCTCATTTTCTCATCTGTAAAGTGATCTGAAGAAGGAAATGGTAAACCAATCTAGAATCTTTGCCAAGAAAACCCAAAATAAGGTTATGGAGAATAATACACAAATGAAATGATGACTCAACAAAAATAACAACTCTTTTAAATTCACAAGTTTGTGAAAACTAAAACACTTTTGCAACCATATAGCATTGAAGAAATGTATTTCCTCTACTCTTCCTCTTTCTCCTCTTCTTTCTTCTCCTATTCCTTCTTCTCCTTCTTCTTCTTCCTATTACAACCCAGCTGCAACAATTTTAGAGGGCTCTTTGATACTTAGAAATTAAATGATTTGCCTCTGACCACTCAGATAGAAGTTTCAGAGTTGGAATCTGATATCAAGTCTTCCCAACTCCAAATAGCTATCCTCTACAGTAATAAAATTATGGATCCTTGAGTCATATAGATTAGTCCAGTGCACTTGAGATGGCATCATTTTGGAAGTTCTCTTCAATGATTCCTAACATGATCCTTTGCTGTCTGCCCATCCTGCACATGGGTCTTGTCTCTGCTATATGTTTGCCACAGTATGCTTCATATCCTTTTCTATGGTTCTTGATCATTTGTAATTCTTCTTTTAAAAACTATCTGTTGTGCCACAACAAACTGCCAAAAATTATTTTATAGAGCTAGAAAAAATAATAACAAAATGCATCTGGAAGAACAAAATATCCAGATAATCAAGATATGTAATGAAAAGATGTACTAGGAAAGGTGGGCTAGTTCAAAATCATACCAGATTTTAAATTGTATTATAAAGCAGAAATCATTAAAACTACTTGGTACTGGCTAAGAAACACAGTGGTGGATCAATGGAATAGGTTAGGTACACAAGGCACAATAGTCAGTAACTGTAGTAATCTACTCTTTGATCAACCCAAAGACCGCAGCTTCTGGGATAAGAACTCACATTTGACAAAAACTGTTGGGAAAATTGGAAATAGGATGGCAGAAACTGGGCATAGACAGTTCCACTGCATACCAAAATAAAGTCCAAATTGGTACATGATTTAGATACAAAAGCTGATACCATAAGCCAATTAGGAGAGCAAGGGATAGTTTACCTGTCAGATTTATGGAAAATGGAGGAATTTATGACCAAAAAGAGTTAGAGAACATTATTAAATGCAAAATAGATCATTGTGATTACATTAAATTGACTTTTTTTTTGCACAAATAAAGCCAATGCAACCAAAATTAGGAGGGAAGCAGAAAACTGGGAAGGAATTTTTATAACTAGTGTCTCTAAAGGCCTAACTTCTAAAATATATAGGGAACTGAGTCAAATTTATAAGAATATGTCATTCTCCAATTAATTAATGGTCAAAGAAAAGGAACAGACAGTTTTCAGAAGAAGAAATTAAAGCTATAGTCATATGAAAAAATGTTCTAAATCATTATTGATTAGATAAATGCAAATCAAAACTACTTTAAAGCACCACATCACACCTATCAGATTGGTTAACTTGACAAAACAGGAAAATGATAAATGTTGGAGATGTGGGAAAATTGGAAAACACTAATGTATTGTTGGTAGAGTTGTGAACTGATCCCAGCATTCTGGAGAGTAATCTGGATCTATGCCCAAAGGGCTATAAAAATGTGCATACCATTTAACCCAGCAATACCACTTCTAGTTCTGTCTTCTAAAGAGATCATAAAAATGGGGAAAGGACTCATATACACAAAATATTTATAGCAGCTCTTTTTGTAGTAGACAAGAAGAACTGGAAATTGAAGGGGTGTCCATTAATTGGGGAATGACTAAACAAGTTGTGGTATATGGATGTAATGGAATAGTATTGTGCTATAAGAAATAATGAACAGGCTGACTTCAGAAAATCCTGGAAAGACTTATAAGAACTGATGCTGAGTGAAATGAGCAGAACCAGGAGCACATTATACATAGTAACAGTCACATTGTGTGATGACTGACTTTGATAGACTTCTTGCTCTTCTCAGCAATGTAAGGACTTGAAAAAACTCCAAAGACTCATAATGGAAAATGCTGTCCACATCCAGAAAAAGAAATATGGAGTCTGAATGCAGATCAAAGTATACTATTTGCTCTCTTTTTTCTTTTGTTTTATTTCTTCTTTCTTGTGGTTCCTCCCATACATTCTAATTCTTCCATACAACATGACTAATGTTTTCACATTAGTTGTGAAACATGTTTAATAAGATTGTATATGCAGAATTTATATCGAATTGCATGCCACCTTGTGGAGGGGGGAGTGGATGGAGGTGGAGGAAATTTAAAACTTGTGGAAATGAATGTTGAACACTAAAAAAAAATAATTTGTAAAAAATATGTATGTTAAAATCGGGTGATTACAAATTTACTGTGTAATGGCCTTTACTCAAAAATATTTCTCTTTTTTGTATCAGCCACTCTGCCTAGTTTCAAAACTTCATGGAACAAAATGGTACTCCTTGGAGTCTCCCCATTCTTTCCTGTTTTTCTTTTTGTGTTATCTCTCCCTATTAGATTGTAAGATCTTTGAGGGCAAGGACTATATTTTTTTTCCTTTTTATTCATAGTATTTCCCAGACCTTAGCATAGTGTATGATATGTAGTAGGTAGTATATAGATAGAGATATAAAGATATAGATATATTAAATTGGACGAGGTAGTGGGTCCTTTCAATGTATGGATGGATGGGAGGGAGAGAAGCTTTGCTCACTTTCTCCTGATATTACAAGTTCACTGATGGGGCACTCTGGTCATCCTTCCATACTACAGAATTGGGCGATATTCTTAGGCTACTAGGGGTTAGGGAATGCTTCATTGTTGTCTTTGAATCCCCAGTTCTACCACAGGGTGCAACATAGGGAACACTTAAAAATGTCTGGTAAAAATCTGATTACTAATCTCTTCTTTGGAGCTCCACATTGGTTTGTTGTTGCAATCTAATCATATACTCCATGCACCTCTCCATTAACTTCTTGTGTGAGGGTCTTGTTTAATGTTTTGGGCACTGTAGTGTTCTACTTGCTGACATAAATACTGGTACAATATTGGGATTAAATAATTGGGCCTTCATTTTCATGGGAAGGATAGATCCTTATCAAAGACTATCGAGTTCCATTATCTTGCTACTATTCAACTCAAGACTCAATTTATTGCTAATCTGTATTATTTTTACCAGATATTTATATTGATACCTAAATTCTCTAGGTTATACATCCAATTGCATGTTGTAATCTGGGGTATAGATATTATATAGACAAATATTCTAGAGGGGATAATGATATTTACAAGAACATGGAACCACATACATTCAGATATAAGTACTATCTTTGCATATGTGTACACATATGTGCATGTATGTGTGTATATGTGTGTGTATTTATGTGTATGTTTAATGTATATAGAAAATCCTTCCTCCAAAATACAGAAATCATGTCCTACCACACCAACCAATGGTATTATTTTTTTGCAGGATAAATCAGTTCATTCAATGGACTCTCTTATGATGTAGTCTTAAGACTCTTCACTATTCTGGTTACTTTACCTGGAAATTCACTAGTTTATCAACGCCTTATCAATGCCATCAATTCTGATAAGTAGAACTAGCTGTAGAATTTTGGATGAGATCTGATGAAGGCAATGTCCTGGGAGGCTCTCACTCAATCTGGAAAGTGATAACTCTCTTACTGTAGACCAAGATGGCTTTGACTTTTACTGTTGCCATATCTTATTGTTTACTTATACAGAATTTTCAGTCCACTGAAATTCCCTAGTTTTTCCCCCCAGAATTATCCATGTTCAGTGTCGGTCCAAGTGCCAGATATATAATACATTTGAAAATATTTGTAATTAAACAAAGATATATGTATGTTTGTGTGTATACATCCAAAATATATTGTGTGATTGGCATTTAGATAGGTATTGATTATGTATAAGGACTGGGAGTTGGATTTAAACAGGAGAATTAGGATGAGTTGGATGAAATTTAGAAAATTTTGCTATCATTACAATGACAATAATATTCTTACTGAAAAAAAAATCCATCTTCTTTTCAAAATTTCTTTTGGTGATCTTAAATCACAAGAGCTGAATCCAAATCATAGCTCTTCCACGTAACTATTGTGTAACTTAAACAAGCTTCTTCACCTCTTTGTTCCTCAGTTTTCTCAGATGAAAAATGAGTAAAATAGGTCTGTTATCTCAGAGGGCTTTAGACAAGAAAATTGTTTCATTAATGTGAAAGAATTAAAGAAATATAAACTATTAACACCACTACTGCCTCTACCTAGGAAAGAAAGATGGTGTCTGGCTTCTACTAATGCAGTTCTGTGGGAACTAAGGACTTAATGAGACAGTTATACCTGTGGAAAGTATATACAGAATGATAGAACCTAAGAGCTGTAAGGGACCTCACAGGCCACTCACCTGGTCTTCATGTGACAAGAATCCCTCCAATAGCATCCCTAAAAGGTGATCAATCAAACTCTATTTGAAGATCTCCAGGGAGAGGAAACCCATGCCTTTTGAAGAAGCTTATTACATTTTGGCCTGTTATTGCCGCTTCTCCTTCATTTTCGAAGAGGACCAGTGACATCATGGGTGATAGCTTGAGAATGAAGTGGATTTAAGTGGGACAGAGTTGGGTAAAGTCATCAGTTTCTCTCTGTCTCCCTCCCTCCCTCTCTCTCTCTTTCTGAGTCATTGAAGTCCAGTGGCAAGATGTTTTGGGTAAGTTCTAATTGTGAAGGAGGGTTACATTTCATTGACTACCAATTTAACTCTATAGAACCTCCTACTTTTATTCTAAGTCCTGCCTGCTTTGACAAGCGAATCTGTCCTCACACTTCTTCTTTCCCTATGATAACACTTCTAATACTTAAAGACAACTCTTATATTCATTTTTCTCTTCTCTAGACTAAATATCCTTCATTCCTTCAACCAATGCCTCTATCCCAAGAACTCAAGGTGCCAGTTGTCTCCCATTGGATGTTCTCTGGCTGACCACCATCCCTCATAAAATGGGCTTGTTACAATTGAACTTAAATAATCCAGTTGTGATCTGACCATGGCAGCAGATAGCAGGACTATCCTTCCCCTTGTCTGTTCACTCCCTGAGATAATCACAACCGAAAGAGTCTTTGCAATGTTTCATGTGTGGAAAAGGTTGTTCTGGTCAGGTTATGAAGAACTAAGCATGCCATAGCTGACCTTTTAACTGCTTTATTAGAGTCTGACAAATTGGTTTGGTTACAATTTGCTGAGCAATGAACATACAAATCTATAATCTAGGTTACTTGGCAAAATATCCCCATCTCTGATGGAAAGAGAACACAAGAGAACAATATGTGACTTAGAATAGTAGAATGGAAAAGGATCTTAGGTGATCTTGTCCAATTCTTTCATTTTACCCATGAGCACATTGAGAAATAAAGAATAAAAAGAATTTCTAGAGAAGAAGCAGTTGGTCTACCAAGCAATCAATCATTCCAGGAACTGTGAAGGACCCTGGAGATAGGAAGAACCAAAGGAAGCCATCCCCACCCTCCAATGGCTTATATTCAGTCAAGGAGACAAACTGTAGGCAAAGAGACTGCAAGTGTGACTCTGTGGTATAAAGAACTCCCTCTACCAGTGAAAGTTAGCACCTTCTATGAAACATTTTGTCTTAGAGAGTTGCCAAGAGTTGAGAACTGAAACTTCAGCAGGCAAATCTGCCTGAATCAGATTAAAATGTAATTCAGAAATATTTGACATGATAAATATCAATAAATAAATACAATACAATATAGATAATGTTAACGTGTGGTTTTCTTGAATCAACAGGTGGCTCTCAGGGATCCATTTTTATTTGAGTTTGATGCTCAGAGAATAGATAAGTTAAATGATTTGTCCAGGTCCCAGAGGCAGGTTCAGAGGCAGAATATGAATACAGGTCTTCTTGACTGTGAGCCCATAATCTCTATTCACTACAACATACTGTGCATTACATACAGAACACATATAGAATAAATGCACAAAAACAAAATGAATGAGGGGAGGCACTAGCAGCTAGGGGGATCTAAGGAGGCACCACATAGAAGATGATACCTGAGCTGAGCTTTGAAGGAAAACTAGGGACTCTGCGTGTATGTGTAATTATGTGTGTGTTTGTGTGGGTATGTGTGTGTGTGTGTTGTGTATGAGAGGTGGAAGGAGGAAAGAAGGAGGGAGGGAGGGAGAGAGAGAGAGAGAAAGAAAGTCTTTGGATTAAACTTTGATATCTTAAAAGTGCCCCAAGACTTTTAAGACCACCTGTATATAATATTATGTCCCATATTATAAAACATTCTATATAATACCTAAATAAGGAAATATGTCATACATGCATCATTGGATTGACTAATTACAAAATTGGTTACATATAATTAGAAGAGATTCCTTAGCAAATTCAGGACTTAGGAGTTGTTTGTGCATACATTTTGACACAGAAATTTTAATGCTAGGAATATACTCCAAGGAGGTTAAAAAATAGAAAGATCCTACATATAACAAAATACTCATGGCAAAATTTTTGTAATAGCATAGAAGTGGAAACAAACAAATGCCTGTCAATTGAGAAATGGCCAAATGCCCTAGGACACATAGATGTCGATTTCTCCTTTACTAAGGGCAACTTCCTTACTGCCTCCAAACATACTTTATATCACCTCTGTTACTTAAAGAAGAGTCATCCCTGGAGTTAATATGGCAGTGACCTCATCTTTAAAATTATGAGACTGGACTAGATGAGGACCTTTCTCAACCCTATATCTATGAAACTATCTATTCAAGTATTTGCTAGATTAATAGGGGAATCTATTTAGAAGTCTTTAGTGAGATCTAACTTGATCAGAATCAAAGTCATGGAATCAGAGCCTTGGGAGGAAACTAATGACCTTCTAGTTCCATCATTATCATCCGCTATATAATCTATCCAATATGACATCATCTATACCTTGATTTAACTCTTAAATCTATCTCTTGTAAACTTCATTGTGATGCTTATATTTTTTCCATTGCAAACATCAAATCACTTGCCTTTCATATACCTGGACACAGCTATCAAGTCTTTTTAAATCTTTTTAAATTTTTTTTTTCCTGACTAATCATCCACCAGCTCTTTAAACCAAGGCTTAAATGACATGATCTCAAGGTCTTTGACCATCACTGTCACTCTTCTCCAAATTGCCAAAGTCCTTTCTAAAATGTGATACCCAGACCTGAATGTGCAAGACTGGTTTTTATGATGGCAAAGGAAAATCACAGAATTTCAGGGTCTGAATAAACTTTTGAGCCTAATGTGAAAGAAACACCCAATATAATAAGCCCCTAGTCTGGAAAGATGTTCTTTTTCTTAATGCAAAGTCAATTTTCATTTTTAGTTGTCATATTACACTGAGGAATTCTCTTGATATTACTAAAATTCCTAGATCATTTTCAGACAAATCCATTTCTAATCATTTGGTTTCTCTAGAAAAAAGAGCAAGTTTACTCATTTTATCATTTTAACAAAAATTCATTTTCTAGGCACTTAACTTTAAACAAGAAAACTGATGAAAGTTACTTTTAGGATCATTTACTCTTAAAATGGATGTTGTAAATATAATATGATAATAGCAGTTTATTAGTAATTCTTTTGTAGCTCCTTCCAGTCACTGCTTATCTGCACTTTTCTGAATTTGTGTATAGATTTTTCGTTTCATATATAGACAGTGTGAAGACTATTTGTCTAGTTTTGCTTTCTTCCCTTCATGTTATCTCATATGAATCTTTCTAAAATACCTTATATTCCAGATATTTATCATCTCAAATGACATTACACTATTATATGGAAGACAGATTAGATTTATTCTGCTTGGTCCCAGAGGGCAAACCTAAGAACAGTGGTTGAAGATGCAAGGAAGCAAATTTGGGCTTGAAAGATGCAAACTTTGTAACCATTCCAGTTATGCAAAAGTTTCCTGAACTGCAGTGGGACATAGTATCTTTACTCTGAGGCTAGAGTGGAACTCAGAAAGAGATGTCTTCCTGACTCCAGGTCTAGCACCCTATGTACTGTGCCACCTAGCTGTCTTATGTGTGTGTGTGTGTGTATCATATATATATTCATGCGTGTGGGTATATAAAGAGGTAGAGATCTAGAGAGAGGCAGAGGTAAAGGCAGTTATAGATGATATAGATATCAATATAGGTTTGGGTATGAGTATAAATGTGGATACAAATGTAGATTGGGTAGATATAGGTATAGGTACAAACACAGACATAATATATAGATATAGATATAGGTTTGGGTATGATTATAAGTATGGATATAGATACAGGGATAGCTATAGATAGCGACATAGACTTAGATAATACAGATGTGTGTTTGAGTATGGGAATGCATGTAGGCATGGACATGAGTACATATAGATTATAGATGGATTAGGCACATATAGGCATAAGTATAGATATAGACATATATATATTTGGGGGTGGGTATGAGTATAAGTAAAGTTATAGATATAGATAGATTAAATAGATCTAGATATAAGTGGACAGCTAGGTGATGCAGTGGATAGAGCACCAGTGCAGGAGTCAGAAGGACCTGAGTTCAAATCTCACCTCAGACACTTGACACTCACTAGCTGTGTGACTTGGGCAAGTCACTTAACCCAATTGCCTCATCCTGGGTCATCTCCAGTCATCCTGATGAATATCTGGTCACTGGATTCAGATGGCTCTGGAGGAAAAGTGAGGCTGGTGACTGGCACAGCCCTCCTTCACTCAAAACAAAGTCAAGTGCAAGTCATGTCATTATTTCTCTGATGGCATGAACTTCAGCAACAAAGGACGAACATACACAGGTCTAGATATGGTTATAGAGGCTAGCTCTCTGAATAGGAAAAGAGGAATTAGTACATTTGGGAAACATAAGTGATTTAAAAACAAAAATTGTCAGGGCAAACGTAATTTTTAAATCAATGCCTATAATCTAGTCCCATTGGTTCTAAATTAACCTAAATATGTTCTTCTCACCTATGTTTCTCCATCTCATCCATATTCACAACTCCCAAGATCTACACTCACTCCATGTTGAGATTACCATTACTCAGAAAGGTTCTACTTCCATGAGCAAGAGCTCTGAAATCAATCAGTAAGAATTAATTTAGCACCTACTATGAACAGGTCCTGTTCTAAATTTCTCTATCTGAACAAAATGTTACAACTGTGTAGCACGTTTAGAACCTTGGGTTCATACACAGCCTCTTCACTTGCTGACACAAATTTCGGTTAAAGAGTTAGTGTGAAATGAGTCCTCAGAAATAATCTGTTCAACTTATGTCTCTCCCCCTCCAAAGAACCCCCTTTACAATCTATATAAGAGGGTCACAACCTGCATGAAAGGATGAAAGGGTCACTCATCTTTACTTGAAGACCTCCACTGATGGGAAACTCTAAACTGCACAAGACAGTCCATTGTTTTTCTGTTAGGAAGCTGCCTGACATCAAATCTAAAATTATTTCTTTGCAATTTCTACTTGGTGCTCCCTGCGTATTATTCTCCTCTGGTCACCGTTCTCTTTGCCCTTTAGTTTATCGATGCCCTCCTCAAAATATGTTGTCCAATAGTGAACACAATTCCTTGGATGTGTGACTAGGCCATGGGACAGTTCAATGACCCCTTCTATACTCCTGGGAAACTGATTATGCCGCTTCTGTTGAGGTCCTTCTTCTATGCCCAGTTCTGTGTTCCGCATTGTCAGGGGATCAAAGAAAAGGTATGACCCCTTCTTTCGAGGATCCCACTCCTAGGAGACTGGGATCCAGGAAAGTCCCCTAAGGAGTTTGAGCTCATTTCCTAATGTGTCTTGGACTTCATCCTTTGGTTTCTTATCACATCATCTTGCATTTCTCAAAATTCCTCAGTCTGGTGGAGGATCCTGGTCAATTAATGAACAAGTCATCAATCCCTGTCACCCTCAAGTTAAGCACAGAATAGTACTCCTAGAAAGGCACGCTATTGTAGGAAGTGGTTGAAGAAAAGGATGGCAAACTCTCAAACAAGGCTAAGGATGCCCTTGATGATCTTTCACCATCAAGGGTTCCCTATCCCTCACTACGAGGAGGTGGCTTTGTCCTGAGAAAGAATGATCAGCCAGAAGACTAAAACACTTGTCATGGCCTTAGCCTCTATATCTGAGAATTTGATAATCTGTCAGAATAGCTAAGTAGCATCACTGGAACCAGCCTGACTTAGAAAAACTGCACAATACAAACTATTAGCAGTTTGCTGTCCATTTGCCAGAGTACCCCACCATGAAGATATTAAATGGGACCTTAAATATGAATCAGACAGGGAGGTAGTGACATAAGGGCATAAGGATTTCTTCTTTGGCTGGATCTTTTCCTAGTGAAAAAAAAAAACACCTCCCTATTGAGTGCTGATCACCCCAAGCTCCTTCCAATTGGTTGGTTCTATAGACAGCATTTAAAATGCAGAGCTCTGCTGAGTTTCCTTATAGAATTTTGGAACTCTGATCCTGGTCCATGATTGCATTAGGTAATGCACTGATATTGCGGAAAGAAGGAAGGTTATGTCCTTGTTTCGGGGTGATTTATGAACCTGGACCACTTTACACTCCCTGATTCTGGACAGGTTGAAGATAGCAAACCTCCCTAGCCAGGGCCCAAGAAGCCTTAATATCAAGTAGTTTCTAGGCTGGTTTCCCAATGAAAATGATTCCCCCAGGGGAGGGAGCCCTGCTCAGGACAGAGGAGGAACCAGGCACACTCACCAGGAAGGGACAGGATACTTGTCTGGCCATCTTGACCTTATATTCTCCCTGTCTCCTCCATGTTAGTGCTGTTTCTATCCTGGAATTAATTTAATTTATTTCACAAATAGTTGGTAATTATGACAGGTAGGGGGAAGGGGCATGGCGTACAGAAGGCCAGCTTTGGAGGAGGAAAACCCTGGTTTCCAATCTTATCTCTGGCATATTCTAGTATTTGACCACGGGTAAGTCACATCCCCTCTGAGATTCAGGCAGATTGCAGGTTACAGATGGACCATTGATCCTGTTTCTTACATCAGTGAAATCCCTTATCCCTTATCCCTTCATCATTAAAATAAAAGAAAACAAAACAAAAACACAAAATATTCAGTGCATCCTCATATGTCATTTCACCCTGGTAAAAGGTAAATTCCTTGAGAGCAGGTGTTGGGGGAGGGACCCTCCGTTCTGTGAGTTCCATACACTAATGAAATCATGGGTCTGGACACCCCAGCCCTGCCCCTCTCCTCATACTTTGTGGTGACTTAGGTTTATCCGTGTGACATCCCCCTGGCATAAAGAAAGCTCTTTGGGGACAGGAAAATTTTACTTTTTTGCCTTTGCATCCCTAGGGCTAAATGCAGTGACTGGCACATAGGACTACTTTAACAAACGCTTTTGCTTTTTAAAATGAACTGCATTCAAGTGAATAAATTACAAAAAACTTGAGACTAAATATGTTTATTTTTGTTCACTGATAGTAATCATAGCTCATGTATACTCATGTATACGAGTGGGGCTTACTAAGCAACCAGCCAGTATTTTCTAAGTGCCGACTGTCTACCAGACAGTGCTAGGTTTTGGTATAAAAAGTGCTTTTGTCACAATTCTGGGAAATAGATTATGAGGTTAAGTATTACTATTATAATTATCATTATAAGTATTACTGCCCTCATTTGACAGGTGAGGAAACTGAGGCTCATAGGGATAAACTGTATTGATTTGTCCAAAATGTTGTATCTAATCTATCAATACATATATCTATGCTTGTACATATACACACATAAATACATATATATACTTCCATGTATAACATGTTTATATGTGAATATGTACATGTATACATACATACACACATATATATAGATATAGTATATATACCTATACCTGTGAGTGTATATATGTGTGTGTGTCTTCCTGTGCAAATACAAACTCCCCCAAAATAGGGATTATTTCAGCCTTCTTCCCTATATCCTTAGCAGCTAGTAGAATGTTTTGGATATAACAGACACTAATAAATGTTTGTAGACTGAACCTCTTGTGCTTATTGAGTTAGATGCATTCTCAGGTCTCCTCTAAGGTTCCGGGTTCTAGCACAGAAAGCCAACAGATCTGGGAAGAAGACAGGGCAGCAAGATATAATTGAAAGAACAATGAAATTTGATAATGTGTTGTCTCCTCTTTCAAAAATAATAATAAATGAGAACTACATATGTGCAATATGGTACAATGAAAATGGTACTAAGGTGTGAGTCAAAATATCCCAGCTCATATCCCAAATCTCCCAATAGCTATCCATGCACCTTGGAGTAACTCATTTTATCTCTTTCCACCTCAGTTTCCTCATTTGCAGAATGAAGCAGTTGATTTTGATTGCCTCTAAGATCTTACCTGGACTGAAAACAACACATATCTGTAATTGTTTTAGTTTCATTTTCTGGGGGGCGGCACAGCTAGGTGATATAGTGTATAGAGCTCCAGTCCTGGAGTCAGGAAGACCCAAGTTCAAATCTGACTTCAGACACTCCCAGCTGTGTGACCTTTACCAAGTCATTTAACCCCTTTTGCTCAGTTTTCTCACCTGTACAATGAGCTGGAGAAAGAAATGGCAGGCCACTTCAGTATTTTCACAAGAAAACCTCAAATGGGGTCACGAAGAGTCTAGCATGACTAAACAACTGAACAACAAAGATTCCCGTCACTTCCTCTTCCTTCTGTGCCCTGCTGCCCAGGAGGCAAAGTCTGTTTTCTTCTCTCTACATCTGGGACCTTCCTCTGATCACTGACTCTTAATAGCTCCTTTGCCAGATGAGTCAGAATTCTGGATCTTATAAAAAGTAGACCATGCACTTTTCTCAATCCTGGCACAAAGAGAATTTTTATAGCCTTCTCATTCTCTCCTGCCCCTGTGAACTCTTAAACTGGCGAGAACTGCTGAGCTAGAATAAATGGGATTAGATGTGGTTTCCTAGGAGGAAAATTATCAACTGGTTAACAACTGCCCAGCCAACAGCTGGGGACACATTCATGGACATGAAGAGAAAAATGGTATTTTCTGAACCTCTGGATTTCTCTTTCAGCATTCCAATTGAGTCAATATAAAGGTTAGAGCATGATAGGGATCAAGGGATTTGGAAGTGAAAAGACCTTAGATACCATTTAATCTATACCCTCATTTTATAGAGGGGAAGAATGAGGCCTGGAGAGGGAAGATACCTTCCCCTCTGTGCTCAAACACAAAGTTTCTTGGAAAGACAGAGCTAGGAGTTGGGAGACCTGGGTCTGTCACTAACTTTAGGATTCTGGGTGAAATAGTTTCCTTTCCTTTTCTGGCACTCAATTCAATAAACATCTACTAAGAGACTCTAAATCAAGCAACAAGCATTTATCATTTGCATACTGTGTGTCAAGAACTGTGTAAGACTCTGGGAATATACAACTAAAGGAACAGCACTTAGTGGTCAGAAGCTCATACTCTGTTATGTAAAACTGTAATATTATGGTAGACTCTCACTATGACTCACCCCATATAGCCAATCTGTTGCCAAATTTTACCATCCCTGTCTTTATAAAACCTCTCCAATATATCTACACTTCTCCACTCACACAAGCAACACCCAGTTCAGGCCAGCGTCACCTCTAATCTTCGATGTTCGTCATTTCAGTCGTGTCTAACTCTTCATGCATCCATTTGGAATTTTTCTTGGTAAAGTTACTGGAGTAGTCTGTCATTTCCTTCTTCAGCTCATTTTACAGATGCAGAAACTTTGACAGACAGGGTCACACAGCCAGTAAGTATTTAAAGCTAGATTTGAAGTCTCAATGACTTCAAGCCCAGTGTTCTATCCATTGTGCCACCTAGCTTCCTTTAACTTAGATTACAATAAATGCCTCATTGTTCTACCTGTCGCTTGTCTCTTCTCTCTCTAATTCATCCTCCACACCTGCCAAAGTGACTTTCCTAAAGTAGAGGTCTGACCGCATTGCTCCTCGACTCAATAAACTTCACTGGCCCCCTATTAACTCCAGGAACAAAAATAATGTCCTCTGTTTGGCATTTAAAGCTCTTCACAGTCTGGGCCTTCCTGTCTTTCCCATGATTTTACAAATCTCTCCCTCCACATGTATTTTACAAATCACTTGCTCCTATAATCCAGCTTTGCTGGCCTTCTTCACACAGGACACTCCACGTTCAGTCTCCATGCCCAGCACTGGCTTTCCCCCATAACTAGAATGCTCTTCCTTATTGTCTCTGCCTCTTGGATTCCTTGACTCCCGTGAAGATAGATCAAATGATTCCTCAGAAGGAGATCTCTCCCACTCCTTTCCCTTTAAACTTATGTTGGATTTATTCTATATGCAAACATATTTACGTATGTAGATATGAGTGTATGTCTACACACATACATACAAACATGATGCATTTATACACATGTATACATACAAACTCATGTGTGCGTATATACACACATATATAATATATATACATACACACGCATGTGTGTCTACAAGTTGTCTCCCCCCTTAGATTGTAAGATCCTTGGGAGCAGAAGCTATTTTTGTTCTATAAATGGTTTCATTTGATTGCAAAGTACTAGCTAGATACAAGGGAACCAAAGACAAAAAAAAACAAAACAAGCAAACAGATATTCAAGTGGAATATAATATTATGTCCTTGAGGTCAGGGATTGTCTCCTTTATGTATTCCTATTTCTAGCATCTAGCAGGCATAGAGCAGGCTCTTAATAACCACTTGTGGACTAATTACCCTCAAGGGGCTTACAATCTACCAGGGGAGACAACATACAAATTGAAAAATAATTACAAGATAACTGGAAAAAATGATCTTAGGTCCCTTACAGATCTAACATTGTGATCCTGGAGTCCTATAAAATATCAGCTGCTTAAAAGGGATCCCTAAATCACCCCACATACCACATGCAACCTGCCAGCACTCCATATCAGGTCAAAGGAGTTACCTACGAGAAAGACCTTGAAGATTCTCTAGTTCAGAGCTTCTAAGGCTTTCTGTGGGTCATGCATCCCTTTGAGAGTCTAGTAGAGCCAATGTTTTCAGATTCATGTTTTTTTTTTTTTGCTTTTAACTCATGAAAGAAAATATACAGGGTTACAAAAGAAATGAACTAGACTGAAACACAGTTATCAAATTTAAAAAAAATGATCCCAATTTAAGAACCTCTGATCTAACCTAATCTCCTTATTTTATAGAAACTGTGACCCTGAAAACAAAAGATAATAATATTCAGGTAATTCTCATAAGAATTTCAATATTTGCAGGCATGAAAACTTACAGAGGGATCTGTGGTGAATCTATATCAATGAGTTAACCAATCAATAAACCCTTATTCATTTCATTCCTGCTCTGACAGAGATTTTGCTCAGCTAATTGCTGAGGCTACTACAGAGATACAAGGTAGATAGTCTCTGTCCTCAGTCTAGCCTGGCGACGCAACAGGAAAATAACAGCTACTGTTGAAAGGGAACTAAAATTAGACACAAAAAGGGATCTCTCATACAACATATTCCTGTGCTTATCATGAAGAAAGAATTCAGTCTCCTAAGAAAGGCAATAGACCAGAAGTTTCTCTGAAATGGACACATCTCTGAGTATCAGCATTATGCTGAGGATAATGTCTAAACATAGGTCTAATGTATTTGTCATTTTATTAAAAAAACACCATTTTTCCAGATCAAACATAATGCAGAATATTGATACAAATTCTTTTTGATAAGGAATCTCAGAATTGGAAGGGATCTCAGAGGTGCTAGAGTCTAGTCCTCGCATGAACAAAAGTCCCCCAAACAACCTTCCCATCATGTGTCTTTTAGATAATTTTTTATGCTCTTTTTCTCTTTTTGTCCACGGTTCGTCGTTGATAATATGTTGCAGCCTATTTACCCCCACCATGTCTCTGTCTCTCCATTACTCTTTGCATGACCCACAATTTTTGATTCCTCAGAGATGGTGGCATTTCATGATTCACAGTTATCTAGCATCACCAGAACACTGATGCTTAAAAAAATAAAATAAAAAGATGGGTTGTACTTCAGAGAGAAAGCTCAGGGTCTAAAGCAGCCTAATTTCTCAAATGCAGTCTTGCCCATTCTCTTCCTCCTACTCAATTCTGGGCTCAGATCACTGTCCATCCTCAGTATCTGTTCCAGATACATATGATGAGGGACCAGCTCTACAACCCATCTATTGAACTTCCCATCACAATCAGGACAATGGGCATCTTTCACTCCCTTGGGTTTTCCTACCAAGTTCATTTGAGAGATCTTCTCTAAGAAAATGAGTTGTCTAGTGATTGATGCAAATGAAACTGCATCTGTTTATTTATTTTAATGACCATTTTTGCACAGTTCATTTGGGGGTAAATTTAGATTACTTATTGATAGTATTTAAGAGGAAAAAACTCCAGTCAAGAAGAAAGAAAATCAGATGTCTATTCTCCAGACCTAATTGCCTTTGGGTTTTCTTTGCAAATAAGAGGATATAACTGTGAGTGTTGTGTTCATACTCTTCAATGGGGAATGGGGGGAGGGAGGGTGGCACAGGAAATTCCGATGTCATAGTGCTACAAACAAGGATTAAGCTGTGGTTAAGCTATGAAATGACAGAGGGTTTTAGGGACACATCTTTCATCCTTTCTAACCCTTACAAGGGCATGGTCTTCCTCATTCTTCCCATGAGCACACAGCACCCCCAAACTTTCTTTTTCTTCCATCATCAAATCCTGTTTTCACAAGAGGATCCAGTCACCTCAGTCACACTAAGGTCTACATACCCAATAACTCTGAATATGCATTTTACAATCTACAGAGGACACGTTTAGTTCAATAGTTCTTCAGTCTAGTCTGGCTCTTCGTAACTCCATTTTGGGTTTTTTGGTAAAGATACTAGAGTGATTTGCTATTTCTTTCTCCAGTTCATTTATAGATGAAAAAACTGGGGCAAACAGGGCAAAGTGACTTGCCCAGGGTTACACAACTAGGAAGTGTCTGAGGCCAGATTTGAACTCAGGAAGATGGCCAGGTCCAGTTCTCTATCCTCCTCTAACCTAGTTGCCCAAGGACAAGGTACTAAGTTATATGAATTCATCTCTAAGAGGAAAATGCAATTCAAGTCAGAAAACATTTATTAAGTACTTTATGTTTAAAGCACTATACTAGCCCTGGAGTTAGAAAGACAAAAACAAAAGAGTAACTGCCCTCAAAAGCTCACATTTTACTGAAGGAATTTAGAACATGTATATAGCTGAGTTAACAGAATACATACAAAACAGTAAAATATGGCAGGGAGGGAGTAAGGGACAGAAAGTGAGAAAGAGAGAGAGGGAGAGGGAGAAAGAAGGGAGGAGAAAGAGAGAGAGAGGGACAGACAAGCAGACAGAGAGAGAGAAAGAGAAAAAAAGAGAGAGGAAAGAGAGAGGAGAGAGAGAAAGAGAGAGAGAAAGAGAGAGGGAGGGAGGAAAAGAGGGAACAAGAGGGACAGATAGGCAGATAGAGAGAAACAGAAATAGAAAGAGAAAGAGAGAGAAAAAGAGAGAAGAGAAAGAGAGACAAGCAGATGGAGAGAGAGAAAGAGAGAAGGAGAGAGGGAGGGAAAGAGAGAAAGAGAAAGAGAGGGACAGACAGGCAGACAGGGAGAGAGAGACACAAAGAGACAGAGAGAGAGAGAGAGAAAGAGAGAGAGAGAGAGAGAGAGAGAGAGAGAGAGAGAGAGAGAGAGAGAGAGAGAGAGAGAGAGAGAGAGAGAGAGAACACACACTCTGTGGGAGATGGCTCCTGCTCTGTTCATAGCATAGGGATGCTATGAAACAGAGATGAGGAGAGAAGGCATTCTGGGATGTCATAGGTTCAGGAGATGAAATGCTCTGTCTAGGCAACACCTATTAAGTCAATTTCACTAGAATGGAGAGTGCATTACAGGGGGTAATATGAAATTAGACCAAAGGTTTAGGTAAGAAACAGATCATACAGGTCTTTCCGTCTCAAGGATGGCTTGTATTTTATCCCAGAAGTAGTAGGGATCCATTAAAGTTGTATGATTAAGAGAGTGAAATGATTAGATCTGTATTATTACTCATCTCAACTTAGAGAGAATGAAACAAAAAAGGAAAAACAAGAGGATGGAAAAGAAGGTAGAAGACTACGGGGCAACATCATTAAACAGTAAGTGGAAAAGGGATTTGGGGAAATGGAGGAGAGAGGACTGTTCATACAACCCCCCCAGCCTCACATCATGTGGGTGAGCACTTGTAAGGCTACTCTTGCCTATAATATAACATAAGCATTGAACAGATTTTTTTTCTTTTTACTAAGCTAGAATTATTTTCCCTTTAAACAATAAAAATGGTCATTCTCTATTGGGTTCATTTTGTCAGATCCTTCTCATTCAAATTGGCATGATAGCTCTGTGAGGCTGTCCTCTATTGCTTCCTTTCTGGGTCAAAGCTGTTCCCTGAAGCTCTTCAGAATGTAGCAAGGTAAAGTTGTGGGTCAAGTTCAGCTGAGCTCTGGCACCACTTGTCTGTTTTAATGCTTCATATCAGAGCTCACACCCTCCCACTGTTAAGCAGTGTCCTAGCTCCCAAGTTCATGCTGCCAAAAATTCTGAATAAGAAGAATTTGAAGACAGGATAGAGATAGGCAAGGCTAAGGACCTTGAGCCAGAATTTATTCATTCATGCATTTACTCAGTCACCAAACAACTACTGGCCCCTATCCTGTGAAGGTCCTATGCTCAGGGGAATGTGGTGAAGAAGAATAAATGGTCCCAGCCCTCAAAACTCATGCATTCTTTAACCGGGAGACAACACAGGTAACTGTTGTAGACTGTTTGATAGCATCATGGATAGCTGAAAGAATAATCAAGGAGAGGTGGGGTAGTACAATGGAGAGAGCCTTAGATATGGAGGTCAAGGAGCTGAGTTCAAATTTCAGTTCTGCCACTTATGGATTCATAGATTTTGAGCAAGAAAGGATGTCAAAGGTCATCAAGTCCAACCCCCTTATTTAACAGATAAGGAATATTTTTTTAAATGTCTGTATCCCAAAAGTGATTTAAAAAAAGAAAAAGGATGTATATGTACAAAAATATTTGTAGCAGCTCTTTTCTGGGAGCAAAGAATTAAAAATTGAGGGGATGCCCACCAATTGGGGAATGGTTGAATAAATTATGGTATGTGATTAAAATGGAATACTATTGTACTGTAAGAAATGAGTAGAAGAATGCTCTTAGGAAAAAAAAAAACCCAGAAAAACCTGCATGGGCTGATGCAAAGTGAAATGTACTGAGTACAAAGAAACAGCAATATTGTAAGATGATCAGCTGAGTCTGACTGTTATTCTCAGCTGTATAATGATCCAAGACAACTCTGAAGGACTTATGATGAAAAATGCCATCCATCCCCAGAGAAAGAACTGATGAATACAGATTGAAGCATATTTTAAAAATAAATAAAACATGAATGTTTAAAATTGTCATTACATGTAACTGGGGAAAAATAAAATATTATTTAAAAATCAAAAACAAACAAAAAGCATGAGGAAATCAGAGCTCTGAGTGTTGAAGAAACTTGCCCAGGTCACACAGATGGGAAGTGACTAAGGCAGGAGGGAATCCAGGGCTTTCTGACTCCAAATCCAGCACTCTATGGTACTTTAGATCACAAGTCAAGGAACTAAGAAAAAAAGAATTAAGCATTTACTACATTCTGGGCACTGTGAATATAAATACAAGCAGAAAGAAAGGCAGTCCCTGCTCTCAGGGTGCTTACATTTTATGGGGGAAGACAATGCACTAAAGGAAGCTAAACAGTGAGGGCTAGTGGGGACGGGGTTAAGAAAGTCCAAGAGGTCCTTATGCTCCTCAAAATGGAGGTTCTTGGGAGGAACCAAACAATCAAAGGGAGAGGCTTCAGGAGCAGGGATACTTCCAACATGGGAAGTAATCCAGGGAAGGAAAGAACTTCCATGGTGAAGAGGCTTCTTGGCAATGTAGAGAAATTCTTGTGTAGGCATCAAGAGTACAGTCTAAAGGGGAACTTAGCTGTATCTCAGTTTCCTCACCTATAAAATGAGTGGATTGAATGAGGTAACTTTAAGGCATCTTCTATTGCCTGACAAGGTTTTATATAACAGACTTTGGAAAACCTAAAGCTCAATATAAATCTGGACAAATATTTAGAGAAATTTTTCTCTTCCTCAGGCCCTACAGCAGTCCTGTGCACATAGTGGGCTCTTACTACACAGCAATGAATGAATGAATGAATGAATGAATGAATGAATGAATGAATGAATGAATGAATGAACTGATTAATTTCTTTCCTTTGAAGCCACAGGCTATGTGGCCAAATGACCAGTGGTAACATTGTGTTAGCCGTACAGGCATGCCCCTGAACTGATAGAGAATTCCAGAGGCTCAAACTACAAGAAATTCCATTCCCCACCTGCAAGATCCCTGCCAATGACAGGAAAGCAGCAACAATGTGCAGATTGTCCGGAGCTCTTTACTACCTCCTGGGAACTCCCGGGAGTACTGCCCTCCAGGGGCTGAATGGGGTTGGCATGTCTCTGCCACACTCTGGTGAGCATCCTGCCTCCTCCCGCGTGTGGCTGGCTGAGGGAGACACTGGCCGTTCGTGGCCTTTGACACCATCCTCTGTTGCAGTCTGTGGCAATTTTGCCCGCTGTCAGGGCTGCTGAAAACATGGGCTCGGAACGGAGCTCACCAAACACTGCGGGCATTTAGCGCGCTGGGCGTTCACAGTGGGGCATTTCATCAAACTGTCTGAAGTCACACTTGATGTTTGTCCAGTCTAGACAAAGGGATTCTGTATGAGTTTGGCTGCTTAATCTAAACACTGCACCTGTCTCTTTGATTTATGTAACTCTTCCCCCCAGGATTTTAAACCAATAACGGGGCCGGAGAATACTTCAGCTCAAACAGAACTCTCCCAGAAGTTTATCTTTGCAATATTTCCAAATCCACTGGAATCCCACTGCCAGGGCCCTATTATTTAGCTTATATATCATGCAGGTTATAAAACACTAAACCGTAATCCTGCGAGAAATGATCCATTTCAATTCCCCTTCAGCGAGAAGTCCATATAAAAACACTGCCAAGGAAGGGCTGTCTGAGATCAAATCGCAGAGACTAAGTAGCATTGCTACATTTAACTTCATGATTTTTACCAGAATGGAAACAATTTTATATCAAGCTAGGTAGCTATCGAGCCGGCAGAAAGGGGAAAAAAACCAAACCTCCATTCACACTTTTTTTTTTCTTTTTTTTTTTTTTTTAATGTGCTGGAGAGGTTGCTCATCGCTAGCGTCTGCATTTGATTCTCTGGTACATCTGAGTGAAGACACAGATACAGGAAGACTTGGAAAGTAGCCACCAGTGCCTGGCCCTGTTGTGGCATGCAGAATAACACTGCCTGACAAAGGGAAAATCCAGCTGACCCATCGGCTCCTGAGCCACACTCTCCTAAGCTGGAAGCTTAAGGCTACTCAGCACTGAGACAAATGTGGGAATCTGAATATCACCTACTGAAATGCCATTCTTAAAAAGGCCACCATGCCAGGGCAAAAGAATCAATCAGGTAGGGTGATGACAAGCTATAGCCAAAGAAGAGACTTATATGTTCACTCAGGGGATTGTAAGCTCATAGTTCTAGACCTGAAAGGTATCTCAGAGGCCATCTAGACCAACTTTCTCATTTTGCAGATGAGGAAACTGAGGCCCAGAGAACAAAACTGATTGACTTGCCCAAGATTATTCAAATAATAAGTATCAGATGTGGGATCTGAACTCAAGTCTTCTGACTCAGGAGCCAATGCTCCTTTATGTTCAGTTCATTTGAATAGAATTCATAAACGTTTCTTTAGTTAGGGGCAACTATTTGGCACAGTGGATAGAGTGCCAGGTCTGGAGTGAGGAAGATCTCTCATCTTCCTGAGTTCAAATTGGCCTCAGACACTTCCTAGATACGTGACCCTGGGCAAGTCATTTAGCTCTGCCTCAGTTTCATCATCTGTAAAATGAACTAGAGAAGAAAATGGCAAACCACTCCAGTATCTTTGCCAAGAAAATCCCAAATAAGGTCATGGAGAGTCATAAAAGACTGAAACAACTCAATCACAACAACAAAGGAGTCAAGCTGGTCCCTTATTCTCCCTCTAAAGACACCCTACCTCTTTTGTGCTCTTGCCTGGTCTGTCCTTTCTGCTCAGAATTTCCTGCCTCCTCCTCTCTGTCCCAGAGAATTTCCCAGCTTCCTCATTAAATCACAGTTGTTTCCCCATTCCAGTTGTCTCTGACCTCATCCTCTTGCAAATACTTTTCATTACTTTGTCATAGGATCAAAATTGAATGACTTAGGGATTTCTCTTAATCCCCTCAGTTTCTAATGATAATAGCTAACATTTATTTACATAGCACTTTTAAACTTGCAGAATACTTTACAAATATTTTCACATTTGATCCTCATACCATCCTGATAAGAAGGCACTATTAGTGGCCTCATTTTACAAATGAGGAAACTCCAACATACAGAAGAGAAATGATGTACACAAGGTCACACAGCCATTGCATGTCTGACAAAAGATTTGAACTCAGGTATTCTTGATGCCAGAGCTCTAACAATTCAAATATCTACTTGATTCTAGTAAAATATGCCAAGACTACCTTATGTTTGTGTGTGTATATACATATATGTATGCATGTGTGTATATGTATATCTATGTGGATATGTGCATGTATATGTATGTACAGAGTCACACACATATATACATATACATATATAAATAGAAAATGCATTTATATATGCATGCATGTACACATGTATAGACATATGTGTATTATATGTGCATATACTCCACATATCTAAATATACAGATGCAGATGCACAAACAGGTATGAATAGAATATGTTCATAGTGTCTCCTTCATCAGAATATAAGCTCACCAAGATCAGAGACTTCCATTTCTCTCTTTATAGCCTCAGAATCTAATATATAGCGCCTGGTATATAGTGAGTACTATATAAATTGTTGTTGCTGTTGTTAAAACCCTCCCTCAGAAACTTACTTAGATATATGACCCTGGGTGAGTCACTTAATCTCTGTCTGCCTCAGTTTTCTCAATTATTAAGAAGGGGTATTAATAGTACTTAACTTCCAGGGTTGTTGTGAGACTCAAATGAGATCATTTTAAAGTGCTTATTATAAATGTCTGCACATAGTAAATGCAATGTAAAATGTTAGCAGTTAAAATTATTCAAATTCTACCTCCCATATGTATTTTCTTTGTGACCCTGGACAAGTCACTTACCTTCCGCTTGCCTCATAAAGGGGGATAGTAACAGCACCTACCTTAAAGAGTTGTTGTATGGAGGACAAAATGAGATAAAACTTGTAAAACATTCTGCTAAATTGAAAGCTCCATATAAATTCTAGCCATTATTATTTTCCTCAGTCATTAATTCATTCAGATACTTGATGATAGCTCTCATGATCTTTACTCAAGCCCTTTCCATCTCACTGGTTTTTCACTTGATATGATTTCAAGGTCCTTCACCATCTTGGTTACTCTATTATGGATAACTGGAGTTACTCAATGTCCTTCTTTAAATGGGACATTCAGAAGTGAAGGCAACATTTCAGATGTGATCTGACATGGGCAGACTATAGTGGTGTTATCATCTTGATACTGGACATTAGACTTCTGTAAAAGATACCCAGAGATCTAACTTATCTTCTTGGCTGCCAAATCATATGGTTGCCTCATATTGATCTTGAAATTCACTGAATCTCCCAGATCATTATCATCATCATCATCATCACCACCACCATCATCATCATCATCACCATCATCATCACCATCATCATCATCATCACCATCATCATCACCATCATCATCACCATCATCACCACCATTATCATCATCAGCATCAGTATCATCATCATCATCATCACCATCATCACCATCATCATCATCATCATCATATTCACCATCATCACCATCATCATCATCACCATCATCATCATCATCATCATCATCATCATCACCATCATCATCATCACCATCATTATCACCATCATCATCACCATCATCATTACCATCATCACCACCATTATCATCATCAGCATCAGTATCATCATCATCATCATCACCATCATCACCATCATCATCATCATCATCACCATCATCACCATCATCATCATCACCATCATCATCATCATCATCATCATCATCATCACCATCATCATCATCACCATCATCATCACCATCATTATCACCATCATCATCACCATCATCATTACCATCATCACCACCATTATCATCATCAGCATCAGTATCATCATCATCATCATCATCACCACCACCATCATCACCATCATCATCATCACCATCATCACCATCATCATCACCATCATCATCATCATCATCACCATCATCATCATCATCATCATCATCATCATTACCATCATCATCATCATCATCACCATCATCATCACCATCATCATTACCATCATCACCACCATTATCATCATCAGCATCAGTATCATCATCATCATCATCATCACCATCATCACCATCATCATCATCATCACCATCATCACCATCATCATTATATCATCATATCTTCTTCATCTTCTTTGTCTTCTCCTCCTTCTTCTAATTCTTTTTCAAACTTTCAATTTAGAAATACCTTTCATAGCCATTTGGGAAATATTTGTTAAATTTTTTTAAAAAAATAAATCAATGCAAAAATATATTGTGATTATAAAGTGCTCTACTTCTTATAATGAGGGCAACCCTGCCCAAACAGAGCTTCCAATCTATACATGTCCTCCAGTGATTCTGCATACATGTTGCCAAACTTTACTTCCATCCATTATTGGATTTTTCCTATTGATTTTTACTGACCCAAGTCATAAGTATTTTTGGAATTTCAGAATCTGTTTCTTCCAGATTATTAGCTCATTCTGTCTCGTGACTTTTTCCTTCAACACCATTGCTATCTCTGCTGACCAAATTGAAAAGCGTCTCCTCCTCCCAACAAGATACAGAGCCTGCTGTGAGACAAGCTCTTGTTTTGGCTGCTGGAGTTTTATCCCTCTATCCTGAAATGTCTTCTGTGCCCTCTGCTGAGATGAACAAAGTGGGAGGTAGAGAGAGGCTGCCAAGGCTTCCGGGGAAATCAGGGAAATGCCCCTGGTCAATGACAGTTGATTCTCTTCTCTACTGAACACTCTCATAAATAAAAGCAATTAATCTTGGCAGTATGGTCTGAGGGTTGACCGCACAGGAAGGCATCTCTCTATTAATGGAGATGATAGCATTGTGAGGGGTTTAGGTGCTGGGGATTTCCCACTGGAATTGGCTCCAAGAATATCCCCTGGTGACCTACAACTTTCTTATATATTGGATAGTCAATCAATAATCAATCAATAAACACTTATTCAGTGCCTACTATGGACAGCTAGGTTGCACAGTGGTTAGAATGTCAGACCAGAAGACAAGAAGACTTCTCTTCCTGAGTTCAAATGTGGCCTCAGACATTAACTGTGTGACACTAAACAAATCACTTAACCCTGTTCGCTTCAGTTTCCTCATCTGTAAAATGAGCTGGAGAAGAAAACAGTAAACCATTCTAGTATCTTTGTCAAGGAAACCCCAAATCAGATAACAAAGAGTCAGATACGATAAAACAACAACTACCAGATCAAAAATAATACTACCAGCATTGATTAAGCCATTACTGTGTACAAAGCACTGCACTAGGCCCTGGGGGATATACAAAACTTATAAATTTATAAATGTATTTATAAAACCCATGTCTGCCTAAGTCAGCTACTTGAAACCCTTCCTAGACTGTTCCTTTAAGTCCCAATTCCATCTTCTACAGGCATCCTTTCACAACCCCTCTTAATTCTAGAGCCTGCCCTCTGTTAATCATCTCCCATTTATCCTGTATATAGCTTTCTTTGTGTATATTTTTTAATTATTTCATTGTAAGCTCCTTGAGGGTAGGGAATATCTTTTGCTTCTTTTTGTATCCCTAGCACTTAGCACAGTGCCTGGGAACTAGAAAGTGTTTGGTAAATAGTTAATAATTGATTGTTTCGATCTTTCTTTCCAGAATACCTTCACCTTTCTATGACAGGCTCCCTCTTCCAACCAAACTGTCATACTTGCTATACACTAGACATGTCTCTCCATCTCCTCTCTCTACCTTTGTATAGGCAGTAGACCCTTATCTTCCCTGCTCTCCTTTTCCATCTCTTCTTCCAAGCATCCCTAGCTCCTTTCAAGACTCAGTTCAAGCATCAGCTCTCATGTGATGTCTTTCCTGGTCTTCCCAGGAGTTAACCTCTCCAAATTACTTAGTATAAATTTTAAATGTATTTTATGTTTCATTATCTGTGCACACATTGTGTCTCCAAGTAGAATACAAGCTTCTTGAGAGCAGGAACTATTTGTTTTTGTATTTGTATCCCCAGTGTCTAATATACTGAAATGAATTGAATGAGAGACACAGTTCTTGCCTGGACAGAACTTATAGTCTGATGTGGATTGGGGGAAGACATCAACAGAGAAAGGGAAAATACATAGCAGTATATGAAAAATAAATTAGAGGGGTATAAAGAAAACTGCTAGGGGACATTAAAGAATCACAGATTTATTGACAAGAAGAATTTTACAGAAGACCTTGCCCAACTCCCTCACTTTACAGTTGAGGAAACTGATGCTTGGGGAAGTGATAGAACCTGCCCAAAGGCAGAAAGGTAGCAAACATCAAAGACAGGATTTGCACTAAAGTCATTTGACTCCAAGGTTAATGTTCTTTCCACAGAAAATTACTACATTCACAGAGAAAGACATTGGAGAGTCAACTTTGCCACATTAGAATGACTCAAAATTTTTTTTGTGACTCAGATAAAGTAATATCCATAAAGCATATAGCAACCTTTAAAGTATAACAGAAATGGTAGTGGTTGCTAACGATGCTGTTATTATTCATTAATATTTTATATCACTATGCCATAAGATGTGTATTTTATAAGTGAGGAAGATAAAGCTCCAGGAGACCAAAACATCTTGCCTCAATCACATAGCTAGAAGGTGTCAGGAATTGGGTCTGAACCCAGATTTTCATGCTTGGAAAATGCCACTGACCCTTTCCATTATAGAATGTTCTCTCTGTCTCTCTCTGTCACTGTCTTTCTGTCTCTGTCTCTGTCTATCTCTCTCCCCTCCCTCCCTCCCCTCTCTCTCAGAATGGAGTGGGATTTGGTGGGGTTATGGAAAAAGGAAAACATGAGAAGGGAAATCCAGGTCCAACTGGGAGCAGATTCTAGTTCCAAGAAATTCTTTGAAAGTAGGGATTGCTTTTTTCTTTCTTTTTCTTTTCTTTTTGCCTTTCTTTGTGGGTGGGATGGATGGGTGGAGGAGTTTATGTTTATCATTTGTTATTAATTAATTATTACTTCTTAATTACTAATGCTTAGTGCATACCTGACACATAGTAAAAATTTTAAAAATTATTTCAATCGTGCTACTATGTATGTTAGGTTCTCCTGCAATTGGGAGGAGGGGGCTCTTCTTTCTAACTCCTGACTCTACCCAGTGTATCCAGGCTGTGAATGGGACACATGGAAACTTGGATGACTACAATGGAAGAATTTATGATTTAGCCAGTTTTGAAAGGTTGTGTAAGCACATTCCACTAAAGCAGATTTCAATCCATCTGTGACTTGGTAGACAAATCAAATGGAATCTCCTTAAACATACAAATTAAGTAGCTTGAAAAAGGTCATATAGCAAATAAGGATGAGGGAAAGGATTTAAATACAGATTTCTTTTTTTGTTTGTTTTGAACTCTAATCCCAGCATTTTACTAGGGGAAGCTAACTGAAAAAAATATTTAAGAGAGATAGACAGACAGACAGGTAGATGTGTAGATTGATGAATGTCTGAGTGGGTGGATGGATGACTGATACATACAGAAGTAGAAGATGGGTAGATAGATGTAGATTAAATTGAACTGATTTACATTGAATTCATAAGAATCAGCTCATTTGGTGAGAAAAGGTGACATCACCTTGTCAATTCCCTTTATTGTGACAGGTTAATGAGTTTAGAAAGGTTAAAGACTTATCCATTGTTACATATACAACAGTGTTACATAAGTAGCATTGTTAAAATTTGAATTCGGGATCACTGAAAAAAAATTTTTTAAAAAGTGAATTGAATTCCTGACATTTCAAACTACCAATAAAATATTGGTGGAATTTTCTAATTTTTATTGTTATTTCTTTTTATTCTGCACCCCAAAGTATTGTATCTGCTTTTCCCACCAACACACTCCCCACTCCCAACTTAGAAAGCTAAGTTCTGTGACATTCCTTTTTTTATCAAAAGATTGAGAAACCAAAGTTGCCAATTTCTGCTCGTTGGCATCCTTGGCGCCTATGCTGATGGATGCAGACCGTTTGAAGGATATGTTTTCCCTGAAGCGACAAATGAAAAATGAGCTGATTTCCTGACAAATTCCCAGCCTCAGTCATGCATTCTTGGCTACTTACATGTCCTCATCATTTCTTCAATTATTTCCTGGGTTATATCTTTGTGGACTGCTCTTTTTTTTCCCCTCCTTTTTTCTTTTTAATTCATATATGAAACTTATTAAATGTTTCCTTAAATGGTGTGTATTTGAACACTTTTAAAAAGGGATTAGCCACCAGAGGATATAACTTCAGTCACAATAACTCCTGAAGATTATCTTCTAAGGAGTAGAAGGGTTGTGTCTGCATCTGTGAACCAAGCTCCCATACCAATTGAATAATAACTGCCATTTACATAGGCTCTAAGACCTGTAACCTTCCTTATCTCACTTAATCCTCACAATATCCCTGTATAATCCCCCTTTTACAGATGAGTATGCTGAGGCTTTTTTTTACTTCAAGTGACTTTTCCTGAGCTATACATCTAGTTTGTGCCTAAGGCAAAATTAGAACTCTGACCTCTCTGCCTCATATCCACCTTTATTTCCATAACTTCATCTAGCTACCTCTAAATATATAGACACTTAAAGTACAATTCAACCCAACAAGCAGTCAGGAAATATCAACTATAAGGAATAAAGGACAAAATGAATATCATATTCTTTCTTCAAAGATTTTATGTTATAATTGGGCATAAAACAGATACATGTAGGTGTGTATGTTTGCATATAAATTACCCATAATATGCATTTTATATATCATACACAGATTGTGTGTGTATATATATATACACACACATTTATTATATATATATACAATTTATACGCAAACATATACACATATACTTATCTACTTATGCTTTTCTCTCAAACACAAATATACAAATTTTACATGTAATTTTATATATAAATTAAATAATTAAATCAGTATAACAATAGCATATTAATTATGTTATATATTCTACAATATATACTGTGTAGATATATAATTAACAGAATATAGAATCTAGCAAATATATAGAAATACAAGTATATATTATGATAGTTATATAGTATATAATAAACACATATACGTATATAAATATATATATTGTGCAAGTGTAATAAATATACATACATATGCAAATAGATATGCATGTTTATATGTTTATTATAATGCAATACTATATGGCTATAATAAGAGACAATTATATATCTACATACTTATGTATTATATATACCGCATATAGTACTTAGCTTTACATACACACAAGTATACATACATATATATGTATGCACATATACAGCCATGTATACACATATATATGTATATGTGTGTATATCTATATCTATTATCTATCTATTGGCAGAAGAAAATACTATCTACTGGCTATGGGTGGAAAGTCAGGAAAGAATTTTCCCCCAGAGATGGCCCATGAGCTTCCCCTTGAAAGCACCAAGGATATCTAAAAGGTAGAGATGAAAAGTGAATCCCAGGTATTGGAGACAATCTAGCTGGCACACAGAGTATGAGAAGGAGTGCTGTGCAATACAGCAGGACAGGTTGGCTAAAACCAAATGGCAAAGGGTTTTCAATACCTAGCCAAATACCTGGTGTTTGATCCAGTGGGTCAGAGGGAGCTACTGATGTTCTCTTAGTCAGGGATATGTCATGATCAGAACTGTGCTTTGTATATATTTGCTATATGCTTATCTCTCCTAAAAAAATGTATTTTTTGTGGCAAGTCTTGTTTTAGATTTCTCTTTACATTTCCAGTGTTCAGCATAGTGCCTGGCACAGAGCAGACACTTAAATTCTTGATTGACTGATAAGAAAATTCCTTTGGCAGCTATATAACTGGAGGAGGCTAAACACTGAGAGTCCAATTAGGAAGCTCTTGATATAGTACGGGTGAGAGGTGATCGGAGCCTGAACTAGGTCAGTGAAGTGAAAGGAATTGGAGATGGATATTATGGAGGAAATAGACAAGACATGGCAACTTAATAGATATGGGGTATTAAGGACAGAGAAGAGTCAAGGATAACTCTGTGGTTATGAAGGTAGATGACTGTAAAGGATAACAGTGCCATTGTCAGAAATAGGGACTTTGGAGAAAGGATGAATTTAGAAGAAAAGATAATGGATAAGCATAATTTAGGAGAAATATGGAGCTTTGATGTTAGAGCTGAATATACTGATGGTCAAAGCATAATCCCATCATTAGACAGAAGGCATAGTGTACACTAATCATAGTGTAGACACAAAAGATAGAAACCCTGACCTTTGGTCAGTCATGAATCTTACTTACTCTTTGGCATTTTGGGGGACTATGGTTCATCAATGTGGGCAGACCCTCTGCAGGCACAGATCACAAACCCCTATGACTTAGTAGTCATCTTGGTGAGTGATTGCGGCCAAAATTCCCTTCACACTATAATTCTATCTGCTCCGGAGAGTCTTTGTACTTAACTAGACTGGACTTCAGAAGTAGATATACGGTTTATCACAGAGGGAAGCAACATGACAGAAGGGAAAGACCACTGGACTTCGAGTCAAAAGACAGGTTCAAACCCTAATTCTACTATCCTGGGTTACTCTGAAAAAACCCTTCCCTCCTATGGATGTCAGAATCCTCGTCCATTTAAAAACAAAAAAAGGGGGAGACTTAATCAGATAACTTTTTTCTTTTTTCACTTCTAAATTTTACTGGGCAAAGGAGGCATATTTAGGCACCATATTGCCTAAGTATAAGAAAGAATTTCAATGAAGGAAGGAAGATTATGGAGGGAGTTGGTGTTACCTTCCTAATGGTCCTCCAATCATACCAGTCACCTACTCTGCCTCTGCCCTAGACACATGACAATTCCTTGGCACAAACTGTCCCCAAAGCCTTTTGTAACTTGACTGGAATTTCCAGAGGCTAGGCTTTTCTGGTGAAACCTTACAGAGCCATACATGCAAAAGAAGAAGACTTCACAGCATGAGCTCATGAATCATTAGGTCAATAGTGTTTCTACTGATTTTGCATCAGCCAGGCTCAGCTAATTATGACTTTACATCAAATAAGGTGTGTTTTTTTTAACTTTAAAAAAAAAAAAACTAGATAAACAGAAAGCAGTGAATGAGGGGAAAAAAGAAATCAGAAGAGCCTGACTAGTTCACTAGTAGAAGAGGGAAGAGGGGAAAAGGTGAAGAGGGAGGGAGGAACATCAAGGATCAAATACCTAGGAGGACTCTAGGTGAGCAAGGAGAGAAGTTACTGTTTTTAAAAGCATGAAATGGTTCCTGAAAAATACATAGAAGGAAAGAAAGTGTTTGAGAATTATTTGGTAGACTTATAGGACTCAAGTAGACCTGGGTTCAAATCTCCTTCTCAGACATTTATTAGTTCTGTGACCCTGACCAATTCATGTCATTGTCTGTGCCTCAGTTTATTTCCATGTAAAATGAGAACAGTTATGTTCCAAAGTCTCTAAAATCCCTTCCAACACTTCTTTGGACTTCTCACTCGTATCACAATCCCAAACCAGATAGCTTCTCCCCCCCACCTTTTCAATTTTTGTATGTTGTCTTTCCTCACTAGATTGTTAACTCCATGAGGACTGTTTTTTTTTTTCTTATTATCTGGATCCTCTGTGCTTAGCCCAGTGCCTGCTATAAGGCAGACATCAGATAAATGTTTATTGAGTGACTAACTCTGTGTTCCTCCCATCCATCTAGCCCACAGGCTCCAAGGCTTGCTGTCACAGAGCACCATAGATCTACATTTGGAAGATAGGGCACGAGTGATCCTCATTTTACATATAAGAAAAGCAGGCTCAGATTAGGTGAAATGACTTCCCAAGATCACAGAGGTCATGGGATCATAAATCCAGAGCTGGAATGAGCCTCCAATCAAACATCCTCATTAGATAGAGAAGAATCTTGATGCCCAAAGAGAGAAAGTGATACCTAGGGTCATACAGATAGTGACAGATCTGGGATTTAAATCCAGAAACCTAGGCTTCCAATACAATGTTCTTTCTGTTGCACCACACTAGCTATGAACCTGCAGTGAGTTGGCTAATCTTCCAGTGCAAGATCCCACCAGCTTTGATACAAATGTTCACTTCTCTGACCCCAAAGTCAGTAGGTTGCCTACAGAATACCCAGTTGATCCATGGAAATATCATTAGCCTCATGACCTATACTTTCTTCTGAGGGAATGTTCAATATTTTGTCCTATTCTGATTGGATAGAAATAATTTGCTCTTTTCAAAAGCCCTCTTTGAAAGTCTCATTAGGGATCAGTCAGCAATTATTTGGTAAAATTCTACTGCATGCCATATGTGATGCTAAGTGCTATGGATACAAAGAAAAAAAGAACCAGCCCATGCCCTCAGTGAACTCACAATCTAATAAGGGAATCAATACCCAAACAACTATATATAAACAAGATATATCTCTATGTCTGTATTGATCTATCTCTATTATCTATCTTCAACTATTTATATGTATATTTCTAGCTATATGCTGTGTCAGTCTACCTGTCTATCTATCATCTATCTACCTACATACCTGTCATCTATCTACCTACCTACCTATTTATCTACCTATATATCTGTCTGTCTGTCTATAATGAAATGGAGGTATGGAGATGACTATGGTACTTGAAGTCTAGAACAATAGCTCACACTCCAGTAGCTGATTCTATCAAGTTCAAAAACTTTGGAAAATAGGTCTAGGGATAGATTGTCCGCTATCTGATTTTTTTGGCTACAGTAAATCTCAAAAAAATTCACAATAGGGTTGTGAGCTGCATGGGTGAAAGGGGGCCTACATTGATGAAATTATCAATCATTGAATATTGGCAGTCTCCTCATATTCAGATAGCTATTTATAGGTTTGCCCGAAAAACTGTCTTGGGCCATAGCATCATGGAAGATAATTAAAAGTGGGATAGTGGAAAGATACCTGAGTCTGGAGTTCAGGGAAGTGAGTTCATATCTCACCTTTACCACTTTACCAGCTGGATGATTATGGGTAAGTCACTTACTCTCTGAGTCTCAGCTTTCCTCATCTGCAAAATGGGATCAGTGATACACTTTGTCCCTTTCTCATTGGGTAGTGGTGATGCTCAAGTGAGTTCATGTATGTAAAGAACTTTGCATGCCTTGAAAAATTACATAAATTTCTCATTAATATCATCACCAATTGGAGTATAATCATGTATGTTATGAACAATGAAGTAGCACAGTGGATAGAGTGTCAAGCCTGGAGTTGAGAAGATCTGAGTTCAAATCTGACCTCAGATACTTACTATCTGTGTGACCCTGGGCAAGTCTTTTCACCCTATCTGCCTCAGTTTTCTCATCTGTAAAATGAACTGGAGAAGGAAATGGCAAACCACTTCAGTATCTTTGCCAAGAAAACCCCAAATGAGGTCATGAAGAGACAGATATGACAAAAACAACTGAACAACAACCTAATACGTACACTCTGCAGTGATTACTTTTGTTATAGTCTTGGGGAAAATGAACAAGGCACAGATAAGGAAACTGTAGTCAATGAAAGGGAAATGTGAGCAGGAGAGAGAGTGTTGGACATCAAGGCCCAGGACCTGTGTTCAAATCCCAGCTCTGCCAGGATCTGAGTGGTTTTGCTTATATCACAAACTCCATGGACCTTTTAGTTTCTTCCATTGTAAAAGGAGGGGGATTAAAAGAATGACTTCTGAGATTTCTTTAAGCTCTAAATCTATATCCCTTTCCAGCTCTAATTCTGAGAGCCTATGAATTATGTGACATTTATATAGGTCACTTCTTTTACCACATCTCAGTTTCCTTATTTGTAAAATGAGGTGAGTGGATTATATTTCTAAAGAGCCTTTCAGCTCTGATACTTGGATTCATGACTTTCATCACCTTGGACAGCTCTCCTCCTTGGACCTGTTTCCTCATCTTTATTAGGAGAAAGTTGTCCTAGATGAATACAGAGTTTCCTTCTAGCATAAGAGCTTTGAGCTTTTGAATCAACAGATCAGTGAAATCAAAGACCCTCTCCTTCCAGCCAAGGCATTCGTGGGATGGGGCAGAGCATGCCCAATTCCAGAAGAGACTGTGTTCTTACTGTGAGTGCCACCCAGGAGAAGTTCTCCCAGGGCATGAATCACACTGCAGTGGCTGTGTCTGTGTTTGAAAACGCTGAATGTCAAAAAGGAAGAAAAGAAGGAGGCAGTGGAACAGAAATAGGCACATCCAGATGAAATGATGCTGGTGGTTTGCATAGCAACTTTCTTCTAAAGCCTACAAAACCCTGTGGAGGAAGGGGAGATGCTCAGTCACCTGCCTTGCCAGTTACTACACTGCCCACAGGTTCCAGGCTGGGAAACAGAATTCTGGAAACCTCTCTCACGGAAACATGGCATCACAAGAATAACTCCCATTCATTTTTGGAAGGAAGCTAGCCCCTGTAGGTAGAGCTCTGAGTTTGGAGTCAAAAAGACCTAAGGTTCAAAAACAACCTTAGACACTCAGTAGCTATGGGGTGATGGGCAAGTCTCTCAATCTCGCTAAACTTAATTTCCTCATCTGTAAAACAGATATGGCACTATAGTGTTATATAAGGCAGCTAAAGCCAACTAGGGCAACTCCTTCATTTTATAAGGCGGCTAAGAGATTCAGTGAATAGAAGGTTGGACCTCGAGTCAGAACTCCCCATCCTGAGTTTAAATCTGGTCTTAGACATTTCCTACCTATGAGTCCATGGGAAAATGACTTTACTCTATTTGCCTCAGTTTCTTCATCTGTAAAATAAACTAGAGAAGGAAATGGCAAACCATTCTAGTTTCTCTGTCAAGAAAACCCCAAATGGGGCCATGAAGGGTCAGACATTGTGACTAAACCACTTCATTTTATAGAGATGAGGGAATAGGACTCAGGGAGATTAGGTAACTTGTTCAAAGTTGCATAAGTCCCAGTGATTGACTATGAATTTAGTGCCACAGGTTCACAGATTTAACATTGGATTGAACTTACAATATTGCAAAGAAACTCAGGAACCATCTAGGCAAACCTCCTTATTCTGTAGACTGGGAAACTGAGACCAAGAAAAGATTATGTACTAACCCTAGGTCACACAGATATAATAAGTATCAAAGGTAGGATTTGAACTCAGTGCTTTAGCACCATAAATTTAACATCAAAGAATACCTCAGAGACCATCTAAATTAACCACCTCCTCCTACATATGTGAAAACTGAGGTCAAGATCAGGTAACTTGTTCAAGGTCACAAAGACATAATAAATGTAAAAGGTAGAATTTGAACCTAGTGCCCTAGGGCTATACATTTTACATCAAACAAGATTTCAGAGACCACCTAGGCTAACCACCTCATTCTACAGATGAGAAAACTGAGGCCTAGAAAGGATAAGTAACTTGCCCAAGGTCATACAGGTCATCAGAGAATTTAAACTCGAGTCTTAGGAAAAAAGCCTGTATTTTTTCCCACTGAATCCCAATGGCCATAATACATGTAGTATCTAGCTTACAAAAGGAGAGGTTCAAATGAGATCATGTGTATATTTAAGATTTATGAACATTAAAGTATTATATAAAGGTCTGCGCTTTATTTTTTTCTTTATTTTTGGTGAGACCTTAATGTTTTGTTTTGGTTTGGTTTTTTCAGGTCAAGATCTATGCTTTCATTAGTATTGGGTACTACCTAGTGAAAAAATTCTTTCCTGCCCCTCAAGTAAATCAATTCCTGTTTTTTAATATATTTCTGGGAATTTTAAAGATTAAATGACTTGCCCAGGCTCACAAAACCAAGATATTTAAGAGGCAGGACTTAAACCCAGGTTTCCCTGTTTTCAGCTTCCTTTCATGTGTTGACTTCTCTTGGTAGACTGTAAGATCCTTGAGGGCAGGGACTATGTTCTTTTTTTTTTCATCTGTATCCTCAATACACAGCACAGTGCCTGGCACTGAAAAAATGTTTATTGATCAATTGACTGATTCTGAGGCCAGCTTTGTCCGCTATGCCATGTTGCTTATCATCACCAATGACATCATTGGAACCATATCTCAATTTACATTTGCAAGACTTTATCCACATCATCTTATCTGATCCTTATAAACCTGGGAGGTCAATATGGCTATGTGATTATGCCCATTTTACAGATGAGGACACTAAAACTCAGAGGTTCAACAATTTCTACCAAAAAGTATCATCGGTCAATGGCAAACCCAAGTATTGAACCTAGATCTTTTGCCTCCAACCCCACTGATCTTTCTATTATACTTCCCTACTTGCAAAGACAAAATAGGAACCAATAACTAGTTAACCTATGTCCTGACCTCCTGCCGGAAAGGTACCCTCATGATGTGAGCCATTTTACTCTTTGAAAGTATGGCCAAGGAAGGACATCTTGTGGTGTATACCATCATTGGAATTCCATCACTGGGTCTTAGAGTCTTCAATGTCAAGAATTTTTCCAACACTCAACCTCTTATCATGGTACATTTAAGATATTTCCCCCATTGCCCTGGGTCATGTAGGTATTGGTGGCAATAACAAAGAAGAATCTGTACTAACGCTTCATAGTTTAAGGCTAAGAAGCCTCAATGGATCTTTGATTTAACTGATATAGGCAATCCTGCTGGTGCATATTGCAGCACTTCACTTTCTTATCCTGCATAATGCTTGTTCATAATCCTCCGGTAAATAAATTCTTCACAAGATATCCCCCTCAACAAGCTGGAACATTTCTTTTGTTATCCTGTTTTATGTGGGAGACGATGTAGCATGTGAGCCATCCATCCATCCATCTGTTATCCCAGCACAGGGCCAGGCACATAGTAGTCAATACATTAGCGTTGGTTTACTGATCCTTTGCTGTCCCTCTGTGCCCCCATCATACATTTCCATGATTAGATACATAATGCTTTTTTGCAGCAGATCCAATGTAATCGTTGTGGTAATTTACCTACACCCACCATGTTTCTCCCCGTTGCCTTTTTTGTGAGTCTACATTTTGATTCTGTGGAGACAGTGGTATTCTATGCCTTGCAGTCCTATCATAGCACCAGAGGGAAGCCGGTGTTTCAAGGGAAAAAACAACTTGTGGTCATTAAAAAGCTTCATGAAATTTCCTATTGCAATCTAGCTGATTCTCTCCCTCCCAGTCAATTCTGGCCTCTCCATATGCTCTATAAAATCTACAGACTTGAGGACTATTGATTCTTCTCTCTGACCTACCCCCTGCCCTTAGTCTCTTTCCTCCCTGCCTGGTTCCTATCCCTGAATCATCCCTTTTCCTCTCTCCCAGAGAGTGAATACATACTCCATGTCTGGGCTCAGTGGGAGCCCTCCAGCAGAACAGACTCTTGTGATGCTTGGCTGATGCTTCCTGGAGTAGGAAAATGATCATCTTGGTTAGACAATTAATTCCCTAATCCTCCAGTTGGGAACAGCTTTCTTGTCTCAGACCTCACAAAGCCCTGATTACTTCTATTTCTCTAAAGTACAGAAGAGGGGACTCTGGAAATCATGCAACCCAGCCTAGATCTGAACAATTTTTACATAACAATACCCCTCTCAACAAGTGGTTCACCCAGTATTTCCTTGAAGTTCTTTAGTGAGGGAGAGCCCTCTACCCTACCAAAGCAGCTCACTATGTTGGACAACCGTAATTGTTAGAAGTTTGTTTTTGGTTGTAGAACTAAGATCTGCCTGTCTCCTCCAAGACCAGCTAGAACAAGCCCAGTCCCTCTTCAAACACTTGAAGAAAGTTCTACTTCCACCAAACACCCAGCTCCTCTGCCCTGAAGCCACTTTTTCCAAAGGTTCAATATTCCTTTCCTCATCTGGTATGATGTCGGCATCATTATCCTTTAACATCCTTGCTGCCTCCTTCTATAAACTCTCTAGATTATTCATATCTTTTCTAAAAATGTCTAAAGAATACCATCCTATCTACAGGATGATGACATCACAAATTCAGCAATGCACTGAAGGAAATTCAGCATTATATAATAATAATATTCAATTATATATAATTATATGTAATATGTAATGTTTTATAATAATTTGTCTTTGCATATTGCCTCCTTCTCCAGGTTATGAAATCCATGCTGGCAGGGGCCATATCCCATCTAAACCTCTTACTATCTCCTCCCAAACCCATCACTTCATACAAAGAATATGCTTAATGGAGATTTGTTGATTGAAAGAATGAATAAATGGAATCCTCACAGAATACTGTGGCTTTTTCCTAAGCATTAGGTGAAAGGAATGCAAGATAATGGGCATAGAGGTGGTAAGACCCCCATTCATTCTCCACTTTTCCTTTATTCACAGCACCGACCCCACAGGGTTGTTCTTAGGATTATTTGAAATAATATTGGTAAATTGTTCAGCACAGTTCCCTGGCACATTTGTTGTTCGGTCATTTCAGTTGTGTCCAACTCTCCATGACCCCATATGGAGTTTCTTGGCAAAGACACAGGAGTAATTTGCCATTTCCTTCTCCAGTTTATTTTACAGATACGAAAACTGAGCAAACAGGATTAAGTGACTTTTCCAGGGTCATACAACTAGAAAGTGTCTGAGGTCAGATTTGAACTCAAGTCCTCTAAACTCCAGCCCTGGCACTCTAACAACAGCATCATCTAAGCTGCCCTTTCCTTGAAATACAGTAAATGCTTGAGGGCAGCTAGGTGGTGCAGTGGATAGTGTACCAGCACAGGAGTCAGGAGGACCTGAGTTCAAATCTCACTTCAGACACTTGACACTCACTAGCTGTGTGACCTTGGGCAAGTCACTTAACCCTAATTGCCTCATCCTGGGTCATCTCCAGTCATCCTTACGTATATCCAATCAGATGGCTCTGGAGGAGAAGTGAGGCTAGTGACATGCACAGCCCTCACTCAAAACAAAGTGCAAGTCATGTCATTATTTCTCTGATGGCATGGTCCCCTTTGGCAATGAAGGAAGAACACACACAGGAGATGCTTAATAATAGCCCAATTCCTTCCTTTCTTCTTCCCTTTCTATTATAGTCACTAGGTAAGGAACAGGAAGAAGACTTAAGATTCCAAGAAATGCCATGCATCAATGGAAAGATGGATTAATAACATGGTCAGATGAAGAAAAGTCCTTTGCTAATACTCTGACACCATCTCTACAACTTACACTCCCAGAGAGCTTCTTAGAACAATGTCAAGTATCTTTGCCAAGGTCCTATGGTCAGTATATACCAGAGACAGGACTTAAACCTATGTCTTCTTTGTTCCAAGGCCAACACTCTAGTTTCCATGCTGCCTCTTTATCACAAGATTGTACAATTAATTCAAGATTTATTGAAGAGAATAACGTTGCCACAATGCTCAGGAGAGAAAACAACATGTTGCAAGGAGAGGAAGAACAGGGTAGTGCAGAAAACAGAAACTCTATGGGTCAAATCCTAGCTATTCAAATAACTATCTCTGTGACTAACCATCCCCCAAAGAAAACAGAGGGTAGATATGATGATGTCAAAAAAACAAATGAATGAAGGAACCCAAAGGAAATCAATACAAGTTTATTTTTAAAAAAAGAGTCTATGATGTCAGATACATCACTGCCTTCCTCTTTGTGTCTCATCAATCCTACTTGTAAAAAAGGAAGAGTTGGACTAAAAATGATTGAGTCGAGTAGAAACAAAGTACTCATTCAGAGGGAAAGAGATCACATCCAGTTGAAGGCTCTATCTCAAAGCCATATCAGTCCTCTGCACTCCATCTTACATTTCAAAATTCTTTATATTTCCACCCAGAAAGAGCACTGTGTGATAGCATAGAGTTAGACCCGGAAAGTACCTTAAAAGCAATCAAGTTCACCTACTCACCACATTTTATGGTTCAGGAAATGGATACAAACAGATAATGTGACTGTCTTCCAAGGTCACAAAAGCAGTAGAGGATACAGTCATGGTTTAATAATTTGCTCTTCAGTCATTTTTCAAACATGTCCAACTCTCTGTGATCCCATTTGGAGTTTTCTTGGCAGAGATATTAGAGTGGTTTGTCATTTCCTTCCCCAGTTCATTTGATAGATGAGGAAACTGAGGCAAACAGGGTTAAGTGATTCAGGGTCAGACAGCTAAAAAGTGTCTGAGGTCAGATTTGAACTCAGATTCTCTTGACTTCAAGCCTGGTGCTGTATCCAACCCAGCTGCCCTGGTTTAATAATAATCACTACTTTTATACACTCCTTTACAAATATTATTTCATTTCATCCTCACAACAACCCTGGATGGTTAGATATTATCATTATCTCCATTTTACAGATGATGACACACATGATGCAGAGATTATACGACTTATCCAAGGTCACATAGCTAGTTAAGTACATTTGAATTTCCTGCCTCTAGGTCCTATACCCTTATGTCCTGCACCACCTAGATGCTTCCTAAATTTGATTGTAAATCTTTAGCTCTTCCCCAAAACACTACTTGCCAAGGAGGTGGAGGACCTGGGCCAGAATCTTGGCCCTGTGACTCACCACCAGCCTTTGTGAGCTTAGGCAAGTCACATCCTCTCTCTGAGGGCCATCTTGTCCTCACTCACCCAAGAAGGATGTTATCCTAGGTTATCCACACTAGTCCTCTGCAAGGCCATCAGCCCAAAGGAGAAGCCATCAGTTCAAGGCAGATGGGGACAAAGGATTACTGTGATAATTACATTATTATGTGTAGCAAACCTAGGTAATACTCCAGGCTTGGCAGAGAGGCTTGTCTGATTTCATACTCAAGATGGCTTAAAAAGATATGTATTACTTTCTCCTTTAATTATTATTATGATGTTATAAATATGATGGCTTACATTAGTACTATTGTTGTTTTAGTTAGCATTTATATAGTGCTAATTTATGAAGTGCTTACACCAAGTCTAGAGATGCCAACTCCGGGCAAGAATGTATCTTTAAAATGCTTTCACTTCAAGGCCCCCCTGACTGAGAGCAAGTGTGGAAAACTGGGTGCTATCTAAACAGAAGCCTTGGAGATGAGCCTCAATGTCCTGCTGTGAGATGGCCCCTTGAAAACACTTTGGTGAGTTTTAATCCTTCGGAAACCAAGGATCTACAGCAGGAAGAGAATTTAGAGATTATCTCATCAGGCCCAGCCAGCCACTCCCAACTCTCTATTTTAAAGATAAGGACAACAGAAGTCAAGAGTCGAAAAGACTCACCCAAGGCCACGCAGGAAATAAGTAGCAAAACCACAGATGAAATACGAGCCTTCTAAGGACAGCATTGTTTTCATTACACAGCATTATTTCCTCCCACTAATAGAGTAAAATCTTGCTAACCTTAATGTTTGAAGGAATCAGTAAATCTGGCTAATAATGTCATAGAACTGAATTCAGAGGCCCCCTAATACTGTGCACACTTGAAGAATTATCATTTGAGCTATATACTCAACCAGATGTCTACTAGCCTCGACTTAAAGACCTTAATCTTTTTTAGTTCTCTCTCTCTGACTCTGTCTCTGGGTCTCTCTCTCTGTCTCTGTCTCTGTCTCTCTCTCTCCTCTCTCTCTCTCTCCCCTCTCTCCTCTCTCTCTCACTCTCATCCTCCTCCTCTTCTCCTCTTCCCCTCTCCATGCTGCCCTCTAAATACCATTGGACCTTTCTATCTGCCCTGCAGCTACAGCCTCCTAAATGTCTAAATGGATTCGATCACTCCAGCAAAAATATTGTGAGCCCCTAAAATTCTACTGATATCTCATTTTCTCTGTGTATCTTGTTTGGCCCACTGTAAACACTTAATAAATGTGATTCCATCCCATTTCATATTTCTATCTTTATAACTACATTCTGCTCCTGGAAGATGGGAGATCATGTTATAGCAGACTTCTTTGCCTTTGAATTTCCTACAGAGCTAACACAACACCCAGAATGTAATTAAAAGGTGATCACACAATAATGTTCATTGACTGATCCAAGTACTGAGAAATGTGTGTGTGTGTGTGTGTGTGTGTGTGTGTGTGTGTGTGTGTATTGGGGGGAATCAGGAACATATCAATGGGTGTAGAATGTTGTCTATAATGTCAGGTGTTCTTTAAAGTACTAATCACTTTTATTGATTTATTTTCTTTCCATCCTTTTTAAAAAAATCTTTTTCTTTTTTATAAAGGATGGCTTTCTGGGAGAGGTATGCAGAGAAATGAAAGGGGAGGAACTAGCTGATGTAAAAACCAAAGATATCAATTTTTTTTAAAGAAATGTCACTGAATCAAGTCTTTTATCTAAATTCTACTGAATATTTCTCTAAGAGTCTATCAGAGGAAACAGAAAGAGACTATACGGTCCCCATTCTACCCCAGAATCTGAAGGAATTTTAAGATGCTCTCCAGTTTTGTTCCCTGCTCCCAAGCAGGATGGACCTAAATCTCCCATGACAAATGACTGCTGATCTTCCTCTTAGAAACTCTCTAGGAATGGAAAATCCCATTTCCCTGGATGACTGCTCTCCACATTTACTTATTCATTCATAGAGCAAAGGAAGGTTTCTGAGGTTTCATCTGAATTTTTCTTGATACATTTTGCTGATGACTGAACTAGATATAAAGAATGACCAGAGGAGGCTCTTATCACAAAGAGTCATCTCTATGTGACCATTTCAATCTAAAAATCTGTCTGACCTTTGACTAAAGGTCTTACCCTCATTATAAAATACCCTTTCATTTAATTCTTTCTTCTGAAAAGAAGTCATGCACATATGAAGGAGAAAAAAAGGGACATGAACAACTTCCCTAGAATTGTGTTTTTCAGGATAGACAGAGGATCTCATTTTGTTCAATGCACTGGACTTCCTAAGACCACACCTTCCCTAAAACAGTAGTAATTCCCTTTAGAAATATTTTCATCAGCCCAATAGTAAGAGATAAAAAGAGAAATCTCATTTAAAGTTACTGTAAACACTATGAATTATTTGGGAGTCCACATGCCAAAACAAACCTAGGGAATATATGAACACAATTACAAAACACTTTTCACACAAATAAAGTCAGATGTAGATAACTGGAAAAACAGCAGTTGCTTGTGGGTAGGCTGAACTAATATAACAAAGATGATAATTCTACCTAAATTAATTTACTTATTCAGTGCGATTCCAATCAAACTACCAGGGTAACTGGAAGGCCAATGGGAAAGGTCTGTTGCACCAGATGGGGAGCAGAGCACAGACCAGCCTTGGCCTTGGCACTGGCACCAGAAGGAATAGGAATGAAGCAGTCCTCGGGGATGGAATCCCCAGGAGCAGCAGAGGAGGTTCTCAGATCCCTCAAAACACAGGCAACAAAGACATTTGAAAGGTCAGTGAGGGAGCTTTTTCACTTTCTTGACAAGGGAGCAGGGTCCCACCCTAGCCCCAGCTTCAGGTAGTGGTGGCCACTGCAGGAATTGCTGGAGCCTCAGCTTAAATCCCCTGGGGGAACTGAGTAGCTAATCTGAATCTCAGCTCCACACCAGGCCAGGGAGTAAACTCCCTTCCCTTGATTGTGCCACCTTGGAGGAACTGAGAACTTACAGGTCCCTGGAGTATACCCTACTCCTGACAAAGGACCCAAAAGTCAAGTAATTGGTTAGAAAAATGCCCACAAAAGGGGAAAAAAATAAGACTACAGAAGGCTTCTTTCTTGGTAAACAGTTATTCTCTCCCATCCTTTCAGATGAGGAAGAACAATGTTTACTATTAGAGGAAGACATAAAAGTCAAAGTTTCTGCATCCAAAACCTCCAAAATAAATATGCAATGGTCCCAGGACATGGAAGAGCTCAAAAAGCATTTTGAAAATCAAGTAAGAGAGGTGGAGGAAAAATTGGGAATAAAAATGAGAGAAATGGGGGGACGGAGCCAAGATGGCGGAGTAGAAGGACGCACGTTTACGAGCTCCGAAACCACAGCCCATAGAATTAATGTAAAAAGAGACCCCCATAACTTCTGGACCATGGAAAGGTGTGCAGAAATGGAGTGGAAGAGATTTCCATTCCAGAGAGCCCTGGAGACCCATCTTCAAGGTCTGTCACACACCGGAAAGCTGCCCTGGCCGCGGCCCCAGAGAAACTGACCCGAGCAGGCTTCAGGGATGGAAGCTCTGGCAGCCAGAAAAGTCCCTCCGCCCACAGAAGCTACAGGTGAGTGACAGAGACGGCTGGCTGGCTGAGGGGAGCGGGGTGTCTCCGTGACTTGGGCCCCCTCGGGAGGAAGCGGCGGCGGCAAAGGCGGGGGCAGCGGCAGAGGCAGCAGCGGCGGCCCGGGACTCCCCCAGCAGCAGGCAGGATCTTCATTACTGAAAGTCTCTGCATAAACAACCTGAGGGAGCTGAGCCTGGGAGGTGGCCCTGCCTCCACCCCAGCACCAGAACTAAAGCTCACATTGATCAGCAGGCGGGCAGTGCAGAAAGCACATTTCAATCTCAGACCCCAAGCACTAGCTGGGCGGATCTAGGTGGGGGTGGACAGGAATCTCACAAGTCAAGTAACTGGCTGGGAAAATGCCTAGAAAAGGGAAGATAAATAAGACTGTAGAGAGTTTTTTCCAACAAATGCAAATGATCCCGACCTTCCAAAAAGAGAAACTCCTAGGAACATTGTGGCCAAATTCCAGAACTCCCAGGTCAAGGAAAAAATCTTACAAGCAGCTAGAAAGAAACAATTCTAGTATTGTGGAAATAAAATCAGGATAACTCAAGATCTAGCAGCTTCTACATTAAGGAATCGAAGGGCGTGGAATAGGATATTCCAGAAGTCAAAGGAACTAGGACTCAAACCAAGAATCACCTACCCAGCTAAACTGAGCATAATATTTCAGGGGAAAATATGGCCTTTCAATGAAACAGAGGCCTTTCAATCATTCTTGATGAAAAGACCAGAGCTGAAAAGAAAATTTGACTTTCAAACACAAGAATGAGAAGAAGCATGAAAAAGTAAACAGCAAAGAGAAGTCTTAAGGGACTTACCAGAAGTGAACTGTTTACATTCCTACATGGAAAGACAATATTTGTAACTCTTAAAACTTTTCAGTATCTGGGTAGTTGGTGGGACCACACACACACACATGTACATGCATGCACGAACACACACATACACACATGCACACACATACAGAGACAGAGAGCACAGAGTGAATTGAATAGGATGGGACCATATCTTAAAAAAAATTAAGGTAAATGGTGAGAGGGAAATGTAGTGGGAGGAAAGAGGGTGAAATGGAATGGGGTAATTATATGTCATTTAAGAGGCAAGTAGGAGACTTTTTAGTGGAGGGAACAAGAGGAGAGCTGAGAAAACAAAACAAAACAAGAAGTTTACCCTTATCACATTTGAATAAAGGAAGGAATACAATGCACACTCATTTTGGTATGAAAACCTATCTTACAGTATAGGAAAGTGGGGGAGAAGGAGATAAGCAAGGGGGGGGATGATGGAAGGGAGGGCAAAGGGAGGAGGGAGCAATTTGAAGTCAACACTTGGGGAGGGACAGGATCAAAAGACAGAAGAGAAACAATGAGGGGCAGGGTAGGATGGAGGTTAATTTAGTTAGTCTTACACAACATGACTATCAGGGAAGTCATTTGCAAAACTACACAGATAGGGCCTATATTGAATTGCCTGTTTTCCCAAAGGGAATGGGTGGGGAGGGAGGGATGGGGAGAATTTGGAACTCAAAGTTTTAGGAACAACTGTTTAGTATTGTTGTTGCTACTAGGAAAGAAGATATACAGTTAATGAGGAATAGAAAGTCATCTGGCCCTACAGGAGAAAAGAGAAGATGGAGACAAGAGAAGGGAGGGATAACAGAAGAGAGGGCAGATTGGAAATAGGGAAAATTAGATTGCTTGAGGCATTGGGGTGGGGGGAGAGGAGAAAAGGGGAGAAAATTTGGAACCCAAAATTTTGTGAAAATGAATGTAAAAAGTTAAACAAATAAACAAACAAACAAACAAACAAATAAATAAATAAATAAAAATGAGAGGAATGCAAGAAAATCATGCAAAGCAAGTCAACAACTTGCTAAAGTAGACCCCAAAAAGTGCTGAGGAAAATAACACCTTTAAATAGGTTAACTCAATTGCCAAAAGAGGCCCAAAAAGCCAATGACAAGAAGAATGCTTTAAAAAGTGGAATTAGACAAATGGAAAAGGAGGTTCAAAAGCTCACTGAATTAAACAGTTCTTTAAAAATTAGAATGGAACAGATGAAAGCTAATAACTTTATGAGAAACCAAGAAATCACAAAAAACAAAACCAATACAAAGAAAAAATGAAGACAATGTGAAATATCTCATTGGAAAAACAGCTGTTCTGGAAAACAGATGCAGGAGAGACAACTTAAAAATTATAGGACTACCTGAAAGCTATGATGAAAAACAAAGCCTAGATGTCATCTTTCATGAAATTATCAAGGATAAGTCCCCTGATATTCTAGAACCAGAGGGCAAGACAAATATTGAAAGAATCCATCCATCTCCTCCTGAAAGATATCCAAAAAGAGAAACTCCTAGGAATATTGTAGCCAAATTCCAGGGTTCCTAGGTCAAGGAGAACATATTGCAAACAGCTAGAAAGAAACAATATGAGTATTGTGGAAATACAATCAGGATAACAAGATCAAACAGCTTCTACATTAAGGGATTGAAGGGCATGGAATAGGATATTCCAGAAGTAAAGGAACTAGGATTAAAACCAAGAATTTCCTACCCAGCAAAACTCAGTATAATACTTCAGGGGAAAAAATGGTCATTCAATGAAATAGAGGGCTTTCAAGCATTGTTGACAAAAAGACCAGAGCTAAAAAGAAAATTTGACTTTCAAACACAAGAATCAAGAGAAACATGCAAAGGTAAAGAGGAAGAGAAATCACAAAGGACCTACTAAAGTTGAACTGTTTACATTCCTACATGAAAAAATAATATTTGTAACTCTTGAAACTTTTCTTGGTATCTGGATAGCTGGAGGGATTACACACACACACACACACACACACACACACACACACACACACACACACACACATAGATAGAGAGAGATGGAGACAGAGAAAGACAGACAGCACAGGGTGAGTTGAATAGGAAGGGAATCATATCTAAAAAAAATAAAATTAAAGGGTGAGAAGGAATATATTGGGGAGAGAAAGGGAGAAATAGAGTGGGGCACATTATCTCTCATAGAAGAGGCAAGAAAAAGCTTTCACAGTGGAGGAAAAAAGGGGGGAGGTGAGAGGGGAAAAGTGAATCTTACTCTCATCACATTTGGCTCAAGGAAGAAATAACATGCACACTCAATTTCATATGAAAACCTACCTTACAATACAGGAAAGTAGGGGAGAAGGGGATAAGCAGGGTGGGGGAGGGGGACGATGGAAGGGAGGGCAAACTGGAGCAATTAGAAGTAAACACTCTTGGAGAGGGGCAAGGTCAAAAGAGAGAATAGAAGAAATGGGGAGCAGGATAGGATGGAGGGAAGTTAGTCTTACACAACATGATTATTATGTAAGCCATTTGCAAAACTACACATATATAGTCTATATTGAATTGCTTTCCTTCTCAGTGGGGATGGGTGGGGAGGAAGGAAGGAAGAGAAGTTGGAACTTAAAGTTTTAGGAACAAATGTTGAGAATTGTTTTTGTGTGGCACTGGGAAATAATAAATACAGGTAATAGGGTATAGAAATTTATCTTGCCCTACAGGACAAGAGAGAAGATGGGGATAAGGGAAAGGAAGGGTGTTAGAAGGGAGGGCACATTGGTGGAAGGGGCAGTCAGAATGCAAGACATTGGGAGTGAGGGGAGGAGAGAAATGGGGAGAAAATTTGGAACTCAAAATTTTGTGGAAATGCATGTTAAAAACTTAAATAAATAAATAAATAAATAAATAAATAAATAAATAAATAAATAAAATAAATAAATTGAAAAATATAAAAAAATTCATCTGGAAGAATAATAAATAGGTCTAGAATATCAAAGGAATTAATGAAAAAAATGCTAGAGTGGGTAACCTAGTCATACCAGATTTAAATTGTATTATAAAGCAGCAATCATTAAAACTATTTGGTACTGGCTAAGAAATAGAGGGGGCAGATCACTGGCATAGGCTAGGTATACAAGATACAGCAGTCAATGAGTATAGCAGTCCACTGTTTGATAAACCCAAGGACCACAGCTTCTAGGATAAGAACTCACTGTCTGACAAAAATGCTGGGAAACCTAGGAAATAGTGTGGCAGAAACTGGGCATAAACCAAAGCCTGACACCATATATCAGAATAAAGTCCAAATGGGTACACGATCTAGGTATAAAAAACTGATACTATAAACAAATTACAGGAGCAAGGAGTAATTTATTTGTCAGATTTATGGCAAATGGAGGAATTTATGACCAAACAAAAAATAGAGAACATTATGAAATGCAAAATGGATAATTTTGGTTACATTAAATTGAAAAGTTTCTGCACTAACGAAGCCAACTAATAATGCAAGCAAGATTAGGAGGGAAGCAGAAAAGTGGGAATGGATTTTATAACTAGTATCTGTGATAAAGGTCTCATTTCTAAAATATAGAGAGAACTGGGGCAAACTTACAAGAATACAAGTCATTCCCCAATTGATAAATAGTCAAAAGATATGACTAGGCAGTTTTCAGAAAAGTAAAGTTATCTATAAACATATGAAAAAAATGCTCTAAATCATTATTGATTAGAGAGATGAAAATCAAAACAGCTCTGAAATACCATACCACACCTATCAGATTGGCTAACATGACAAAACAGGAAAACGATAAATGTTGGAGAAGACATGGGAAAGTTGGAACACTAATTTATTGATGGTGGAGCTGTGAGCTGATCTAACCATTATGAAGAACAATTTGTAATTATGCTCAAAGGGCTACAAAAATGTGCATACCCTTTGAGCTAGCAATATCGCTTCTAGGGCTATATCCCAAAGAGATCGTAAAAATGGGAAAAGGATGCTCATATACAAAAATATTTATAGCAGCTTTTTTTGTGGTGTCCAAGAACTAGAATTTGAAGGAATGCCCATCAATTGGGAAATGCCTCAATAAATTGTTATATATGAATGTAATGGAATAGTTTTATGCTAGAAGAAATGACGAACAGGAGGACTTCAAGAAAACCTGGAAAGACATATGAATTGATGCTGAATGAAGTGAGCAGAGCCAGAAGAACATTTATACATAGTAACAGTCATGGTGTGCAAGGGCTGTTTTTGATCGACTTAACCTTTCACAGCAATGCAAGGACCTAAAATATTTCCAAAGATTCATGACACAAAATGCCATCTACATCCAGAGAAACAACTCTGCAGTAGGAACGCAGAATGAAGCAGACCATTGTTTCCTTTGTTTTGTCAATTTAATTCTTCTATGCAACATGATTAACATGAAAATGTGTTTAATAGGAATGTACGTATAGAGCCCATATAAGATTGCATGTTGTCTTGGGGAGGGGGGAATTTGGAACTTATGGAAATGATTGTTGAAAACTGCAAACAAATAAATTAATAAATTTGGGGGGGGGAAGAAATATTTTCATCAGTGAGAGTTTAAGTCTGTTAAGGAGTCTGTCACCATTGTGTACCTCCAAACTCATTTTTAAGGTCACAGATGGAGGCATGAGATCATACTTAATATTAACTGAACCTGCAGTTCAAAAGCCATCATTTAGAGGAAAGGATGAATATGTTCTGCTTGTCTTCAAGGGTGGCAACCATTGATGGACAATGCAAAAAAGGTAACTTTAAACTTCATATAGAGAAAACCTGTCTAAGCAGTTCAAAAGTTGAATACACTGGCTATCATTAGAAACCTTTCAGTTATGTTACTGCTCATCCTTCATATGAAATCACGAAGTTGGAGTAAAATATTGATGATGGATGATATCTTGACCTGAGAGTGAATTGGATCTACGTGAGGCAGAGATATACAAAGATGTCAGCTTCACCTTTCTAAGTCATTGAAGTCCATTGGCAGGACAAAAGTCAAAAAGTCTTCAAAGAATGGACACTTGGCCACATGTCAATGGATTTTATAGAGGGTTGTTAAGGGTGGGTGGCATGATCTTTGAGATCCTTTCCAATCTGGAGATAATGGAAAAATCCTTGTCCCAAGAGGGTTTCAAGGAGTGGCAACTTGACCACATGTCAGTGGATACTATAGAGGAAATCTTTTCAATGTACAGATTGGATGACATGACCTTCAAGATCTCTTCCCAATCTGGAGACCATTGAAAGAATATTGTCTGTCAAACCTATAGTACAGCAGCTTTCAATCTTGCTCTTACTACCAGTGTGAGGTGTGATCATAACATCCCTGGACTTCACTTTCCTCAACTATAAAATGAGACAATTGCACTGGATGCTTAGGTGCCTATTCTAGCTCTAGATTAATGAATGTATTGAATTCAATACAATGTAACCTTCTTGAGGGCAAAGAATGCTTCATTTTTGCCTTGGCACCTACCTCAGTTATAATTGTTATTTACTTGTTTCATTCACATATAACACTACATTATCCCTTTTGGGGTTTTCATAGCAAAGACACTGTAGTGGTTTGCCATTACCTTCTCCAGTTCATTTTACAGATGAGGAAATTGAGGCAAAAAGGGTTAAATGACACACAGCTAGGAAGTGTCTGAAGCCAGATCTAAATTCAAGAAGATGAGCCTTACTGATTTCCAACTTGACACTCTATCCACTGTCACCTAGTTGCCCTATCAGTCTCTTTAAATTATATATATATGTGTGTGTGTGTGTATGTATAGATACATATGTATACACATATACACATACACAAAGGTATAATGTATAATTATATATACAAATATTTATACATATGTATGCATATATACTGTATATATACTGCATATATACTGTATATATTGGATATATACTGTACATACATATATTATATATATTGTATATGCAATATATACTGTATATACATATGTATATCATATATACTGTGTGTATATAATGTATATATAATATACAATGTATATATACAAATATGACTATATGTATGTATAATTATATATACATATATGTATGTACATATATGCATACATGAGTGTATGTGTGTACACATACATGTGTGTATATGACTAACTGGTTTGAAAGCATGCCTGGTTTGAAAATAATAATATTTGAGAAGAGTAACAATAATATTCTAACACTTACCACCTTTGACAAGGGTATTAACTGAGATCTATCAACTTAAAAAATTATTATATTTCCATATTGTAACCTTACCTATTTTATTTTGCCTTTGAAAACATGATGCTGAAAAGGTGTCTAAAGTCTTCCCCAAACCTCCAAAGGTGGTACAAGGTATGATCAATGTCAATCTGAACAAGACATAACATTTCTGGGGGTTGGATTCTTTACCTGAAAAATGATTAGAGTTGACAGGACACCAAGGTCCTACTCAGTTCTTAGTTTACGACCTTATGAGGGCTGATAGGATTGTAGACTTTTAGCTAGAAAGAGCCATCAGGCACAATCCACTCATTTCTCCCATGAACAAACAGTTTCAGGGAGGTGATATAATTTCACTAAGGGTGACACAGTATCTGAGGAAAAATTTGAACCCACATCTAACATTCATAATTCTTGTGTATTGAATACAATGGCAGCACACCAAGAGATGTAGGCTGAGCCTAGGATTCAAGTGCAAAATATAAGATCTGTATGTAGGTATATGTATAAATACATTCATTAGTATGTATATGTGTGCATTTACATATATGCATGACTGTCTCATTTTTCTCACCTGGGAAATAGGGATAAAAATGGCCCCTAACTCAGAGGATTGTTCTGAAGATCAAGTCAGATAACACATGTAAGGCACTGGATCCCAAAACACTATATAGAGGACATTAGTGGAGATTTACTCTTTATCTATGACATTTAAAAATTATGAGTGGGAAAAGATGCACTGGAAGGTGAGATGGTGTTACTATAATAAGTGATGACAAGCTATTAATTATCATCATTTTTAATATGGTGTTTTTGATATTATTGATATAATGATTATTGATTATTTTCTCATTTGATATTACTGATATAATAATGAAATAATATAAAAAACTAAAACAGAGGTTTAAAGATTTGCCCAGCGACATACAGAGAATATGTGTTTGAGTCTGGATTTGAACTCAGGTATTCATAGCTATTAAGTACAATTGCACTTGAAACTATGGGCCAGAGATGAAAAAATCATACATGTCATCTTTATGAATACAATTAATATTCTTATTGTGCCTTTGCTGAGGCAAAAGGAGAGGATCATAGGTTCATAGCTTTGAAACCAGAGGAGAATTTTCAGGCCATCTATTTTAATTTGTTCATTTTACCGATGAGCAAACTGAGGCCCAGAGAGGAAAAAAAAATTGCTTAAGCTTTATCAGGCAGCAAATCTGGCACCGCTCTAGGACATCATGAGACAAATGGATACATGAAAAAACTCTGATTTTGTCAATTTGGGGAACTCCTAGTGTGCTAACTCCTTCCACAGACACCAGGAGAAAACCCGTCTCTAGCTATAGTAAGTCAGTCCCAGGAAGATAACAAAACTATACAGTGGTTCAGTGACTTGTGTGAAGCCGCTAACATTTATCGTCAAGGCCATAATCTGAACTTAGATCCTCCCACCTCTCAGCATAGATCTACTAGTCCCTACAAATACACTGCTCCTCGAAAATCATTACATATCAAAAAAATAACAGAGTAAGACCCAGCACCCCATCAGCAATGATCTTTTTTTCCATTACAGAAGCTGAATGTAAGGTTTACATTCAGTATGAGAAAAACTCATCTTGGATTCTAGGCATACTTCTTTTCTGACTTTCAGTGTGACCTTAGAAAAATCATTTAACCTCCTCATGCCTCAGTTTACCCATCTGTGAAATGAGGTTAATAATATTTCCTGACCTCACAGGACTGTTGAGAGTCTCTGTTAATTAAGGTTTCTGAATCACTGGGAGGTGATGGATGAAAAGGGTAAAGATTTCTTAACTGATGAATTTCAAGTCCAGTGATGCCTCACCAAAATATGTTATAACAATTCCCTTCTAGGTTATTTGGAGGAGACAGGTTTTAAGTTCTTTTACATCTATTAAGAAACGGTTCAGGGAAAACCCAAAGGTGAATCAGATGGCCACCTACATGACAAGACTAATTTCCCTATCCCATACTCCCTGCTGAAATGTAAATATATTGGAACCAATCCCATTAGCCACTGGTGTTCCTTTAAGGCAATATGGAACCTGTTACAATGCAAATATCCTTCCCTGAATCATTACCCCACATTCACATTTGAATCATAAATGATGGTTCATCAATAATATAACATTTCTATAGTCTAAAAATTAAGGTCACACACAAATACACACACACACACACACACACACATACACACACCCTCTATAACCTGCCTCTTAAACTAGGTAAGTAGTCCAAGTAGCATCATTCTCATTTTACAGAGGAGAAACTGAGTGTTACAACATTAACGTGACTTATCCAAAGTGACATAAAATAGTACAATTCAGAGGACAGATAAAAACCCCCGTCTCCTGACTCTAAGTCCAACAATTTTTCCACTACAGTGCATAGTTTAAGGATCAAATTCTTGAAAGAATGGAACACAGGACATAAAAGTTTGGGTGAGGAGATGCCCAGAGCATGGGTATTGCCTTGTTTAGTAGGGAAGGCAGCATCAGGACTCTGTAGAAAGTCTCTGGGAAGCCAAACAATGGCATAAGGGCACTGAGAATTTTCTGGGGGTGGTAGCAGACTGAGGATAGAAGAGAGAGTACAGGAAGCAGGATGGAAAGAGGGAGCAGAAGGGGTGGCAAAGACAGACTCTATTTCACCATTGCATGTGGCTGGAAAGTGGGGGAGAGGAGACACGTGACTCAGTGGCTGAGAACAATACATAGACCATAGTGAGTCAGGATCAGAAAGGAACTGAAATCTTTCCACATTCCATTATATTCAGCAAGAATGCATGTGCCAGGCTGTGTGAGGCCCATGAGGAAGAGATAGTTTCTTCCTTTAAAAAAAAGGTGTGAAGGCATTGGGGAAGTATAACAGCTTCAAAAGATGAACACTTAAGACAGCAGAACAGAGTGCCCAGGAAATTGTGACTTCCCTCAGTGTATATGGGAGACTGACCTGGATTATCTGGAAAAATCACCTTCCTCCTCCTTCCTTTCTATTCAGATCCACATCGAAAGGAGACACCTCCCATCTTCTCTTTACCATCATCAGACCCAACAGGGAAGTCATACTGTGGTGGAAGGACTCTTTCCTGTCTCTCCAGATTTAGCAATTATACGGATCTTCAGCTCCCCAACAGACACCCCAGATGTTCCAGTACTAACAAAAACTGCCTGTGGTCTAGATGCTCCACAAAACCCAGAACACTGAAATTGGGAAGGGAAAGGGGCAGCTTTATATTGCTCACAATGTGCTGGCACTGTGCTAAGTGCTTTACAAATACCATCTCATTTAATCCTTACCACAACTCTAGGAGATAGGTATTATTTCCATTTTACAGTTGAGGAAACTGAGGTAGACAAAGGTTAAATGCCAAGGTAAGATGGACAGTAAGTGTAAGAGGCTGCATTTGAAGTCTAGTCTTCTTGCCTCCAGGCTCAGCACTCTAAAGATGCTGAGTAGTGATGTACACTACTTAGCTTTTATGAGTCTGATTCGTACAAAAAGTCAGGATCTTAGGAATGAGATCCTTCCAAGAACTCTATTTTAATCGAACTGGTCTCCCAGAGGCTTCTTGGGAAGATACTGCATCTTCCACCTCCATACTCCTGCACACATGATTCTCCCCAGTCCATGTCTGGAAGGTCCTCCTTCTTCACATCTCCCTGATGAAATCCCAAGCTTCCTTCAAAACCCAGGCCATGACAAATCCTATATGAGGTCTTTCTAGCCTCATCTCAGTCTTTTCTTCTTAAAATTACTTTGTGCACAGTTTGCATTTACTTCCTTTGTAGGTGTTGTCATTTCATTGCCTAGAAAGATGGGGCTGTTTCACTGTGTCTTTGTATTGTAAGAGTAGGTGTTTAACACATGTAATTTGACTTGAACAAAATTGAACTGATTAAGAACCAACTTGGTGACACAGTGGATAGAATGCCTGGTGTGGAGTCAGGAGAATCTGAGTTCAAATCTGGCTTCTAATGCTTGCTAGCTGAGTGACCCTGGGCAAGACCTTAACTTCTCAATCTATTTATTATCATTGTCATTTTTAAAATGATAGTAATAGCAACACATCCTCAAAGAGTGACTATGAGGATAAAATGAAATGACATGTAAAGTATTTAATAAACCTTAAAATGCTATCTAAATATGTCATTATTTTTATTAATGAATTGAATTAAATTGGCCTGAATTAAAGGAGTTTCTGGCTCAACCTTTCTATAGAACATCAGACTTCTTGTGGACAGAATTAAATTAGATTTGAAAATGCTGAGGGAAAGAGGAACTTGGGAAACCAAGAGAGTTGAGAGGCCTCCAGGGTGGTAAGTGGTAGTAAATTAAGCCTTTGTTGGGGCCCTAATAAAGCATCCAGCAAAATAGCCACTGGAATCTGGCCCAGCATGTGTGTGTGTGTGTGTGTGTGTGTGTGTGTGTGTGTGCGTGTGTGTGTAAGAACATTACTGTGAGATGCCACGGTGGGCTAGGTTTTCTAATGTAAATACTCCATAAACATTTTCAGGGATTCTGGAACGCAGTGTCATAAAAATAAACACAACATCTTCTCATCTCCAATAATTGGCTCCCTAAAGAATCCTAGAGTTCCCAAAGCCACCCATCCCTCAGCAGGAGACATAGCTTTCTCAGTAGTTGGTTGTTTCAACTTGCTCTTTCCAGAAGAGAACAAGGGAAAAAGCAATAGGAAAGTAGATTGTGAGGCATGATTTTTTAGTAATATTACTGCATTTACCTGAATCAGCTTCCTCCTAAGTGATAACAGACACTTTTCCTAGTTGACTGGAAAGCAAATTTTATTTCAGAGCCCTGGACTCCTTATCTTTTAAGGAATTTCCTCTGGACTATATACAGTGACCATGCTCTAGATTTGGTTGAGCAGAAGGCAGAAAGGTTGTAGATTTGGGGTAATTCACAAAAGCCTCCATATTTCAAAATGGTAGGAAAAGGAAAAGAAATACTGTTATCCTGTAACATCAAAATCAGGGAATATCAGAGGTTGAAGATGCCCCATGTGAGTGGTTATTTATCTCCTGTCTGAAGAATTCCGGTTAAGTAACAACTCACTACGGAGCCAAGACATTCTACATTTGGTCAACGCTAATTGTTAGGAATTTTGTTCATGTGTTTGTTTGCTGTGAAATGAAGTCTATCTCTGTCTCTGCAACTTTCCCCTATTACTCCTGGTTTTTCCCTCTGGGGTCAACCACAACAAGGCATGATATCCCTTCAAACACTTAAAGACAGTTATCATATGCCCCCTGAGTCTCTTCCTTGCCAGGTTCAATTTCCTAAATAGTTGCAAAAAAGCCATCTCAGGGGAACAGAATAAGAATGAGATCTTACAGCCTTTAGATATTTCTGGGTATAGTAACAACATTTCTTTTCCTTATACAGAGAGTGGAAAGAGACAGGAACTGGCACTAGACAATGTGGACTCAGCTATTTATGTAATATATGAGCTCAAGTAATAAAAATCATCAAACTTTTATTAAACACCTATAAGGTTCAATGTCTTAACATAGATGGCCATGATATAAAAACAAAAATTCAATATAGTCCCTTCTCTCTGGGAAATTTACTTTTTATTGAGGAACACAACCCATATCCAGAGAAGTAAAAGCAAAATCTTTGCTGAGAGTGACATTAAATACTGAGGAAAAAGGATGGGGTATCAGTTAGCCAAGGTCCATCACCTCTCCCCGCCTCAATTTCTGGACATTAGATGACAGCTAGGATGCCTTCTTGTTCTGTATCCTGTGAACACTTCTTTGTTGTTCTGATTAAAGTTAAGTTAGGTGGGTAATTACATCCCCATACTGTCAAAGGTAAGTTAAGTTATTAAGATTCTCAGAGTCAAAGGTACTTAGAGAGAAATGGAGCCTCAGGATCAAGGCTTCTGTGACACCAGCCTAAGGAGAGAAGAATTGATGGTCCACTTGACCTTTTCTTTCTCTAATAGCTTTGGCTATTTCCAGGTGCCATTGTTGACCTTGCCATTGATTCACTAGAGAGAGGTTGCTGTCTTTATCCTTCACTTCTAAGTGCCACCTCACCCAGGCTAAAAAATGCTATGAATGTGGTCTCTGTTTCATAATGTTCCATTTTCGGAATTTTTTAGCTTAGCGAATACTTGGGACCTAGAGGATGGAGGCAGAAAATTATGTCAGGTTGACTCTCTTCAAGTTTTCAAGGGTTGTCACAGGAAGATAGATAAGACTTTTTCTGACAGGCAGACTTTGATTATATATGAAGAATAACTTCTTGATAGTCAAGGCTGTCTCAAAGTTGGATGGGCTGGTATGAGATTCAGTAAATTCCCACTCACTAAAGGCTATCAAATAGAGTCTGAATGACCACTCAGAGAAAGAATTATTTTTAAGAAATGGGTTGCATTTGACTGCCCCTGGGGTCTCTTCTCCTGCCAGGAGGCTGTGAGTGGCAGAAAAAATTATCGCCTTCTCAAAAAGAAAAAGTACAGTAACCTGGCCACGATGTTAAACAATTGATGAGTCAGCCCTCTAAAGCCCTTCTCTCCCTTCCTCTCTCTCTCTCTCTCTCTCTCTCTCTCTCTCTCTCTCTCTCTCTCTCTCTCTCTCTCTCTCTCTCTCTCCCTCTCTCCCCCCGTTCTCTCTCTCTGTTACACTGACACACACAGACACACACAGTCAGTGTTGGTGTTATCTGCTTTCCAGGAAGATGCCACTTAGCTATGGCTGGTCTTTTGTTCTCTCTCTCTCTCTTTTCTGTATGTCCCTGTGTCTATCTGTCTCTCTGTGTATCTATTTCTGTGACTTTCTGTGTCTCTGTCTTTCTTTGTGTCTGTCTCTGTATCTTTGTCTATCTGTTTATGTCTCTCTCTCTCTCTCTCTCTCTCTCTCTCTCTCTCTCTCTCTCTCTCTCTCTCTCTCTCTCTCTCTCCCTCTTTCTGTCTCCCTTTCTCTCTCTCAATATTACCTTTTACCAAACTGACAGTTTACTATCTGTAACTCTCTTTTTCCTGATGTCCATTGTCAAATACAGCTCTGCTACAACATCACATTTTACCAGTAGATCTCACTTGGCATCCTCTAGCCTGAAAATTCCTTTATTATAAGACACTAGAGTCTACAAAATGAATCAGTACTTTTTGAAATCGATGCTACAAATTCAAAGTTTTATAAGTGGAGCTATTTAAAATGTCTGCTATCTGAGAATTCAAAGATTTTGCTTCTTAACTGAAACAGACCTCCCAAAAGACTTGTACCACAAACAAGATTCTAATTTCTATCCAGTAGAAGTAGAATTCTTCATATGTCTCTCTTTCTATATGACATTTTGTTGTTTTCATCAAGTTTCAAAATAATGTGAATTCTCTGGGAGGAGATTGATAAGCATTCCAAAGAATTTGCCACCAAAAAAATCCACCATCCACACTGAAAAAAAATCAAGTAAATGAGCAATAACTATTTTTGAGATTATGGACAACCCAAAGAAATTATCCATCAGGATAGATTGATAGATAAATGGGTGGATTAACATATGGATAAATGATCAAATGAGATAATATATGTGAAGTAATTTGCAAACCTTAGAATATTATAAGTATATATATATATATGCATGTATTTGTTATTACTATTAATGATAACATGAATAAAGAGAGATCAAAAAAGAGAAGAGACAGAGATGATATAGATACAGATATCGACATGGATAGAAATAGAGAGAGATAATAGAGACGCATCTTAGATTTTTTAGTTTACTTACACAAGTAAACAATTGGTTGGGTTCAGAATTAGGTAGGAAATTAGACTTCGTTGCCTTCATAAAATTGCAAAGCTTCTTCGATGATCCCAAACTCCTCCTAGAAACAAATGCCTATCTTTTAAATATCAACATATAACTGGTGAAGCATGGTTATGAATCACAGAATATAATAGTCTTCAAAGATTTAAATATTAGCGTCACTCAGAGAGCTATAAGAACCTCAAGGTATGGGGATCAAGCAAACACAGAGCAAACTGAGATCTTCACAAAAGAATGAGGTTGAATGATGTCACCAGAGACATCTATACTGTATACTTCATAATATCAGGAAAAAGTGAGGAAGGCTACAAGACTGAGGAGGCTTATGGGAAGACTTGGATAGAGTGCCACAGGAAAGACAGGCATAAGGATTTTACAGTGTGTATAGTTCCAAGTCAGTGAGATCACAGATTCGTCAGAGTATTTGAAGAGAGGCTGCCATATGTGACACTGTCATTACCAAGGTTGGATGAATTACTGATGTGAAAGAATTCTCTTATATCTAAATCTCTGTTATGAGAATGAACTACATTGTCTTACCAGCTCAGCCACATTTATAAATAATCTTCATAAGAGAGACAGAACTTCTCCCTACAGATCCTCAAAAAACAAGGCATATTAGCAAATTTGAAACAGAATGATTGCCTCTTTTAAAGCTACTTATGAATGCCAGTTTTTTTTTTTTTATTGTAGGACTATTCACATACTTATTTCATCTAGGCAAATATTTCCCTCAACGAATGGCATTTTTCTTTGTTTTTTTTCTTTTTGCTTGGAAGTTTTCATTTAAAAGTTTGATTTATGCACTTATAGCTGAAGTGTAAGCACTCATGTATTCTTGAGGTGGCAAGATAGAGTGAAATGAATCAGGGATTTGAAATCATTAAAGTCCTGAGTTCAAATGCTGTTATGAATACATACTGGCTGTGACCCAGACCAAATCATTCCGTTTACTCAAGTGGAATATCAGGGTTCTCTCTTTTGGTCAGACTCCAACTATTTTTTTTTCCCAGCACTGGACAGAGAAGTATAGAAAGATCAATGGACAAATTGAAATATGACCAGAAAGAAGGAAATAAATATGATGAGATAGATACTATATCTCACCATGAATGGCTGGGTTGTTCAGCCTGAAGAGGAGAGGGCTTATCTATCATTAGGTACTCTCTAGGGTACTGACGTATGAAGAGTAGTCAGACTTGATTTGCTTTACTTCAAAGGGAAGAATTAGGATCATTAGGCAAGTGGGAAGCATAGTATGTGGTGAATAGAATGCCCAACTTGAAATTAAGAAAAAGTAGGTTTAATTTCTACCTCAAATGCCCAGCAGGGTCATCGTGAGCGTCAACTAATATATGTGAAGAGCTTTGAAAACCTTAAACTAAGCAGCTGATATAGCTTAAACCTAAGCTATATAAATGTGATCCATTATTAAATTGTGAGATGTAAATTTGAGCTAGATATGAGAGGCTTTCCTAAAAGAAAGCTTTTCAAATAAATTGAAATGAGTTGCCTTATGAAAGAATGAGTTCCCCCTCTCTGAAATTCTTCATGCAAACATTAGATGACCATTTGTTGGTGATGATTTTTATAGAGTCCTTATTTAGAAATGAGTTAGATATTTCTGAGGTTGTCTCTGACTCTGAGATTCTTCAATATTTGATGGGAATAAATGTAAAGTGTTACATTTGGGTTCAAACAATCAATCTTGAAAGTATGTGAGGGGTAACACTGGCTAGATGGTAGTTGATTTGAAAATGACCTGGGGCAGGGGGAGTTTTAGTGGGCTTTGAGCTCAGGAGGCATCAAGTATCTGGTGTGCCCACTAAGAAAGAATCTTAGGTTTGATTAAGAGAGTCCTAGTGTTGAGGACTAGGGATATAACAGTCTTATTGCTCTCTGCCTGAGGCAAAATAAATCTGGAATAATCTGTTCAGTTCTGAATAATAAATTTTAAGATGGACATTGATATACTAGAGAGTACTCAGAGAAGCAGAGCCAGACTGGAGAAGGAACTTGAGTTTCTGCTATATATGTACTAATTAAATTAGAGATGTTTAATGCGGGGAGGCAATTCACATCTACATGAAAGTTATTTTTAAGTTTATAAAGGACTCTCATATGGGGGAGAAATTAAACTTTGCCTGGTTGGTCCCAAAAGATAGAACTAAAAACATTGGCTGGGAGCTACAAAGAAGCAAGTTTAGCCACGATAAAAGTAACTTCCAAACAATTAAAAGTCTCCAAAAGTGGGATGAGTTGCTTCAGGAAGTAATAGGCTCTCCCTCCCCTGAGGTCTTCCAGTAGAGCCTGGGTATATTATAGATGGGATCCTTGTTCTTCTGGGCATTGGGATCAATGTCCCCTGAGGTCCCTTCTGAATTGGAGAGTACTTTCTAGGATCAACAATTATTCTCTAAAATAATATTTGGTTGCCTCTTAACATTCTTATGACATATACTATTCTGTGGTATAGAGTAGTTCATGGTAACACAAAGGTTGGAATGAATCATAGAAACCATTTGGTCTAAACCTGTGTTTTTATAAATGAGACTCTTAAACATACACAGGTTTATTCGCATTCACATTGTTCATTAGCAGAAGAAGAAAGAGGCAAACCTAGGACTTCTCACACTAAACGTAGTTATTTTTCCATTATATTATTCTACTTCCACCTCCTCTCTCCCACCATACTATGAACTCCCTGAAAACAAGGGTCACATTGTATTCACACGTGTATCCATGGTCCCTGGCATAGCGTATTCCCACTTGGTAGACTTGTAATCAATATTTGTACAAAAGATGAAAAATGGAAGGGATGGATAGAGGGGAGTAGAGAGAAAGAAGGAAGGAGAGGAGTGGAAAGGAGGAAGAGAGGAAAGAAATAAGGGAAGAGAAATAGAATAATAGAGGGAGAAAAAAGAAGGAAGGAAGGAGGGGGAGAAAGGGAAGAAGAGAAGGAGGAAAGAAGGGAGGGAGTAAGGAAGGAAAGGAGGAAGAGAGGGAAGAAAGAAGGGGAAAAGGGGAAAAGGAAGAAGAGAGGGAGGAAAGAAGAAGGGGTGAAAGAAGGAAGGAAGGAAGGGAGAGATGGAGGGAGGGAAGGAGGAAGGATAGGAAGGAAGGAAGGAAGGAAGGAAGGAAGGAAGGAAGGAAGGAAGGAAGGAAGGAAGGAAAAAAGGAAGGAAGGAAAGAAAGGGAGGGAGGAAGAAAAGAAGGGAGAGAGGGAGGGGGCAGGGAGGGAGAAAGGACTGAAAGAAGGAAAGAGATGGATGGATTTGGAGGTGACTTGGCTACAGAAACTCTCAAAGGCTATCTACTAAAACATAAAGAAGGTTTGTGACCTGTAATGATCAAGAAATATCCTATACCATGGGAGAGAAAAAAACAAAACAAAATATATAAAAGCATATTTCTAAAGCACTAGAGTAGAATAACCACCAGAAAGAGGCATGGTGAATTTAAGTAGAATGAGACATATAGATATGCATGTGTATATATATATATATTTATATATGTGTGTATGCATGTGTATATGAATATATATTTTACATGTATGAGAGTGCATGTATTACATATATGTGTGTATGTATGTATAGCGAGCAAACAATGACCTGTAAATAAGAAATGGCATAAAAGACACATAGATGGGAAAAGAGAAAGGTTAATCATGTGGTATAGTGGGCTAAGTATCTGATTTGGAGTCAGAGGATGTGAGTTCAAATTTCAGCTCTACCACTTCTTTCTTGGGTGACTTTGTACAAGTCATTCAACCTAGAATTAGATCTAAAGCTAGTAAGGACCACAGAGGCCATCTGGTTTGATCTCTTCATTTTACAAATAAGGAAACTGAGACCCAAGGAAGTGGAGTGACATACCCCAAGGCTACATAAGTAAGAAGTGTGAAACACAGAGCTTGAAAATTGTTAGGATTTCAGTCAGTGCTCTTTCCATCATATCATTAAAAGGGTAAAGAAGAAAGAAGAGGGAAAAAGATGTTCTCCTTTGCTAGGAAACCCTGGTATACTTAAATCCACATTTTTTTCAGAGGGAGCTCAGTGGAGTGGAGTTAAGAGAGGAGGTTGCAGGAGCTAGCTTCCCCAACTCCCCAGGACTCCAGGCAATAAAAAAGTTAGCAGAAGGCCAGAGCACATGATTTCTTAAATATGCCAGCCACCTCTGGGCTGGTTTTCCTGTGGCTAAAGAAGCAACTCCACCTCATCAACAACGTGTAATATTTCCTTGCTCAGGATTGATTTGGGAGAATTTCAATGTGATAACTATTAAAACTCATAGATAAAGGCTGGCCCTCTGGCTATTCAAAGTCCCCAGGGACTCTTGAGAAGAGGAATAGGGGATCTCAGTGAAACTTGAGGCTGAGAGACTTCACTGTGCCTCCTTCCCCTTTCCTCCTTGTTCTAATTAAGGCTGAGCCTGCTCCCTTCCTGCCCTGCTGCTGAGTCCGATCGCTACAAGACAGTTAGGCAGCTGCTTCATTCCTCCCTGGCACTGGGTGAAGTGAGTGTTCTCAGTGGTTCATCTGTAAAGGGCTTTGGGGATTCAGCTCCAAAGAAACAGCAGGGCATTTGTATTGTGTTGCAGCTAGAGAATATACTGGAGAGATGGGGAAATGACTAAGGTAGCCTGTCCTTCCCAGTATCTACTAGACCTGTTGTAGAGGACACATCACCATATGTGGTCACTGATGCCCTGCCGGGGCCTCGAGAGTTGGTTCTTTTAGGGGCCAGGAAAATCTAATTCACCAGTTTCTTCCCTCCTCAAAAGGATATTTGAATTTAGTGTTTTTCACATATATCCAGCAAGGTTTTAAACCAGCAAAGTTTTAAAAGAAGCAGCATAGTAGAGTAGATGAAATGCTAGAATTAAAAATTCAAACCCTGCCCTCTGACTCTTACTGTGTGACCTTAGACAGGTCACTTAATCCCTCTGAACCCCAAGCAATTCTTTGAAAGATGATCTACTGTTATTGATAAGGGTTTCGATGACCAATAAACTAAGAAACATTATTAAGAGAATGAGATGTGCTAGGTACTATGCAGCACACTGGTAAGGAATGAAGAAAAGACAAGAGGAGGGGAGAGGAAAGAGAAGAGTCCCAGATAGAAAGGAATTTAGATTCTAGAACAAGTGCACATGCACAAAGTGAGTCCAACACCCCTTCCCTGCTTTAGTAACAATTAACATTTACATAGTATTTTAAATGTACATAGTTTCTCAACAACCCTGGTAGGTAGGTATTATCATTATCTCCATTTACAGATGAAAAAACTGTGTCAGTCAGAGGTTAAGTGACTTTCCTACTGTCACTAAGCCAGTACATGCATGAGGGAGACTTCTGAACTCAGTTCTTCTGACTCCATGTCCAAGTTCTTACTAACTGTACCACCTGAGGCCAAAGCATTTAAGTAACGTGTCCATAGTAAAGTCATTATTAGAACCTAATCCTTTGGACCCCAAATCTAGTGCTCTTTCCCCCCAGGTTTAATTGGATTGCTTCATTTGGCCAGCAGCAATTCTTTTGTCTCCTTGCCATTTTTGTCTAATTGGCATTAGGGAAGATGAAACCCTCTCGAGCCAGACTTCAAACACAAAAAAAATCTAGATCAAAGATATATTTGGCTTTCAGTGCTAATCTTTACATCAGTTTGGTCTCTGCTGACTTGTTACCCTTTGAAGAAAATTTAGCAACTACTTATTTTAAACAGATGACTGTTCTCTAACCCCAAACATGGTACAGAAGCTTAGCAGATGGTTGGCCACTGGATACAGCCAATTTTGTATTTGCCCACAGTATGATACAGGGCATCATTTTTATTGATGTGGTTGAAATACAATACCCCCCTTATTTTCCCCAAAAGATAGTTCAAGGAGATCTTGGAATTTCTACTCCACAACCCACAGCAAACAACATTCCTGAACTCCAGGTCAGTGTTGTTGGATAAGAAAATACATGAAGCCTGCTACACCACTATACCAAATATCAATAATCAGGGAGGAGGAGGAGGGGGGAGAGAGAGAGAGAGAGAGAGAGAGAGAGAGAGAGAGAGAGAGAGAGAGAGAGAGAGAGAGAGAATGAAAAAGACCTTCAGAGCTTTGAATGCAGCTTTGTCCCCTTACTGAATCCACCTAATAAAAGACAGATGATAAGAAAAGCTCCGGGAGGAATTTCACTTTTTCATCTCCTGAGAAAATGATACATCCCCCTCTTGCCTAGCAACAATTTCCCAGGTGAGGCCCAGGGTGGAGGATTGGTGCTACTAGGAGAGAAGGGAATGGGTTACACTCAGGTTTAGCTGCTGCATAAAAGTGGGCTTTATTCAAGGAGGACTGTCCACTTATAAGTGTCATTACTAATGGCACTAGATAAACTCTGGTTGTGATCCATTTCACTTTCAGCAGCATCAGAAACATCTAGGATGGGAACTTGGATTCAGTAGGATGAGGATGTTTATGGAAGGTACACTTGATTGAAAGACTAAAAGTCAAACTTTACAATGCCAGCTGCTGTCTAGATTTACGGAGAATGGTGGTGATGCCCAGAACTCAATCATTTCTAATTTTGTCATTCCAGGAACCTCCAAACCAGTGTTCCCGCCCACAGGTTATCCAAAGGGACTTCTACACAGGAATTCCGCTTAGGGAAAGGATACTTATTCAGGGACAGAAATTCAGCATACACTAGAAAAGTATCTGGACCTCCAGATCACACATATTGGGTGAATATAGCCAGTTCCCACTCTAAAATAAGGTGTTAAGCTGAAAGATTAGGTTTCAGATAAGAGCTATGGGATTCACCTGTTCCAGAATATTTGTTCAACTGCCTGGCATATCTAAAGCTAAAGATTCCTTTCACAAATAGCAGCAAAGGCCCAGAGAGCTTTAAAGTTCCCTGGTAAGCTCCCTATCCCAAATTGAATAAACAAATAAAGAGCAATCAAAATCAAATTAAAACTCACCAAGCAACGCTGGAGAGTTTCTTTCTAGAGGTGTTTTTTGTTTGTTTTTAATGGCACTAAAACAGCTTAGCTCTGTAAAGACTCAATTCTCAGGCTGCCTCTTCCTCCTTTTCTCTCTCCTTCCCTACCTCTTGCTTCCCCTCCTCCTTTTTCTCCTCCCTCCCTCCTTCTGCTCCTTTCCTCCTTCTTCCTTCTCCTCGTTCAGAATCTTTCTTATGTTTATGCTTCAACTCACAGGTCAAAAACGAGCTAATCCCATCAAGTCCTCAAACTGTTCAGTCCTAGAAACTGGAGCCAAACAGTTCAGGGAGAGCTGCGCCATTCATCAGAGACATCAGTTCATTACCTCTGTCCACGCTTTGCTGACTCTATCCTGACCACCACTTGGCTGAGGGGTGGGGGGTGGGTTTACAATATTATCCTCCTGAGCAGAGGCATTCTCCAAAAAATAAAGGGGGGCTGGAGGTGGGTTAAAAAAATCTTAGCTAGCTGACCAAAAACCCATTTCAGCTGTAAAAATGACTCTTGTGACCTTGACACACAATAGAGTCCTAGTTAGTATTTAAATAGGTACATATGCCTATTGAAAACCTCTGGTTCTCTGAAAGATGATGGGGAAATGGCATTTATATTATCTCAGGATGTCAGCATTTAGGCGAGCTGAAATCCATCCTTGGATTCAACAACAGTCCCTTAGATCAAACTGGGAAGAAAATGTGTCCTTACGAAATGCCTTAAAGATGTTTTCAAAAACGATGCCAAAGTTCCATTCTCTAAAGCAAAACCCCCAATTTTACATCACTTAGTATATACATTAAAAGTGTTGTTTTGAAACAAATAGACCCACCCATTTTTAGAATAAATTACATGTCTCCCAACACACACACACACACAATACACACACACACACACACACCCCAACACCACCACCAACACACCATACCAGCGTTCTCTCCTCATAAAAATGTAGAAGTACATTGATCTAGCAGTTTAACAATCCTAAATAGAACTTCACTCCAAATAACTTCCCAACTGTAACCAAAAATGCATAGATTACTGGCTAGGGGAATGTCAATCAGAAAAGACAAAATAGGAATGAGATGGAGGTTGGATAATCAGCTTTTTTCCCCAGACCCAGAACCTCTGGGACTTGCCGGGAGACCTCAGCCATTAGGAGACAGAAAGTATAACAAACCAACAAAATAAACCATGAATTAAGATACTGTTTCAAAATGAGGGCAGAGGAGAGATGAAAACAAGCAACTCCTGTATGTCTCCTGCCCTGGACCGGCCCTCCCCAAAGTCTGACTGCTTATCTAGCACCTAGCATCAGTATTGATTCCTCTTCCAGCCAATATTCAATCCAATCAGCTTCATTATTTAACCCTTTGAAACCCAAGTGAGCGAATGAAATTCCTGCTTCAAACTAGACCCCTGGGAGGGGCACTAAGCAGAGGGATGAGAAAAAAAGGAATCTTCAGGAGGAAGGCAAATAATGACATTTGCGGGATTTTTAAAGAATATTATTATTATTATTATAAAGGCGATGACATTTAAATAAATTGGGGGCCTGGGTTTTCGAAAATAAAAAGAGCAGCTTGAGTATCCTGGGAAGTACCCCAACCCATTCCTTCCGTTTCCTCCAAATCTCGCCCCAAAGCTGAGCCTCCTGGGGGTCCAGTCCCCCTACCCCCACCCGGTGACCGGTTGGGTTTGGGCGGGTGGGGGGGGGAAGGGCAGGACAGGGCAGCGTTCTCGTCTCAGCCTCCTTCCTTCTCATGGCTTTTCTCCCCAAAGCGGGAGTGCAGTGCATCCCAGTGGATAAAGTGCGGAAGGACAAGCTGGCTTTCATGCCTCCGCCTCCGCCTCCGCCTCCGCCCCCGCCCTCCTTAGCCAGGGTTCGCACTCTCTCAGCCTGGCTCCAAGGAGCGCGCCGGGCTCCGCACCGACGGGTTCCAAGGGCTGTCGACTGTGGCCGCGTCCCTAGGCCCTACCCTGGATGCTAGATGAAACTTGGCCTTTCCAGACCCGAGCCATCCCCCACTGCGAGGGTCTAACACAGGAGAGCAGGGCGCAGGCGGCTAGTCTAGCCATTGGGGGATATAGGACAAAGTTTGCCTCGGAAGCAGAAGCCAGCCGTGGCTCTACTGGTAGGCAGCTGGGTCCTCTGCGCCCCGGCTAACTCCCGCGGAGGTCCCCGCCCTTACCTACGCGACTGTCCACGCAGGTGGATGAGTGGCAGGTGATTCACATGCCACTGGACATGCCTGGCCCCTGCTTCCCCCTGCCCCATGCCTCTCTGGGCTCGCCCCTCTGCCCGAGGGGTTCTCAGTGCCCACAGCTATGAGCACCCATATGACCTAGGGCGGCTCCAAGCCTCTGCTCCGAGTAAGACTGGGCTACGCAAGGGTCCCCTGCTTAGGGTCCGGGGGCCACGCTAGGCAAGTGCTTGGTGGGTTGGTACTGAATTTAGCAACTCCTTCCGGAGTGCGCTCCGGAGAGCTGGGAGCTTTGACCTCTCAGCCCAGCTTGTTCTACCCCCAGCTCCCAGGGGCCGCCGGTAAGTGACCCTCCGGTAGGTGACAGCGGACTGGCAGAGGAGCCTGGCTGGGGCGGCCGGCCAGGACACTGCGCTGCCGCCTGAGGGAGAATTGGGAGCCGCTACCTCAAGGGCTCTAGTTCGTCCTCGCCTCTGGCCGAGCCTGAGAGAGGAGAGAGTCCCCTAGGAACAGGGCTGAGCTCTTCAGTGATCGGCTTTCCCCTCCTCCCCGTTTGGTTTGGCATTAGCCGAGAAGCCCTCGGCGGACACTAGGAAGAAAGAAGACAGCAGTGATCTTCTGCCTAGTCTTTATGGATCATTAATTAAAGTACTGGCCAAGATCTCCCAAACGGACACACACACACACGCACACACATACACACACACATACACACACACACACACACACACACACACACACACACACACACACACACACACACACACACACACACACACGCCGGACTTCTCACCTGATTCCTAAGAGCTGTTTAATCCACATGGTCACGTTTCACAGAACCGAGCCTCAGACCTTCATCTCCCCGTCCATCGGCTCCTCCCCGCCCCCCCACCCCCAGCACCCCGACCCAACTCGCAGCGAGTGTCCGCGCCCGCCGCGCTCCGTCTGGCGGCTCCGCTCTCTCGGCTAGCTCCCTGGGCAGCCGGGAGGCTGGATCAGAGAGTAGCCGCGCAGTGCTCCATCCCAGTCCTGGGCGCGTCTCAGCTGTTGGGAAGCCTAGACCAGGCAGAAGCGCCTATAAATGAAGACATAGCTGCATAGATTAGTTGGAGGCTAGAAAGGGGGGTTCCGTTCTCAAAACCACCACATTCCCTTCCCCGAAACGGTCCTGGGTTGGTCTGGGGCTTGTTTTTGGTTCTTTCAATAGCTGGCTGGAGATTGGGGAGGAGGTTCGGAGAGGCAAGGGAGACCCCACGTCGCTGAATCTATTTTAGCTCCGAAGTGGTCTCTAGCAGAGTCTGTAGTTTCTGAGGCGCCCACGGATCTTTCCTCCAAAGGAAAAGGAGGAAAATAAAGGAGGAAGGAGGGAGGGAGGGAAACGGAGAAAAGGCAGCGGTCGGAGAGATCTGCGTTTTGTTGTTCTGGGTTTCAGCCTGAGCCCCACGTAGAAAGGAGAGAGATGCGTGGCGGAGGGCGGAGGGAAGGACACGAAGAGCAGGCTCCAGGAGTTCGCAGCTTTTCCTAGCCGGTAGGATCCTTCTCCCCCGGACCTAGAGAGTCGGCTGAAGCTGGGGAGGTTGCTGGGGCTGGGGAGCCCAATGCGCCTGCAAAAGTGGACGAGGAGAAGGACTTTCCTCGCCAACTACTGAACAGTCGAGTTCGAGTCCGAGTGGAAGAGGGGAAAGAGGGGTTCGGAGGCTGCAGCGTCCGCCCGTCGGGTAGAGGACGGAGGTTTCCCAGCGCTGCTCCGAGGGGCTCAAGTTTCCCGGTCTGTCCGAGGGCGAGCTCTCCACAGTCTAAGGCTGGGGAGGCTGGGAAGGAGGCGGGGAGAGGGAGGTGCGCTCCGAGCTGAAGTTGCGTTGCGAGAGGAAGGAGGAGAGAGAGCTGGGAGTGGGGGGGAGGGGGGGCTCTTTTCCCCAAAGAGAGGAGCGGAGATTCCCGGGCCTCTGAGCAGCTCGGGCAGCGTCAGCCCCAGTGAGCCGCCCTAGCCTCTCTTCCTCCTTTTCTCCGCCTTTTGCTCTTTCTGGCTCCAGCCCCCTCCTACCTCCCCCCAAGTAGGTCCCAACTCCGCCTGCTCCAACCCAGTCTCGCGTCACTCGACCTTCCCCCGCCCCCTTGACAGGAGGCTGAGACCCCTGCCCCACTCTTGGTCCCCACCCTCTCTTCTGTCCTCCTGGACCCTGGGGAGCAGGGTTATTTGCATCGTCCGAACTCCCCTGCCAGACGGGTCCCCCTCCCGCCCCCTTCCTCATTCCTGTCCTCTTCCCCCCACGTCCCCACCTTGGACACTGCTTCGGAGATACGGAAGATTCCGATTGGACCGTCTGGCTCCGCCGGATGGTGTTGCCACGGTAACCGGATGAAACGTGGAGGAGCTCGAGGTTCCGACCCGGTTCCCGGGTGGGCAGTGGACTAAACAGGCGATGCAGGGGTACTGGTGTGTCTGGGGGGCGGGGGCTTGTGAGGCTAAAAGGGGGTGACGAAGGGGAGGTGAGGCAAGGACTTCAGGATAAAAGAGGAAACAGGGCCAGGGAAAAGTTTCCTTTAGCCAGAACAGGGTATCCCCTAGTAGGATCCCAGAGTCTGCTCAGGAAGGAAGAGGCCAGGATGAAGGTGTTATCTCTTGCCTAGCTTTTTTTGTCTTTGGAGTCTCTTACCAGGCCGTATGCCTATCCTTAATCAAATACTCAGAGGATGGAGCCCGACCCTCTCCACAAGCCCCATAATCCCCAGCCACCACCGTGAAGTGACTCTGAATTGGCATTCAGCTAAAGGCCTCAAAGTCTAGGGTTTCAACTGAAGGAGAGAGACAGACAGACAGACAGAGACACTGACAGAGAGAGAGATAGACAGACAAAGAAAGACAGAGACAGACAGACAGACAGACGGAGAGAGAGAAGGAGAGAGAAGAGAGACACAGAGAAGCAAAGAGAAAGACTCCAGCAGTTTACAGTCACCAACTCCTTATAATCCACCACTTCTTCTTTGTCTTTGCCTGGCCCTGAAGCGTTGACTAGCCTTTGCTCACAAGTCAGTTAAAAAAAAAAAGAGGTGTGACTGGGAATGATAGGCCTTTTGTTGAGAAAGAAATGACATACACAGCAAAACCCCCAGTGGCAGGTTTGCTGAGTCCTGGTTCCACCCTCTGATGCTTTGTACAATCTTGGATAAATTCCTTGTCTCAATTTCTTTCCACCTCCATTCTTTACCTGCAAATGAACATAAATCCAAGCCCTGGGTTTGCAAAGAGGTCTTTGAGACCATTATGATGCCAGGTAGTAGGTGATCACCTCATCTTTATTTATTCCCTCTTACCAGGAAGGATTTGTATTGTTTTATGTATTTGCTCTGGGACTATGGGGGTGAGAATAGTTCAAGTAGTTGGCCTGCCCCACACGTAGAAGGACTGAACAAAAACATGGGTTAAAAGATCTCAAACCCAAATCTAAGGCAAGTCCCTAGCTGGTAAGAATACCCTTTGCTCACATGCCAGGGGCAATGGCTACTTTTGGAAATAACAAGTATGTGTTATAAATAACAAGTTACTGGAAAATATAGAATACAATGAAGTTCGCTTCCCCTCCTTGAATCCCAATGTGAAACAGTGGAAACTGCTAGCCTGGAGAGACCTGGATCCAGACCACAAACCCTGCTGTGCATGAGCTATAGCAGATCAATTTAGCTCCGAACCTCAGTTTCTTCATCTGTTAAATTAGTATAATAATAACTGTAGTACCTATTTCACATGGTTGTGAAACTAAAGTGGATAATGTGGATTACAGCACTTTCTAAACCTCAAAAGATTACATGACCATCAGCTATTATTATGAGAGCCGAAAAAAAATGGAGGAATCTGAATCTGAAAGCAAAAAGAGACTCTGCAAACAGCTACTGCCATAAAACAAAGGATTTTCCTTGCATGAGAAGGGTTTATGGTCATACTGCTATGCACTGTGCTTTGCAAACCTTGAAGTGCTATATAAATACTGTTTTAATCCACCTCCAGACTCAGTTCCCCAGTCCCTCCCACCTTAACCAAGCCATTTTCTTCAAAACACACACACACACACACACACACACACACACACACACACACAAAATAAGGATGAGCCCCTACCACCAAATTGGCCCCCTTTCCACCCAATATCCCCACGTTAACTCTGCAAGAAGGGCCCTCTTTCCTTCCTCTCTGCAGGAAACGGAGAGTGGTGGATAGGTCTTTGGATTTAGATCCAGGAAGATCTGAGTTCAGATCATATTTCAGATACTTGCTAGCTGACTGATCCTGGGAAATTATTTAACCTCTTTGCCTGAACTATCTCAGATCTATAAGATGCAGGAGGTGGAGGGGATGGGGGCTGTCTAGGATCCCATCCAGCTCCAAATCTATGATATTCCTATTTTTCTTTGCCTGTTTCATGTTCTTTTTAGAGATGGCTATTTTAAAAGCTGATCCGAAGCCCAAATGATCCACAATCTTGCGGTAATTTTTCTCCCAAGAAAATAAATCTGTCTTTAAGAAGACAGTTTATTTACAAAATTAAGTTTGCATTTTGCAGACAATGGAGAGTGTTAATTAGAGTTGTTATTGTTTTCTAGAATGATCCTGTAGACCCTGGGAGTTGACTGGTGGGGTGTGGCATGATTTTCCCTACTGCAATAAATGAGTGAGAGAGGTGGTAACATTCCCCTGTTTTGATGTCTGGGTCTTCACTGAGCTGTTCCACAGGTGACCTCGTTCCACAGCTGCAAACCCCAGCTGAATGCATCAAGAAGTTCTAGTTTAAATGGCATTTTGAGAAACAGGCAAAACTACAGGCTCACTTTGCAAGCAATTCGAGTGACTCATGCAACATCCATCGCTACAGTTGTAATACACGAAGGAAACACTCTATGCTTCCACTACCCATCAGAGAACTTGCTCGTTAACAACAAAAAGGGTTTGGTCTCTTCTGCCCTTTTGGTATCACAGACTGCCTGTGTTCTGTCATCGGATAAGGGAACAGAGAGAGTGACCTTCTCTGAGAATAAGCAAACCTCTAGTTTATGCATCTGTGGCCCCAGGGCACCCCTTGGGCCAGGTAGGGCTTAACCTTGAAAGCACAACCCTTGAGACTGGTAGGAGGCAGGGTATATTGACTTAGAATTTCTGTGCTATTTATTGTTCCACCGGTGTGGCAAACTTGGATTCATGAATGCAAAGAGCTCTGTTTCTGACAGCTGAGCAACTCATCACATGACTATGGGCTAGCAGAAAGTACCCAGGGCATTGAAAAAAATAGTAACTTCTCAAGTCTACTCTAGCCGGTGGTTTTGACCAAACACGTAATGCTTTACCAAGATCTAGCATTCTTCTTTGAAAGTAACAATTCTCATTTCTATAATTTTTTATGGCTTATGAAAGTCCTTCTTCATAGGAAGCTCCCAAATAGATACCATAAATTTTATTGGCCTCATTTTGTAGATGAGGGAACAGAGATTTAACAAAAGTGAAGTGACATCAGTGGAGGTTTTAAAATGGGAATGCCAACGTAGGTAGTCACTTAGCCCTCTTTCCAATATATCCCTAATCGTAAGGGGGAAGAACATGGTTAATATAAAGGGTCTGCCCTGAGTAGGTCCTCTGTTCAGTCCCTTCCCTTGTGGGAGTTCATGAGGCAACTTTTCCTGAAGTCAAAAGGTCTGGGTTTTAGCTCCTTCAGAAATACGCTTTTTACAAAGCAGGTATTTAATAAATAGAAGCAATGTAATTATAATTTAGCATTTGATATTCAAAAAATTTAGGCAGAGTGGGTCCTCTCTTAGAAACTGTAAGGTCAATCATTCCTTTATTCAGTTTAATAGATATTTATTAACTCTTCACTGCACATGAAACCCTGTATTAGACTCTTGTGGAACACAAAGATGAATAGGTATGGATCCCTGCCCTCAGTGAACTAACAGTTTGATAGTGGAGAAATGAGGCCTCCAAATAATTAAAATACACTTTATTATGGCCTCTGAAACCTTATCATGGTATAGAACATGATATAACTGAGGAGGCTAGGTGTCACAGCGGATAGAGGGTCAGGCCTGGAGTCAGGAAGACCTAAGTTCAAACATAGCTTCAGATACTTCCTGGCTGTGTAACCCTGAGGAAGTCACTTAACCCTCTTTGCCTCAGTTTCCTCATCTGTTAAATGATCTGGAAAAGGAAGTGTCAAACCGCTCCAGTATCTTTGCTAAGAAAACCTCAAATGGGTTCAGGAAGTGTCAGATGGGACTGAAAAAATGAACAAGAGCCGTAGGCCCATTGACAATTCTGCTTTCAAAGGAAAACATTCTATGTTTGGAGAGGCTCAACTTCAGATGGGTGATGATGTTAATTCTTAGAAGAGAGGCAGTATTGCCTATTGGTTAGGGAGTGAGACTTAAAGCAAAGAAAACTTGGGTTTTAAGTCTCACACATACAACCTATGTGACCATGGTCAAGTCACCTAATCTTTCAGTGCTCAAATAGAGAGGGATCTGCTTGTGGCATATTGATTTAGAAAATCATAAAGTAAAATTTTTATTTATTTTGTTAAATATTTCCCAATTACATTTTAATCTTATGCCTCTGTTCTAGGCAACTCTCTAAAGACTCAAAAGAAAAGGTGTCAAACAAATGGTCCTCATTCACTAGATTAAAATGTAATTGGGAAATATTTAACAAAATAAGTAAAAATTGAATGCAGCATAAATAATATTACATTTTAAAACTAAATCAATATGTGGCCTGCAGGGATCATTATGTATAGATTAGTGGCCTGTTTCTATACGAATTTGATAACACTATTCAGTGCTGCCTGTATTGCCTGGGAGAAGGAAGATCTTCACCAAAAAGTCTTCCAGGGGTAAGGAACCTGCAGCCTCGAGGCCACATGTGGTCCTTTAGGTCCTCAAGCTTTGCTCTTTGACTGAATCCAAACTTCACAGAACAAATAATAAATAGGATTTGTTCTATAAAACTTGGACTCAGTCAAAAGGCTGCATTCAAGGACCTAGAAGGCCACATGTGACCTTGAGGCCACAGGTTGCCCACCCCAAATATGGATGAAATTGTAGGTCCGGTGCCTACCTCTCACATACTGAAAGACTATGTTTTGTAAGTTTCAGAAGTTTGAGGTATATGTTGGGAGAGGGAACACCTGAACCAATGAAGTTGATGGTCCTGTAGTATAATAACTAAGAGTAGAAGAAAGAAATGATTGGGTTTGAATAGGCTGCAACATATGTTACCAACGGTGACTTGCCCATAAGAAGTGGTAAGGAAGATACCATCAAAGATGGGTATGAATGGAAAAACAGGTAGGGAGAACTTATGGTTGTTGATTAATGCTGTCAATCATCTCTGACTCTTGATGACTTTGTTTGAGGTTTTCTTGACAAAGATGCTGGAGCAGTTTGTCCTTTCCTTTTCTAGCTCATTTTACAGATAAGGAAACTGAGACAAGCAGGGTTAAATGACTTGCCCAGGGTCACACAGCTAGGCAGTGTCAGAGACCAGATTTGAAGTCACTAAGATGAGTCTACCTGACTTCACACCTAGCACTCTAGCCACTGAGTTGCCTAGTTGCTCCCTATGATGGAGAAGGAAAAATATTTGAATTTGGATTCCTAGCACTCAGTTTCAAGTCTCAGCTCTTCCACACCCTTCCTATGTGACCTTGGGTAAGTCATTCTCACTAGAATCATAGACCTAGAGCCAGAAAGTATCAGATGCTCATGAGGCCATCTAGGTTCTCTACTGTTTTACAGACAAGGAGTTAAGGCCTGGGGAGATTCAGCTGAAGTAGAGTTGAGCCTAGCTCCTCAGATTCCAGAGTCAATGTTCTTTGTATTATGTATCATGGGCCACCATTCAGAGCTCTTAGCTCTGACTCTGGTCCTGTATACAGAGAATGAAGAATAATAAACATGTAATCCAGATATTGCATTCATATTCAAAACTAGTAAAAGAAACAGGGATGCTTACATGGAGTGGTGTAAAGAATGCAAGAATTGAATCAGAAATTCAAATTTCAGGTGCCTCTATGACCTCAGACTAATCCCTTAATTTCTGGGATCCTCAGTTTCCTCTCATGTAAAATGGAGAAATTAGGCTCAATTCATTCCACAATCCTTTGGGGATCTAAATTTGGGAGCCTGTGAGTCTCTAGATCAAGGGTTGGGCACTCCATATGTGCCTTATGTGAAGGCATACCTAAGAGCCATGGAGGGAGTGAAAGAAGGGATGAATTTTAATCCACACTGATGGGGGAATACAAATATTGATAAGGTTGATGAGCCACCAAAGCAAAAAAGATAATTCAGCATGGTGTAATGAAGAGAATACTGCCTTTGGAGGCAAGAGCACTTGGGAATCCTATCTTAGACACATCTTCTGGGTATATGTACCTGAGTCTCAGTTTCCACATCTGTAAAATGGATTGGACTAGATGATGTCTTAGGTACAATCCAGATCTTATAAGTATAACTAGATAATTGCTGTAATAAAGGTAAGAAGGAGTGCCACAAAAATTCAAAAGTCAAAGTGGTAAAAGTGTAATGCAAGCTAGGTATTGAAGGAAGATAGGATTTGGACAACTGATGATAAGGAAGGAGAAGAAGAAGTGAATCCAGAAAATCATGGAATTTAAGTGTTGGAAGGTACCGACCTTCTAGGCAACCCCATGCTTGATCAAGAACCCACTCTTTAACATTCTTGACATGTCATCTTTGTATTGTTTGCTTGACAACCTGATCCAGCAAGTGAACTTCACCACCCTCACATGGAAGAAGGGAAAAGAGCCATAAAGTTCTGTGATATCAATAGGATTGTGTACATCCCATTACTTTCCTGACTTTGTTAATCCACCAAAGTAATAATGCCTCTTCTGCCAACTAAGTTCCCTTTGGTTCTCTAGAAGGAAGGATTTTGTTCTTTTTTGCTTATCGGTTTCGATCCTATAGTTTCTCACTCAATATGCACTGGTTCTGTTGTCATTTGAGCTTGGGCTAAGGTGTGTGTGCATGGTTATTGGACTTGTGCCAAATCAGAAACATGCACCCCCCCGCCAAAGCAAGTCCAGTAGAAACAAGTGCGAAGTCAGTAGATGTAGTACTTGGAAAACTACCCAGATATAAGATGAGCAGGTGTGCCTAAAAAGGAACCAGATTCTTTTGGAACTCTGCCCTGTAAGAGTCTACCCATGTGAGATTGCTCCCATGTGATCGTTACCTACTCCCACTGCCACCTCCCTAGCCCAAGCATGTATTGCCACCCACTTGGATGACTACAATAATCTTCTTATATAATAATAGCAATGAAACAATAGCTCTCTTCTTTTCTCCAAGCCATCTTTCATACTCTAATTGTATAATCTTTTATATATATAGTTTTATTGAGTTCTTCCTTTGCTCAAAAATCTTCAGTGGTTCCCTATTACCTATCAGCATTCAAACTCATTTACGTCCCATTCCTAACCCTTCGTAATCTGGCACCATCCTGTCTTTATAGCCTCATAACATATGATGCATCCCCCCTCCACCCCTGCTATGTATTCCAAATGAACCAGACAACTCTGCATCTCCTGAATACTTCATCTACCCTCCTGCCTTTTTATGATACCTTCTCTATATTCCTAGAAAATTCTACCTCATCTTCTATAGTCTGGAATAATGGGTTCAGTGTTGGACTTGGAGGCAGGAGGACTTGGCTCTGAATCCTGCCTCCTACCTTCACCAATAGTGTCACTTGGGGCAAATCATATCAACTCTATTTCCTCATCTGTAAAATGCATGTAACCTTGTTCTGTTGCCTTACTCATAGGGTTGTAGCAAGGCTCAAAAGATAATTAGCCAGTGAGTCAATAAACACCTATTAGGCACATAGTCTATGCCAGGAAATGTATGTACTAAGTCCTGGGGATATGAAGAAATGCAATCAGCAGCGCCTCCTCTCAAGGACATCATGGTCTAATGAGCAAGATGATATGCAAACAACTATACACAAGAAGCTATATGAAGAAATAGTCAGCAGAGGAATGGTGTTCAAACTAAGGCAGACTAGGAAACTATTCCTCTAAAAGGTGGGATTTTAGTTGGAACTTGAAGGAAGCCAGTGCATACTGTGTGCCAAACATTATGAACAATGTTAAGGTTATGAAAACATTAACTTGTATTATCATTAAATTCCCAGTCATCTTTCAACATACGACTCCGAGAGTCACTTGAAGCTTCCTTTTCTATATCTTACCAGTAATGAACTTTCCCCCACATGTATTTACCATGTAATATATTGTATTATAATTATCTATATCACTATTTAATCCTCTATGAAGTACAAACTCCATGAGGTCAGGTCCTGAGTCTTAGCAATCAATCAAACAGCATTTGTTACACCTTGCATGATCCAAGCACTATCATAGGTATTGGGCAACACAGAAACAAAAACAAGATAGTCTGTAACCTCAGGGATCTTATATTCAATCAGCATACATGTTAAGCATACGTATAATGTTGTTTAGTCATTTTCCAATTCTGTCCAACTCTTTGTAGCCCCTTTTGGGATTTTCTTGGCAAAAATACTGGAGTGGTTTGCCATTTCCTTCTTCAGTCCATTTTACATATGAGGAAATTGAAGCAAACATGGTCTTGCCCAGGATCACACAGTTAGTAAGTGTCTGAGGCTAGATTTGAATTCTATCCACTGCATAGATAACTGCTCTACATACATTTACAGATGGTCTTAAGTGTGCAAAATACTTTACAAATACTATCATATCTGATTCTTACAACAACCCATGGAGATAAGAGTTATTACTACCCCCACTTTACAGTGGAGAAAATTGAGGGAGGGAGATGTTGGAGTCTTGCCTAGAGTCACACACCCAGTAAGTGTTTGAAGTCAAACTTGAATTCAGGTCTTCTTGATTCTAGATTATATACTTTTTACACTGATACAGAATATATACAAATTGTAGGTAGGTGGGTGAGTGGGAGTCCTAGATAGGAATGGAGGGAGGATCAGGAAAAACCTTATGCATGTAGCATTTAAGGTAAGTATTAAAGGAAGCTAAAGATTCTAAGAGTCCTAAGAGGATTCTACAGTCCAAGAATGGGGTACAGCCTTCTCCAAGGCCTGAAGACAGAAACTAGAATGCTGTGTGCAAACAATCTGCCTGCCACTGGGACTAGAATGTGTGGTACCTGAAGGTTAGGTTAGTCTGGAGCTAGATTATGAAGAGACTAAATGCCAAACTATGGAGATTATATTTTAGTTTGAGGAAGCAGGAAACTACGGGAGCCTTTTGAGTAGGAAAGTAACCCATACAGCTAGAGTTCTGCTTTAGAAATATCCTTTCTATAGTCATGGAGAGGATGGATTGGGATAGGAGAGCCATAGGCAGGGGAGAGAATAAGCATTTATATGGTACCTACTATGTGCTAATCACCAAGCTAGTGCTTTATAAATATCTCATTTGGTCCTCACAGCAACCCAAGGAGATAGATGCTATTATTATCCCCATTTTATAGCTGAGAAAACTGAAGCAGACAGTCACACAACTAGTAAGTGGATTTGAATCCAATTGGTAAGCCTGATTTGAACTCAATTCTTTCTGATTCCAGGTCCAACCCTATTAACAGCACCACTTAGCTGACCTAGAAGGGAAGTCTGAGCCAGGGATCCAGATTAGAAAGTTATTACAATATTTCAGGTGAGATATGATGAGTTTCTAAAACAAAGGAGCCACTGAATGTGATGAGAAAGAGGCATATTGAAGAGAGGACCATGGAATTGCATCCACAAGATGACCAATGACTGGATATGTGGGGTGAATGAGAGTGAAGGACTGAAAGTGTCCTTGCAGTTGCAAAGTAAGGTACCTCAAGAGAACAATGTATACAGTAACAGCAATATGGTTTTAAGAACGACTTTGAGAAGTAATTTTGTCTATTATAAGTACCCAAATTACCAGTAAGGGACATATGAAAAAAGATGCTATCTGCATCCAGAGAAAGAACTGATAAATAGAAGAATTAAATAATTATATATATATATATGTGTGTGTGTGTGTATACGTATATACACATACATACTATAAACACAAATTATGTATGTAGACATTTTTATGTATGAATATATATATATATATATACATATATATATATATATTTGCATGTCTAGTGGTAGCCATCTCTAGAGTGGGGGGAGGGAAGAAAAAAAGAAATTTACATGATAATTTTATTATATATATCAAAGGAATAGCAAGTTGTACATAATAGACTTGCAGTTTCTTGTGTAATCATCTTTTTTAAAAAAATTATGCTACATTATGGAAATGCTTGTTTTATTCCATAAATTAAAAATAAAATATTTTTTTAAAAATGATATGCTGTTAGAAGAAAATGGAAGATAAAGAATGAGGGGACTCAATGAGCTCTGTTTTGAACATGTGTTTGATATGCCTAGGGATATACAATGGGACATGTCTAATTAATAGCTGGAGATATGTGGCTGGAGGTAAGGAGAAAGACTAGGTCTGGATATATAGATCTTAAATCATCTCTGTAGAAATGATCATTGAATTAATGGAGGCTAATATGATTTCCTTGAGAGAATGAATGGAAAGAGGGGCCAGGACAGTGGGGACAGGGAGATCTAAAGTTAGGGAATGGGACATGATATGGGTGATGAACCAGCAAAGAGACTGAGAAGAAGGAATTAGTCATTTAAGAGGAAAACCAAGAGAATGGTATGCTCAAAAACCAGAGAAGATCCAGGAGAGGAGGACAGCCAATCATTGTTATATACTACAAAGAGGTCAAGAAAGTTAAAGACAGAAAAAAGCTCATTGGAATTTGTCAATTGAATAGATCGTTGATAACTTTGGAGAGAACAGTTTCTTCCAAGTCAGGAGAATAAGTACCAGACTGCAAGGCAGAGAGGGGTAGAAATGTAGGCAAGGAATGTAGAGACGGCTATTTTTGTAGGGAATGGACCATGAAAGAAAAGATAGATAGAAGATGAAAGCTTTAAGGGACGGTGAAGTTAAATGGTTTCCTGATTGTTTGCTTTTTTTAAAGATGAGGGAAACCAGGACATTTGTTGACCCCCAGATAGGTCCGTTAAATAAGGAAAGCTTGTGTCTCTCCTGCCTTTTAGTTATATGCCCTACCCTAAGTATTTAATAAATTAATGAATTAATGGATTTTAAGCAAATGAATGCATATGAATTGAGACTTACTAATAACATCCACTAATATTATTATTACAGACATAATTTCATTGATAGTACTCCCTGTGTGGAAAATTCTTCTTCCAATGCAGACCTGAAACTTATTATCTTAGATAACTGTCTGTGGGCATTGAGAAGTTGTGACATGACAAAGATTTCACAGCCAGTATGTGTCAAATGGAGGACCAGCAACTATGTCTTCCTGTGGTTTGTTTTCTGTTCAGTCTGCTATGATGCCTCTCTGTGATGATATGCAACTACTAAATTAATCATACATCACATCTTCCTAACTAGCATATAAAAAATGTAGCATCATTTTTCTGTGGTACCCAGCCTTGGTCAGATGGCATTCAGTGCACATCATTGTGAAATCCCTCCCTGCTTTAGCAGATGTTTCCAATTTAATTGGACTTGCAAGCAAACCAACAAGGTTGGACCCATTCTCATATCTTGATCCTAGGGAAGTCTTGAAATTGAGTGATTATCTGATAATGCAACAAGTGTTCCCTCAATGAGTTCCAGAGAGTGCTTGAGCCAGAAACTGTTAAGTGATAACAAAACATACTTTCAGACAAGAGCACAGAACTCTCTCTTTTCCAAATTCATCACAGACTTCAAAAAGACCTATAAACGTTCAGTACATCATGTAATTTTAGATTTAGAGCTGAGGATGAACTTAAAGGCCACCATCCCCAAACATTGCCCCCCGTCCATGTTTGTTTGGTTCAGTTGTTTCAATTTTATCCAACTCTCTGTGACTCCCTTTGGGGTTTCCTTGGTGAAGATACTGGAGTGGTTTTAATTTCCTTCTCCACTCATTTTTAATAGATGAGGAAACTGAGGTAAATGGATTAAGTGACTTGTTTATGGTGGCACAGCTAAAAAGTGTCTGAGGCCAGATTTAAATTCATATTTTCCTGACTCTAGGCCTGGTACTCTATCCACTGTGTCACCTAACTGACCTCACCCCTCAATTCACCAAAGAGGAAAATGAAGCTTCAAATAGCTGAAAGACTTGTTGCTTCAGTCCCCTATGCATCTGGATTCATTAATGTCTTAAACCACCAAGGATGGATGATTACTTAACTGTGATATTTTATTTCATTGGGGTGATGATGAAATCTCCCAAATGCCTGGCCAGTGTGATATCTTATAAAGATATGAGTTTCAACCCAGTATTTCATAGTGTAAAGAATGCTAGACTTACAGTCAATACACTTGAGTTGGAATTCCATTTCTATTATTATTGGGAAACAGCCTATTACAATGGAAACAACACTGGCTCTGATGTCATGAGACTTGGGTTCAAATCCTAGCTCTCTTATTACTTTTGTTACCATGGAAACCTCACTGGATCTTAGTCTCTTCATATTTAAAACAGTAAGACTAGAATAGATGACTTTCAAGGTCTCTTCCAACTCTAAGTAGATGATCCTATGATATGGGTGACCTTGAGAAAGTCACTTACCTTCTTTGGACCTGTTTTTTCCCTCCTCAGATAAGGAAAACAATAAATGAATTAACATGGTAGTTGTCAGAAAAGTGCTTCTTCAGTATTAAAGTGCAATATAATTGTGAATTGCAACTACCACCATGACTACTACCATTAACATGGTACCACTACCACCACTACACTACCATCACCACTACCACCCATCACCACCACTGTCACTGCCAACACCACCACCACCACTCCTATCATTACTACCATCACTATACTACCATCACCACCACCCCCCACCACCACCACCGCTGCCGCCACCACCACCACCACCACCACCACCACTACTACTACTACTACTACTACTACTACTACTACTACTACTACTACCACTACTGTGCCTATCCATGGAGTAGAGCTATTTTAAGATGAAGAGAAACCTCCAGAAAAAGTGGGAAGAATCCCATTCTAATGGTATATAAATGTTGCTAATGTTGCTGACAACTTGATTTATTTTTGCTCTCTGATATTAATTGTCTGGTATTGCCTTTGCAAGGTAACTCATTTTGCATCAAGGCTGGCCACTGTCAACAGGGAAAGTTATTGAATAGAAAAATTACTACTATGGAGAGTGGGATTGGGGAGTGTCATTTGATCTGTAGCTAGCTAGAAGAAGAGTGGCAGAAAATCCAAGGTTCAAATCTATCTCCCATACTATATGACCATGGCCTTCATACTGTCCTCATCTCTAAAACAGGAAATAAGATCTTTAGTAAATACCTCATAGGACTGTTGTCAAACATTATATGATCTATTTAGATTTGATAGGTATCTTCAAGGTCATCTGAGTTCAACCCTCTTGTTTTACAGATTAGGAAATTGGGAGCCAGAAAGGTTAAGTGCCTTAGGTAACTCAGGTAAATGGGAGAGTCAGAATTCCAAACCAGATTCTCTTCCCTCAAATCTTGCAGTCTTTCTGGATGCAGCAGCTTTTTAAGATTTTCAAATGCTCAAACTGTTCCAATGACTTTGGGCTCTTATCCATGAGAATGATGTCTGTCCATAGTCTCCTAATTTGCTGCCCAACATGCTGAAGACCTACTTCCCCTTCTCCTGACATTTGGAAGATACCAGTGATGCACTCTGGATTTCTACCTGTCTTCAATCACCCTGAAAACATGAACAATCCCTGTCCTCTTCCTGTCAGAATTTATCAAGGTTTTGCATCTTGAGATAATGCATGCAAAGTGCCTTGTGAAACTTTAGGCATTGAAATCTTGGCTAGTATTACTATTAACATTAAGGCTTCAAAGAGCTTCCTGACCCACCAGTGAGCACTTCAGAGAGAACACAGGATACCCAATTTGGTAAGCAAAGAAAAATCCATATTGTGGATAACTGAGGGAGCAAGGAGAATAGATGCTTGCAAGCAATAACCAGATTCTACTAGCTATCTACATGAGTTTAATATTCTCTTCAGAAGTGATTATCAGAACCTGGTTGATAGTTAATGAAAGTTGGCCCTACTTTTTATCTCCAAATTCAGACTTGAGTTGAAGTATTAAAACAGTGCCTCCCAGTTTGTGAAGCCCTGGTCCAGTGTAGTACTGAAGGCAAAGGTGGGGGAAGCTGAGAACTTGGTGTGAATCAACCACTGCTATTTCCATCTTTATTTAACTCTCACAAAATATGCAGCCTGACTCAATAAAATGAACCAGTGAATAACCCTGCTAAAACAAAATAAACAATGTGTGCAGTTGCTATGATGGAAGAAATACAAATTAATTTACAGGCATTAGTGAATTCATGGGAGCTTTTGTGTCATCATGTATTTTCTCAATCAACAGATATTAAGAGTCAAACTACAACCATGTGGACATCTGTAGAATATTTATGATGTTTAAAAAAAGTGACACTCATTTGAAAAATCTGGGTATTAGGGACACTCATTTGAAAAGTCTGGGTATTACCAAGCAGGCCACAAAAATCTACACCCAAAGCTAAACAAGCCATGCAAATTGGTGTCCAATATCTGTTACAGACTCTTTTCTGTCAGGGGATAGAATAATTTTCTCCCTACCTCCTCTTTTTCTTTTTCCTCTTTTTCTTTCTCTTCCTTTCCCTTCTCTTCCTTTTCCTTTTCTTTCCTTCCTTTCCTTTCCTTCCCCTTTCTTTTCTTTTCTTTATTTTTCTTTCCTTTCCTCCTTTCCTTCCCTTCCTTTCCAACTTCTTTTTCTCCCCTTCTCTTTCATTCACTTCCCTTTCTTTCCTTCCCTTTCCTCCTTCCCTCCCTTCCTCTCAAATATTTGTTATATTACAATTCTTTCCTTTATTCATTTTTCCATCCATCTATCCATTTACACCTTTATACAACTATTGACTCATTCATTCAGAAACCAATTATGGCTCTCATGGAAAAATCTCAATTAACCTAAATATGTTACCAACATCCCCTTACTCCCCAATCGTCCCATTTCTAACTTAACCAAAGTTTTACTAGATTTCCCCATCATCCTTGTGATTAGCTATTCCCTTTCCAACTGACTTCTTTGCTATCCAGGAACTCATGGATGCAGTTTCACCAACATCCCAAGAGACTACTTTCAGAAGAATAGACTTTTCTTTTTCATACACTTTAATCAATCTCAGAAGTATAGTTTTTTTTTTCTTTTTCTCTTTCTCGGTTTGTGTTTCCCTGACATACTGGATAATAAGTGATCAAGAATCCCCTTTACATCACACCTGAGAAGGGTCCCCAAAGCATTTTGTTAAAGAACTGAGTGATGTGAAATCCATAATCTCTTGAGACAACCTATTCCATTTCAGGATAAATCTAGTTATTAGGACTTCTCTACTATTCTCATGTAAATGAGCCTCTCTGCCACTTCTACTGATCCTAGTTCTGTCTTCCAGGGCTCTGCTGAACAAGTGAAATTCTCTTCCATATGGTAGTCCTTTAAATACTTGAAGACAGTGGTGACATCTCCTCCAATTCTTCTTCTCACCAGGAAGCAGAGCTCTGTAGGGCACCTGGCTTGACCCTGAATGGATATGACACATTCAACAAAGCTTTCTTCTGAAGTCCAGAAAACAAAACCCAACAAGGCCTTACTGTGTGTTTTAAAACCATTACTAGGGTAGACATATATAAATGAGTTTCATGGTGGGAAATTGTCTTCAGGTTCCCAATGCCCAGTTTCCTTCACTTTCTCCAAGGTTACCCTTATTTTTCCACAGCTCAACAAGAAGATTCTGTTGATTTGACCATTTTGCAATTCATCTGATGAGCGTAGTCCAGTTGTTGGTTTCTCCATTTCCTCAGAGTGCATTTGAAGAAAACTTTCTGTAAGCAGGAAAACATGCTGCATAAAAAGGAGAGAAGAGCATCTTAATGTAATTGGCCCAATTGTTCAAGCAAGAATTGTAATTCCCCTTTAAAAAATTTTCCTTATGTTCCCTGATGTTTAAAGATGAGCTGAGGATGTGCCAGATAAGGCAGGTGTCTCTGACTCAACAGACCACTTTCTACACACACCAAGAAATGGATGATTTAATGTCTACAATGGTGAGGGCAATTTTCTGGGATATTTATTGACCTAGTATAAGGTGGAATATTTCCTTATAATGACAATCAAGCTGCCATTTTCCTCTTCCTCTTCAGGTATACTTTATCTGACTGATAGGTCTGATGAAAATGATTAGGGATCTCTGAGTCTCTCCAACTTAGTGGGTCCATTCCACATTCGAACACATCAGTCCTGAGTTAGCTATACCTTTATCTAAGATGAGGAAAAGAAACAAAAAGCAGGATATAGCCCAGGACTCAGGTTCCATGATCACCTAACTGAATATTTTACTTTACAGTCTCCACAAATCCTCTCAAGACTGAACCACCAAAGAAACTGTGGCCTGTAAGATGACTAAGGTCTAAGAGCAGAGCCAAAAGAGTCAAATAAGGTAGTCTTTGAACAAATGGTGGAGTCCTGGACTTTTTCAGAAAAAAAAATGGGAAGGGGGGAAATGGAAGAGCTCTGATAGTGATACAAGCCAAGTTGTTGCCCTCTGAAACTACATAAAGTTTGTCTTTAAAAGATCCAGATTTACTTATTGAAGCAGAATATGCAAAGAAAGGTTGAAACTGACCAAAATATGACTGCAGGTTAAAGGAACAAATTAGGAATTAAATTTTAAGCTTAATTAGAATGACACTATCAAGTGGCCAGAATTATATAGAACAAACTTACTAAAGTAATTATAATTTTATAAATTAATAAAAAACAAATTCCTGAACTATAAATATTTATTATTATTCGCTAATATCAGTTGTATTTCACTATTTATGACTCCATTTAGAGTTTTCTTGGCAAAGATAGTAGAGTGGTTTGCCATTTTCTTCTCCGGCTCCTTTTACACATGAGGAAACAGGCAAACAGGATGAAGTGACTTGCCCAGGGTCACACAACTAGTAAGTGTCTGAGGCTAGATTTGAACTCACAAAGAAGAATCTTCCTGAATCTAGGATCAGCACTCTATCTACTATGTCATCCATCTGCCCTTGTTGGATACAATGGAGAAAAATCACAAATTATCTTTGAGAATCATAAACTTCAGTGGAACTACTGCATTATCTCAGATAAAACTTTTACCACAAATACCTAGTTATAAAAATTGATCTGTAAAAGTTTAATAACATTTGTAATAAATAGACTTCACTAGAACAAATAATCATGATTTCCAAACTACATGGAATTAAAAATCTTCAAAATATAGGAATTTCATAAATAAAGTTAAAATCATGTTAAAATCATCAAGTTAAAATCAGGAGGAGGTCTATATTGTCATGATTCCTAGAGTTGTCCTAATGTTGTCTAACAGAAGATGAGCAAAGATCTTTGCACTAATCCACAGGGTACTAAATATATAGCTCATGGAGCTCCATTCTTCAGAGAATGCTCTACATGAGACCAGTTCACCTGTGAGAATCTGGGGACCCCATATCTAGAGAGGTGTGATAATACATAATGAAGATTCCTGCTTTCAAAGCATCTGAAAATATCCTGACTATTCCTGGTCCCCTTATCACATGAAGAAGAGGAGTTTTTTGATTGACTGTTAAGCTGAACTGTGAATTCTTTCAAAAGGAGTTAGCTGGCCAAAGTGTTTCCTCGTTCTTGCCTACCTGTGTTTGAGCAGAAGAAAATTATTGTTGGGAGTCTTCACTGAGGGGAAAGACCTCACTCTGACCTTTCTTTCCCAACACAGGCCACCAACCAAGTGGTCTGTGAACACATGACTCCACTGTTGCTTTGGTCTCTAATCTATCTGTGTTTGCCTTCTTAAAGTGAAGGAGCATTGGAGATGAATATGACTTCGTGAGCTTCAAAAAGTCAGAATAGCAAGTTCCAGAATCAGGGAACTGGCATTCCTGCTGAGATTTGATGGAGGCTGAAAACAGGAAGAGCAGCAGCACTGTCTGAAGAGACAGTGATTTGCTTGACCCAGTCCCGCAATAGATAGGAAACAACCACCACTTTTCCAACAGCTGTGCCTCATTCACATATGAACTTGAACTTGGTAGGGTAACTGCTTTAATTGTGAGCCCACCCTCCTAAGGTGCTAAAATAGTCTAAAGGAGGTGCTGGTGGAAAATATAGTTTTATTCTTTCTAGATATTCTCATTAAATATACCTTTGTAAAAGCTAATTGATGACTATTGATTAATGATACTGGAGTGCTAATCAATGATAGTGAGACATACTAACAAGCAGCAAATTATACTGGGGAAAACACATTGGAATGGAGACTTAAGCTGATAGCATTAGCAAAAATAGCCTCTTTCCCTTTCCCTACCCCCAAAAGACCCAACCCTCAAGGACATCTCTAGAACTTTGAAAGATGTATTCTTGCTCTGGGGACCAGATTCATTAGTATGACTGTGAGTTGAGAAGACAATCCTCAGAGATCAGGAGGACCACATGTGTCAAAGAAGAACAACAGGATTATCTCATAACAGGTTCTATTAGAATTCCATTAAAAATGAGAATGAAATAAATAGCAGTAGTAGTGGTAGTGGTGGTGGTGGTGGTGGTGTGTTGGTGGTATTGATGGTGGTAGTGGTAATAGTAGTTGTAGTGATGGTAGTAATACTAGTAGTAGTAGTAGTAGTAGTAGTAGTAGTAGTAGTAGTAGTAGTAGTAGTAGTAGTAGAAAAAATAGAGAAATAATTTGGAGCAATCATTACTTCACAGAATAATAGTAAAAGTTAACTATAGTTGCATACCTGTATTGGGTGCATGTAACAAAAAAATGTGGTTTCCCCCTATAAGGAACTTATGAATCAGCTCAGCTCAAGAGTAGAATCCAAGGGCACTCCATGGGTAACATTTGCATTAATATTATTTATAATATTATTTCAACTAATATTATTTCAACAATGGAATGTCAAGCAATGATTGAATGTTGAGCATTTATTTCTAGAATCAAATGGTTAATAGTGAAAATCCAAAGTCATATAATAAACATCAGAAGTCATCAATATGTTGTCCTTAAAGACCCTGGTATATTTACCAATGAAGATAGTACAATAAAATGGTAGAAATTGTGCAAATATATAACCATCTCCTTTTGGAGTGTTCTTCTCTGAAATCTCTGGATTAAAAAAGACATGGATCATGAGTGACAGGTATAGCAGGAGCAGCAAGAGCAAGAACAGCAGAGAGAATCACACTAATGATTACTGTAGGTTTCAAAAATGTTTGTTGTTGTCCAGCTGTTTCCAACTCTTTGCCAACACATTTGTGTTTCTCTTGCCAAAAGTACTGGAGTGGTTTGCCATTTCCTTCTTCAGCTCATTTTACAGATGAGGAAACTGAGACAACCAAGGTTGACTGACTTGCTCAGAGTCATCAGACTAGTAAGTGTCTGAGACTGTATTTGAACTCAGGTCTTCTGGACTCCAGACCCCTATTCACTGAACCTCCTTGCTGCCCCTTGATAAATATAGATCTCAAGATATCCCAGATAATAGAAGAAATAATTTGTACCAAGACCAGAGCACTGACAAGGCAAAATTGTTGCCCACTACCACTCAGACACTTTGATCCATCAATATTTAAGAATAATATTTTCAGTAGATGCTGACCCATGAAATAATCCAAATCTCTAAACTACGTGAAAGGAAAGCCTTTCAAAACAGAGTCTTAGGGTAAGAGATAAAAACCAAGGGAGAGCAAGGTGCTGTGTGTCATGTTTATCACCCTGTCCTAAGGGTACTTTCTGTGACTCTATAGAAAATAAGCTTACATCTGAATCTTGTTATGCAACTATAAGAAAGTCCTTAATTAATCTAACTCCATAAAAGTCCACAAAACATTAAGTCCAAGAGATTAATAGCAGGATAGTGACTTGTTCTTGGACAAATTTCTACCTCTGTGTCTTGAGAACAAAATGGTGTTGATAATGACAAGGATGCTGATGACTGTACTGTTAGGTTACAAAGTCTTTTTTTTTTTAATATAAATTTATTTATTTAACGTTTTACATTCATTTTCACAAAATTTTGGGTTCCAAATTTTCTCCCCATTTATCCCCTCCCCCCACCCCAATACACCAAGCATTCTAATTTTCCCTTTCACCAATCTGCCTTCTCTTCTATCATCCCTCCCTTCTCTTGTCCCCATCTTCTCTTTTGTCCTGTAGGGCCAGATGACTTTCTATTCCCCATTAACTGTATTTCTTATTTCCTAGTAGCAAGAACAATACTCAACAGTTGTTCCTAAAACTTTGAGCTCCAAATTCTCCCCATCCATCTCTCCCCACCCATTCCCTTTGGGAAGGCAGGCAATTCAACATAGGCCATATCTGTGTAGTTTTGCAAATGACTTCAATAATAGTCGTGTTGTGTAAGACTAATTGTATTTCCCTCCATCCTGTCCTGCCCCCCATTGTTTCTATTCTGTCTTTTGATCCTGTCCCTCCCCGAGTGTTGACTTCAAATTGCTCCCTCCTCCCATTGCCCTCCCTTCCATAATCTCCCCCACCCTGCTTATCTCCTCCCCCACTTTCCTGTATGGTAAGATAGGTTTTCATACCAAAATGAGTGTGCATTTTATTCCTTCCTTTAGTCGAATATGATGAGAGTAAACTTGATGTATTTTTCTCAGCTCTCCTCTTTTTCCCTCCACTAAAAAGTCTCCTGCTTGCCTCTTGAATGAGAGATAACTTACCCCATTCCATTTCACCCTCCTTCCTCCCACTGCATTTCTCTCTCACCATTTACCTTAATTTCTTTTACGATATGGTCCCATCCTATTCAATTCACTCTGTGCTCTCTGTCTCTGTATATGCGTGCATGTGTGTATGTGTGTGTGTGTGCATGTGTGTACGTGTGTGTTTGCATGTGTGTGTGTGTGTGTGTGTGTGTGTGTGTGTGGTCCCACCAACTACCCAGATACTGAAAAGTTTTAAGAGTTACAAACATTGTCTTTCCATGTAGGAATGTAAACAGTTCACTTTTGGTAAGTCCCTTATGACTTCTCTTTGCTGTTTACTTTTTCATGTTTCTTCTCATTCTTGTGTTTGAAAGTCCAATTTTCTTTTCAGCTCTGGTCTTTTCATCAAGAATGCTTGAAAGTCCTCTGTTTCATTGAAAGACCATATTTTCCCCTGAAGTATTAGACTCAGTTTTGCTGGGTAGGTGATTCTTGGTTTGAGTCCTAGTTTCTTTGACTTCTGGAATATCCTATTCCACGCCCTTTGATCCCTTAATGGAGAAGCTGCTAGATCTTGTACTATCCTGATTGTATTTCCACAATACTGGAATTGTTTCTTTCTAGCTGCTTGCAATGGGAATTCTGGAATTTGGCCACAATGTTCCTAGGAGTTTTTCTTTTTGGATCTCTTTCAGGCGGTGATCAATGGATTCCTTCAATACTTATTTTGCCCTCTGGTTGTAGAATCTCAGGGCAGTTTTCCTTGATAATTTCATAAAAGATGATGTCTAGGCTCTTTTTTTGATCATGGCTTTCAGGTAGTCCCATAATTTTTAAATTGTCTCTCCTGGATCTATTTTCCAGGTCAGTTGTTTTTCCAATGAGATATTTCACATTATCTTCCATTTTTTCATTCTTTTGGTTTTGTTTGGTGATTTCTTGGTTTCTCAGAAAGTCATTAGCCTCCATCTGTTCCATTCTAATTTTGAGAGAACTATTTTCTTCAGTGAGCTTTTGAACCTCTTTTTCCATTTGGCTAATTTTGCTTTTGAAAGCATTCTTGTCCTCATTGGCTTTTTGAACCTCTTTTGCCAATTGAGTGAGCCTATTTTTCAAGGTGTTATTTTCTTCAGCATTTTTTTGGGTCTCCTTTAGCAAGGTATTGACCTGTTTTTCATGCTTTTCTTGCATCTCTCTCATTTCTCTTCCCAGTTTTTCCTCCAACTATCTAACCTGATTTTCAAAATCTTTTTTGAGCTCTTCCATGGCCTGAGACTATTGGATATCTATTTAGGGTGCTTGGGGTACAGAGGCCTTGACTTCTCTGTCTTTCCCTGATGGTGAGCATTGTTCTTCCTCATCTGAAACAAAAGAAGGAAATATCTGTTCACCAAGAAAGTAGCCTTTTATGGTCTTATTTTTCTTCCCTTTTCTGGACATTTTCCCAGCCAGTTACTTGACTTCTGAGATTCCTCTCCACCCCTGCCTAGATCCGCCCAGCTAGTGCTTGAGTTCTGAGATTCAAATGCTGCTCCCCAGCCTCAGGGCTTTCAGTGGCAGGTGGGGCTGCTATTCAATGTGAGTTTAAGTTCTGGATCTCAGGTGGGGGCAGGGCCACCTCCCAAGCTCAGTTCCCTCAGGGGGTTTATGCAGAGACCTTCAGTAATGGATCTGAGGTCCTTTCTACTCGGGAGCCCCTGCTGCCTCTGCCGCTGCCTCCCGAGGGGCCCTGAGTTATGGAGACACCCGCTCCCCTCTCAGCCAGCCCAGAAGTCTCTCTCACTGACCTGTGCGCCTGTGGGTGGAGGGAACTTCGCAGCCTCTGGAGATTCCATCCCTGAAGCCTGCTTGGATCTGCTCCTCTCAGGCCATGTGGGCATGGCTGGGCAGGGCTGGGCTCTACTGTCCAGTGTGTGACAGACCTTTGGGGTTGGTTTTTCAAGGCTCTCTGGAATGGAAATCTCCTCCACTGCATTGCTGCATGGCTTGCACTGCTCCAGAATTTGTGGGGAGTTCTTTTTACAGGAAATTTATGGGCTGTGGGTTCAGAGCTAGCATATGTGACTCTTTCTACTCCGCCATCTTGGCTCTTCCCCCTACAAAGTCTTTTTCATTCATTATTTCATTTGATCTTCCCAACACCTTGGTGATGGTGACCTCTTATTTCAAAGATGAGGTAGCTGTGATGCTGAGAGTATTAGGGACTTGTCGAGAGACTTAGTAATTGTCTGAGGTGGGATCTAAGTCCAAGTCTTCCCAACTTTAAGTACAATAATCTATCCACTTGGTCAATTCATGCATGATTGAAAAAAAGTTAAATGAGTATTGTAGGGATGGGTAGAGGGGAGGGAGTGGGAATAAGCAATGGAAAGCTCATATGCTACATTGGTAGTTATAAAATATTGAGTCCTAGAGCACGATCCAGTCTCCACATTGGACATCATCATCTTCATCTTCATCATCAACATCGTCATCATCATCATCACCATAATATTAGGATGGCGGCCGTGACAATAGTAATGATGATGACAATGCTAATTATTGTGCATAATTATATAATACTTTGAGCTTTTCAAAGCCACTCTCTTTCCATTGGTGGGTAGAAAGGCAAAGCAAGGACAAAAAAGAATATTTAGGAATAAGTTATTTTCTAACATGGACAATTTCTACATAATAATCTCTTCCCCACCTGATGTCATTTCTGCATGTAGGTGGAGCCATGTCTAAGATTTCAAGCAGGGATACAGACAACACTAATTAGTCCTTCCCTTACTTTAAAATAAGCATTCTTGTGTCATTAGGGTGATTCTCTTTCCTGCTATTATTATCATCATACCAATCACTTGTACTCAGTGCCTTTCATCCAGGGATTTCAAAGTAGAATACTTTATAAGGAGATGGCTATGTATTTGTGCCATAAGTATCCTTGAGAAGTACAGCTTCCCATCTTTTAATGGAAGAAATCTGATTCCCCACTGGCATGATGAATTCACTCAGAAAATCAGTGCAAAAGGATGTATGTGTCTGCTATTTGGGGTACAAGGATTGGTTGTCAGACAATAGGTTCCTAAATACCGCAGGGACAAGAACTATTAGATGTGTTTTGAAGGGTATGAATGTATGGCAGACAATTTTGACTGACCATTGAATTACAGTTGGAAGGAAACACAGAACTGGAAGGGAATGGGTTGTTCAACCTCCTTATTTTAAAGATGAGGAACCTGAACTTCAGAATAATTAAGTGGCTTACGCAAGGACATACAACTAGTATTAGGGTAGAGAATGATTTCATGAATGAATGAATGAACTACTTAAGTATTTGATTAATGAAGAGGCATTTGTTGAATCCTTAGTTTGTCTAAGCATATTTTATTAAGTTCTGGGGATAAAAACACAAAAGTTAACGCAGTTCCTGTACTCAAGGCATTAATATTCTAATAATGGGAGACAACATATTACATGCAATAGTGACTAGGAAGGTACGTAGTGGTTTGAAAATTCACAATTACATCAGTGGAGCCATAGGTGAGTAGGTTAACACACCCTTTTCAAGTCACAATGGCAGTATTGATTTTTTCATCGTTCCAGAACTGGAATAGAATGGGGGCAGGTAGGGAATCAAAGGGCATGTACACCATGACAATGAGGTTGGTAAGATGATAACCAAGGAGAGAGATGGAGAATGGCTAAAATCAGCTAGATCTGATGCCATGGGCTGGCCATACTAGGTACTCCTAAATTCAGAACAATTGAACCCCCCAGAGCACGCCTATTATTCTTAAAGTATTTTCTCCTGTAGCCTAGGGTTTGAGAAAATGGAAATTCTCCCAGAGGGCAATGAGGATAGTAAATAGGAAGATGAGTTAATAATAATAGTTATAATAGTTAATAATGGTTACTAGTGCTTTACAATTATTATTATATTTGTTCTTTGCAACTCTGGGAAATAGGTGCTGCTATTATTCCCATTTTACAGTTGGGGAAACTGAGACAAAAGTTAAATGACTTGCCCAAGATCATACAATAAGTATCTGAGACCGGGTTTGAACTTAGGTATTCCTGATTCCAGGTTTGGTGCTCTGGGACTGTGCCATGGCTAGCTGCCTCATAAAAATTGAGTCTGATGTGATGTTTTGGGCTTCAGTTCAACTCTTGTGTCTGAGGTAGGACTTGAGTTTAGGTCTTCCAGATCCATGTCTGATACTGTATCCCTTGTTGCTACCCTGATGCTTAGGTTATATAATAATGAAAATAACTCACACTATGAGGCATTTTAAGCTCTTGCAAAGCATTTCATATCGGTTATCTCATCTTCTCACAATAATTCTGTGATGCTATTATCCCCATTTTCCAGATGAGAGAAACTGAGGCACTGAGAAGTTAAAGGTCTTGCTCAAAGTCACATAATTATGATCTCAATCTAGAGCTGAACTCATGTCTTCCCAACTCTAAGTCCAGGATGCAATTGACTATACCATCTAGATGCCTGGAAAGTTTTAAAATAGATGTAAGGAGAGCATAGTATTGGTCTTCTCTGTGTGTATGACCAGGTCACTTAACTTTCTGAGTATCTCTTTCCTTACCTATAAAATCAGGGGGTGAGAATAGATGTCTTCCAAGACCCCTTTCTTCTCTACCTCCTCTTAGAGGCAACTACAGGGTGCAATAAAAGGTGTTGAGGGCCAAGGTCAAGAAGATCTGAGTTCAAATCTTAATTCAAATATTTAAGAGCTTCTAATCCTCAGTGTCACAACCTCTACCTGCTTTGGTTTCCTCATCTGTAAAATGGGTTGTTGTGTGGATTGAATGAGGTAATATTTGCAATTCTTTGTAAAGCTTAAGGAACTTTTATTATCATTTTTATTATTTTCTGGTCTAATAATTATTTGAAGAACTGTTCTCTGGAAGAGAGATTTTATTTGTTCTGATCAGCCTGACAGTTCAAGGGGTGTGTGTGTGTGTGTGTGTGTGTGTGTGTGTGTGTGTGTGTGTGTGTGTTTGTGTGTGTGTGTATGTTTGTCCTTCGTTGCCGAAGAAGACCATGCCATCAGGGAAATGATGACACAACTTGCACTTGACTTTGTTTTGAGTGAGGGAGGACTGTGCAGGTCACCAGCCTCACTTCTCCTCCAGAGTCATCTGAATCCAGTGACCAGATATTCATCAGGATGACTGGAGATGACCCAGGGTCAGAGTCTTGGTAGACATCTGAGAATTCATCCTGAAATGAAACCTTTTGAGTGTAATGAATGTGGGAAAAACCTTCAGCCTATATCTTCACCAAGGGGTGGGAGATATATACATGAGCAATTAGGGTTAGTATGGGGAGGGAGGAACAAAGAAAAACGAGTATACAGAGACCATGAAATCATTATTGTTAGATTTATCCAGAGGTAGAATGGGCTGCCCTGGGATGTCAAACTCCTCCTACCCTTCCCACCCCCTTTTCCCAGTCCCTCAGGGGTTGTTCTTAAAACTCGAAATCAGTGAGATGTCGAACCAATATGATACCTAGAGAAAGTCTGACTAAAAATAGATTGTCTGATGTTTGGGATCATTGCTCTTTAACTGGAGAGAAAATCAGGGGCCATCTGATCCAGCCTTCTCATTTTAAGATGAAGAAAAGGAGCCCCAGGGAAGTAAAGTAGGTTGTCCAAGGTCAGTTTGAAGAAAGTGGTTCAAATCGGGTTAATAGGATCATAATTTTAGGGGTGAAAGCAACTTCAAAAGCTATATGTCCAAATGAGGAAATTGAGGCATGAGGAGGTAAGGTGACTTGCCCAGGGTCACACAGAGGTGGTATTAAATTTGAACACAGGACTTCTGACTGTAGACCTAGCACTCTACCTACTATCCCAAGCCATGATCTTCTCCCCTCGGAAAATGGTCATAAAACTTCTGAATGAGTTTGTGCTTCCTTCAGGACTCAGAGGAATACATTCCACCTTTCATAGACTATTTTTGTGTTTCTGGAAACAGGGAGACCCTTCTAATGGAAACTCTTTCTCTTTAATTAGGCCATAGAGAAACCTAAGTCAATGGCATATTTTGAAGAGAATCTCATTGAGGAGTTAAGCCCCACATGTTTGCAGTAAGATTTTCCCAGTGCTCTCTCTTCTGTGAAATACACACTGGACAGACATTGTATTTTCCACTAACGGCCTTTACAGAAAATTATACTACCCAGAGCTTTGGAAATAGTGTTTTTTTTTTCAAACCTTAACCACAATAGCTTTAGATGTCTGATGCCCACAGCAGTAGCCAAGACTGCCTGGCAGACAAAGGGATAAAGAGGCATGCAGGAAATGAGGTTGGAAGCCTAGCAAGGGGAATTCACCTATCTTGTATGATCTCATTTATCTTGATCTTTTATTTATTTGTATGTATATATTTATTTTTAAATCTAACGCATTTGTGAGGGCTCCTCCCGGACTAAACCAGTGACAGTTGAGGGATAGAGATGCATAGGGAAACTCCCACCTTGGGAAGGGTGGTGGATTGAGTTGGGAAGGGCCTGCAAGAGCTAAAATACCCCTTGCGGACCATCCATCATCGATTGACTTAAATGTCATGGTCAACCAGTGCTGGCTTTCTTCCTCCTCAGGCTCATTAAGTGTCTGCCAACATGCTCACGACCTGAAAAAAGCCAGTTACTGCAGTCCCCACCCTGAGCTCTTGCAGGTGTCTCAGACATCTGCTTTGTTTTCTCCTGTAAGCAAGATTTGTTCTGAGCCCAGAATCCCAGGAGAGTGACAGTTGTTGAGAGAACAGAGATGATGTTGTTCTGAACTCATGTGTTAAATGTGAGAAGGATGAGAACCAGCCTTTTGCCTTTTGGTGTTTTTTTCTTTTCTTTTTTCCTGGACCCTTGAGCATCTGACTTGACCTCTCCCATCTCCCCTAGGGGAAAGAACCATGGGTATACCTCATGGTCTTTTAAGTAGGCAAGTGCTATGATTCTTGGCATAGAAAGAGGAAAAAAAGACCTTCTAAAATCTTGACCTGGGCATTCGAAGCTTCTTATACATTCAAGTCGTGAATAAGAAAAAGTTTTTTTGGATAACCAGGCCCAAGAACATGTATACCTCTCAGTCTTCTCACTTTGCCTCTACTTAGGAACTATTATTTCCTTCAAAATTCTACATAAGCAATAACTTCTACATGGAGCCTTTTCTGATCCACAAAGCTTCTTATGCCCTCCCTTCTCTCAAGTCATTTTGCATTAATTTTGCATGTATGCAGCATATACAGACATCAGTAAATGTTACACCTTCAAAAGAGTTCCTTGAGAACAGGAACAGGTTCATCTTTGTTATCATATCCCCAGAGCTAAGCGCAGTTCCTGGCTTTACATAGCAGCTGCTTCATAATTTCTTATTGAGGAAAAAGAAATATTCATATATATACATATGCATATATATGTGTATATATGTGTATATACACACATATGTATATAGGTATGTATGTATATATACCTATACTTTGTTTATAGACATATGCATGATATATGCACACATGGCTATATATGTATATGCATGTATATGTATTCATATGTATATGCATGCACACATATATCTATATCTACCTGTATATATGGGTACATATGTGTGTGCATTTTTTTCTGGACCTAAGATAGAAATTTGTTTCATTTGACTTCATATTGGTAAAGAGTTTCATATTTCTTACCCTCTCAATAGGTTGAATAAGGATTCAGGGAAGGAAAGAATCTGCAACTAAAATAAAATTAATTCAATTTTAAAATTATATATGTGTGTGCATGTGCATATGCTATTCATTGATTGATTGACTCAAACTTTAAGATACATAGAGACAAAATAGGACATGTGCTCCTGGGACAAGTCCATAAATGTGTTCCCAGGGTGAAAACACAAAAGGAAGTTGGAGGAAAGGAAGAGCTCACCCCAATCCATTAACTGGTTGCTAACTATTATAATGAATTATTCTTGCTAACTAGATGGAAATTTCTGCTGTTGCTATGAGGCCGAATGAAAGTACATACTTCAGCACCCACTAAGCTAGGCACCATGGGACGAAACCCTATTCATTCTGCACCAGTTACAACTCTGACTACAAAGGCAGAGCGTTGCTTGGAGAGACTATGGCTTGGAGTTCAAAGGACGGAGTTCAAAGGACAGAGTTCAAAAGCCAACTCAACTGCTCCCTATCTCAACAACTTTAGTCAAGTCACTTTAACTCCCAGGGCCTCTATTGCCTCACGTGAAAAAAGGATGAGATTGAACTGAATTATTTGCACGAGCTCTTTCATTTCTAAAACTTATGAACCTGTATATTGCCTTAGTGAGCAGGTAGACTGAGAATTCCAAACAAGTCTGCCAGAAATTGAATCCTCTTTCTTTGGTCTCCTCTCTGAAAGAATTGTCCTCTGAAGAAGTTCCATTTCCTTGTGAGTTCTGGGAACTCAGTCTCCTCCAATAGATGCTGCTCTGTAATGCCCATCGTTTCACTCGTGTTGATCTCTTCTTCTATACTGCCTGCAAATACCCATGCCTGCTTGTAACCTAAAAAAAAAAAACCCTCACTTGATACTTCCATCCCCACTAACTAATGTTCTATATCTCTTCTGTCCTTTGTGACTAAATTCCTGGAAAAGACTGTCTATCATAGGTGCCTCCATTTTCTCTTCTCCCCCTCTTTTCTTAATTCCTTAAAATCTGGCATCTGACATTATCCCACTGAAACTCCTCTCTTCAAAATTCCTAATGTTGCCCGATCCAGTGGCCTTTTCTCCATCCTCATTCTCCTTAGCTTCTGCAGCCTTTGACACTGTTGATCATTCTCTCCTTCATAGTTTCTTCTCTTTAGGTTTTCAGGACATTCTTTTTCCTGGTTGTTCTACCTATCTGATTGCTTCCCCCCTCCCATGTTGTGCCCTCTATCTATAGGTGTCCTTCAAAATTCTGTCGTGGGCTCTCTCCTTTTCTCTCTCTATGCTACTTCACTTGGTGATTTCATCAGCTCCCATGAATTTAATTTTCATCACTATATTGATAATTCTTAGCTCTCCCTGTCCTGCCCTAAACACTCTGATGACTTCCAATCATGCACATCCAATGGCCATTGAGATTTCTCAAAGTGGATAGAAAGTAGACATCTACCCATCTCTTCCTATCTTCCTTATTACTGTAGAAGACAAGACCATCCTCCTGTTTCCTCAGGCTCACAAGCTAGGTGTGATCCTTAACTCCTATCTCTCACCATCCATATTCAATCTTTTGCCAAGTCCTGCAACATCTTCAATATATGTTCCCTTTACATTTATGGTACTGTCTTCAGTGTAGTGCAAACCATGCCTGGATTGTTGCAATAGCCCGCTGGTGGGTATACCTACCTCAACTTTCTCCCTGGTCTAATCCATCCTTCATTCAGCCACTAAGGTGGTCTTCCTAAAACATGGATCTATGATATCAGTGTTCTACCTAATAAACTCCAGTGCCTTCCTACTGCCTCCAAAATCAAATACAAAATGTTTTTTATGCTTTAGAATTCATATAGTCTATCCCTTGCCACACATACCTTTCCAATCTTTTTACACCTTACTCCCACACAAATACTTTTTGATTCAATGACACTGGACTCTTGGCTCTTCTATGAACAAGACACTCTGTCTCTCAGGTTCATGTATTTTCTCCAGCTATCCCTCAATTCTGGAATGCTCTCCTTCCTTCACTTCAACTACTGACCTCGACTTCCTTTAACTCTCTTCTGTATCTCATGTTTTACTGAAAATCTTCCATAGATCTTAATTTGAGTGTCTTGTCTCCATTAATTTTAAACTTACCCCATATATTAGTTTGCATATTGTCTTCTTCATTAAATTGTAAGCTCCTTGAGAGTGCACCCTAACTTTTGTCTCTTTTTGTATTTCCTATATTTAGTGCTTGCCACATAGTAGGTGCTTAATAAATAATTGGTGATTGGCTGATATAAAATAATTTGTCCAAGGTAACACAGTTAGTAAGTGTCAGGTCAAACAAGTAGGTGAAAAATAGTAGTAGAACTTGGCATGTAGCAGGAGTTAAATGAATGTTTGTTGATGGATTGAAACTTTCTGGTAATTATAGACAGAACCTTAAGCATGACTTTTTACCCCCGGCGTAAATTTAAAAAAAAATCTAACCTATGTTGGGGTAAGCAGAATGAAGAGAACCCCAAATTCCTCTGACTCCACATCCAGTGTCCCTCCCATTATATCAAACTATCTTAGTTTTACTAATAAAATCATATCCCATCGATGCCTTCTTATATTTGTGATTCTTTCCGAAGGAGGCGTTTAATAAATACTTAGCATTGAATTGCAGATGCATGTGTGTGTATTTCTGCATATGTACATATGCATGTATATAATATATAGATGTGTATGTAGATATATATTGATGAGATAGTGAAGGACAGTTTAAAAATGGAGTTGGTTTGGTGTGGGTATCAAGAAAATTGATTGGATTCTATCTCATGAACTCTGACCCCATCTTTTTCTGCTGCATGTGTTATCTTCCATCTTGTTATTTATTTGCAAATTATCCTTGGGAAACTAGAAGGTATAGGTCATCTATTGTTTCATAAATGCAGGTGGATGCAATTAATCAACATCACCCAATTCTGGAAAAGGAAAAGCCTTGAAACCTACTCACCCCCTCCCAACTTGACTGAAACTCACTCTTTCCCCCTCCCAACTTGGAAAATCCATCATCTTTTCTCCAATTAGAAATCAGATTACCTAATCTTGTATCCTGGTTTATATCCTGTTAATTGTTTTCTTTTAATGCATAAAAATCTGTCTTCCTCTGTATCCAAGATCCCATGCCAAGATGAGGAGGCCTGGTCCCGATTTGTTATGCAAGTGGCATGCATTACTTAATAAATTGATATGCTCAGATGCTCAAACCTTTATTTCCTCAGCTTTCCTCCATCACAGTTTTTGGCAAAACCAATGCAGGTCAAGTCAGAACTCCAGTTCCTATGTAGATAGCCTTTCAGAAAAATTTCCTTGAATACCTTGGACTCTTCTTCATGGAAGACTACCTCCAGAGATGGGACTTCCCCCTCAATTGTGGATTCTTCTGAACTAAGGTAAGGTTTATCCCCAAGCTACTAGGAAAGTTTTCTCCCCACATTGCTGGAGACAGCTTACCCCCAACCTATAGGGAAGAAGATACTTCCTTTAAGGAAATTATGGCTTAGGAGATATTCCCTTTGAGGGAAGAGTGGGCTCTGATAATAGTAAAATACCAAAGGATTCCTCCTTGGATAAAATTTCTTTTGGCATGAAACCAGGGAGAGAGTATGCTGTTAAACTGACACCCCCTTAGGGAAGTTCTTGTTGGCCTGAGACTTCCCTTACAGCAATGGAGAGATTAACTAAAAGATAGAGCTCTCAAATTACAGTGAAAATATACAACAATTTAAATTTGGCAGCAAATTAAAGACTTTGAGATTAGAATTTCAGTAGGAGACCCATCATAATATATATCAATGAGTTCATATGTGTGATAAACATGATTGTATATGCACCTGTATGCATATATGCATGCATACACATATTCATATATCTGTATGTAACACACGTATATATTATATTATACAGAGATATGTAGACAACTGAAAATTAAGAGAACTACATCTCACAATGCTCTTTGGTGAGGAAAAAAGTGTGAATAAGAAGGGCACTGATGTGCTATTTAGAGGGAAAGAGAAATATAAAAGAAGGAAAAAGCTCTAGTGTTTGGGGAGATGATATACTCAGAAGTCAACAAGCATTTCTGAAGCATGTATTATGTGGCAGGCTCTCTGCTAAGCACCGAGTGTACACAGAAAGACAAAAAGACAGTTACTGCCTTCAAGAGTTCACAGCCTAATGGGGGGGAGAGACAAATCCAACAGCTACGTACCAACAAGATAATTGGAGAGGGAAAGTACTGGAGTTGAGAAGGATTTGGAAAGACTTCTGTAGAAGGTGGACTTTTAGCCGAGACTCGGAGGAAGTCAAGGAAAGCAAGAGGGAGAGGTCAAGAAGGGGTCCCTGGTGTCATGATATAGAATAGCTTATCTGAGGGGCAATAATGAGAATTATATCACTAGATCAAAAGTATACAGGGATGAATAAAATGTAAGAAAATTAGAAAAGTTGAAGGGGTTCAGCTTAAGAAAGGCTTTGAACTCTAAATAGAAAATTTTATATCTGATGTTGAAACTGATAGAAAGACCCTGAAGTGTATGGAGTGGAGAGGGTTGCACAGGTTTCCCATGATCAGAGCTACACTTTAGGAAGATGAATTTGACTTCTGAGTGGATGATGTACTGAAATGGGGAGACAGTTGAGGCAGAGAAAGCATACTGCAGGCTACTGCAGTAATCCAAGCATGAGGTAATAAAGCTGTGCTCCAGGCTAGCAGATGTATTAGAGGGGAGGAAGGAGTAGATATGAAAGAGATTAAAAATGTTACACTGATAGAACTTGGCAAAAAAATAATTGCAAATGGGAAAGAGAAAGTGAGTAGTCATGGATGAAATCTAAGTTGTTAGACCAGAGGACTGGTACTATAATAGACAAATTTGGAAGAGCAGAGGATGTGGGGGAGGGGACAGATTATGAGATCAGTTTTGGAAATGTTGAGTTTAAGATGTCTACAAGGCATCCAGTTCTACATGACCAATGGGAAGTTAGAGACAGGAGATTGGAGGTAAGGAAAGAAGTCAAGATTGGATAAGTAGAGTTGAGAATCATCACTGTACAGAAAATAATTGATTCCATGCGAGCTGAGAACACCAAATGAAATAGTGTGGACAGAAAAGAGAAGGGGGTTGGGGTAGAGCCCTAGACAACACCTACAGTTATCCAGTATGATCTGGATGAAGATCCGACAAAAGAGATGGAGAAAGACTGTTCAGAAAGGTTAGAGGAGAATGAAGAGGGCATTTAGGAAAAGGGGATCAAAAGTTTCAAAGGCTACAGAGAGGTAAAGGAGGATGAGGAATGGGAAAGGCTGACTTGATTTACCAACAAGGAGATTGTGATGAAGTTGCGATTTACATTGTAGAGATTCAAGAAGAGACTGATAGAAATGGAAGTGGTAGCACTTATGGCTGTTTCCTTGATGAATTTCTCAAGGAGTTTATTCACAAAAAGGAGGAGAGAAAAATGGGATGATAATAAAAATGGAAGGATCAGGTGAGAGGTTTTTGAGGATGGAAGAGACAGACATTTTTGAAAGCAGTACTGAAGGAGCCAGTAGACAAGGAAATGTGGAAGATTAGTAAGAAAGTGGGGGTGATAGCAAGGATAATTTCTGAAAAAGAAATGGGTAAAGGAGTAAGATAGAGTTGCTAAATGTTTGTTTTCCCTTTCTTACTTTCTTCATTCTTTCTTTCCTCTCTCTCCCCTCTTCCCATCCCTCTCCCTCCCTCCTTCCTTTGCTCCTTCTTCCTTCTCCTCTTCATTTTTTCCTCTCTTCCTTCTTTCCTTTCCTCCTCCCTCCTTCCTTCCCTCCTTCTCTCCCTTCCTTCCTTCATTCCTCCATCCCTTCCTTCCTTCCAGATATCTTTCTTTATCCTCACAAGAACCCCAAGAGTTAATTACTATCATTATCCTTATTATATAAATGAGGAAGCTGAATTAAGTAAGTAAGAAAGAAGTTAAATGGCATGCTAAAGATCATGCAGCTAGTAAAGGTATGAAGTCAGATTTTAACTCAAGTCATCTTGACTCTAGGAAGGTCTAAAACTCTGTCCCCTGTGCCACTTAGCTGAGAATGACATTGGACCAGAAAGTGGAGAAAAGGTTTTATAGGGAACTGATAGTCAAAATAAATTGGGCAGTAGTGAAACAGATCTTTGCTTTACTTGATGAATTCAAGTGACCATTACTAAGTGAACTAGAGATTTGACTCCTGAAAGCAAAATGGAGTGACAGCAGTAACAACAAGAACACATAGGCAGTTGTGGTTGCTGAGCTATTATCAGTAATATATGAAAGATCAGAGCATGGGAGAGGAATGATAGGGCTGGAGGAAAAGAAATATCTCAATTTTCCAAGAAAAAAAGAGAAGTGAACAAAGTCTTCCAACTTTAGGTCCTTGAGCTTGATCTGTATTTTAGGAAACATTCTGTAATGTATTATTTAAGAGATAGTTAATGAACGTCTAGAAAAAGAAACCATTATTAAAATGTACTATCATGGCTTCATCAAGAACATATCATGCTAGACAAACCCTATTTCCTTTTTTTGACAGGGTCTCTAAACTGGTAGTCTGGGGAAATGCTACAGGGATAATTTACCTCGATTTTAATGAAGCTTTGATAAAGAATCAATCCCATGCTATTCATGTGGGAAAGATGGAGAAATGTGGATTAGATAACACTGTAATTACTACATGTGAATTGGTTGAAGGAATTTGAGAGTTTTAATTTGGAGAAGACCCAAAGGAGACATGATAGTTGTCATCAAGTATTTGAAAGACCATCATATGGAACATGGATTAAGTTTGATTTATTTGGCTCCATAGGAAAGAACTCAAGTTGCCAAGAGGTCAATAAAGGCTTAGTGCCATGGAAAACTTTCTAACTGTTATGCCTAGATATGAGTGACTTGAGCTAACTCATGAGGTTAGTTCATACTTCCCCTCCTTAGAGATTGTGAGAGACTAGTTGACTTGTCATATTTGGCATAGTAGGGTTTCATTTGGGGGTATGATTTAGACTACAGATGGTCACTCAAGTCCAATTCTAAAATTCTGGTATTTTTTGTTTCTGTAAAAGCTGAAAAGACCTCAGAATCTAAAATTTGAAACACAGAGGGGACTTTAAGACAGAGAATGCCATAGGTAGGAGAGACCTTAGAACATAGAATATTAGAATTTGAATCTGGAAGAGATTTTAGAATGTCAGAGCCTTATGTCACAGAATGCTAAGCTGAAGGGTACCAAAGAACATAAAATGACAGATCTAATCTTGACTTGATAAGACATATATTGGATGTGCTTTTCACTAGCCTTGGTGGCTATGTTGGCATCACATTTCACTGAAGACTTTCCCCTTCCCATTCTGATTTTTCTCCATCCGTTCCCTACCTCTTAGTATTAATGAAGGCTTGCTGGGAACTCAAAGGGGGCCAAATGGCTGCTTTTACATTCCATGTCCTTAGCGACTAATTGTTCTGGCTTTTAGTTTTCTCCCTTTAAAATGGGAGCAAGGGAATCAGCTCCAGTCACTGACCACCTCTAAAATGCAAATTGGAATAATTTCAATCAATACATGCAGCACTGAACATTAAAAATGCAGATTTCCTACTGTGCAAAGATCAGGGCTGAACCAGGCAGTAATTTAAAAAGAAAACGAAAAATGGCTGGAGGACCACTTGCTGTCCCAAAGACAAGGATTTGGTTCTTAATTGGAAAATGAGGAGGGAAAAAAATCTCATGGATGAGACTAAAATTAGTCATATACACCATCCCCACCCCCACCCCCACCCCTGATAAAAAAAGAAAAAACCTCTCTGAAAGCTGCAAGACTGCATTAGACAGCGATGTTCAGAAATGTTGCTAGCTGGGCTCCTAGCCAAACACCTGTGCTAACTCACCATTATGTTTCCTTCCTCCTTCTGCTTCCTCTATATTCGCTTTTTTTTGTTCTGTCACTTTCACCTCATCAGAGTGTTTACTGAACATCTTGAGCTCTGTGATCATGAACCCCATGATTCACCTGTAGATAGGTTTGATAGATTCATAGATGTACTGCTGGAAAAGCCCTTAGAGCTTGTCCCACTCCCTCACTTTACAGAGGAGAGAACTCAGTGCCAGATAGGGATCAATAAGTTGTTCAACACCACCCAAGTCAGAAAGGGCAAAACTGAGATTCTAACTATGTCCTATGATTCCAAACCTGGCATTCTTTCTTTATGCTCTAAAAGCCCTTCTGAGACATCTTGCATCTACAATCTGTGGAATCCTCTACAGCAGTTGCCCATTAAGAGGATCTTCATAAAACATCTCTAGATGGAACTTTGTACCATCAAATGAAAACATGAGGAGGATTGGTGGACCTTAGAACACAAATGATCAGATCTGCCAAGGACATTAGAACCAATAGTTTCAAAACTAATAGGAAGCAACCTGAGAACACAGAATATCAGAACTGGTTGGAAACTGATAATGTCAGAGCTCAAAGGAAGGTTAGAAATAGGGTATTCCAGAAGTTGGAAGGAATTTAGAACAGCAAATGTCAGAACTGGGAGGGACCTTAGAATAGGGAACGTCAGGGCTGAGGGAATGGGGAGCCTTAGCATATTGACTGTCACAGTTAGGAAGAGCCTTAGAGCACAGAATGTCAGAGCTGGGAGGGTCTTTACAAAAGTGAATGTCAGAGCTGGGAGGATCCTTATAATATAGAATGTCAGAGATAATGGAGAGGTAGCTCAAGATGTCAATCACCTCCTGGGTTGAACTTCAGGGAAGACATGGATAAATGTTGCACAAGATGGGTTTTTATGGATGAATTACAATTAACACCATTGGAGGAAGCATCCATAATGACGAAATTACAGATCCATTGGAATATTGGGTGCAGATCGTCCTTCAAGAAACTGGAGGAGACTCCAACTTTATACAACACATTACCCATTCTCCCTGCCCTTTATGGAGTTTGCAATAAATTATTATGTGTTGAAGAAATGAAGATCCTGGACTGAAGATCCTTTCTGTGCACTTTGAATTCTGAACATGTGTATTACTATCTCTCAACCCAGGGCCTTGTCTAGTTCATCTCCCTTTCATTTTCCATACTGGTCTTAGGCAAGGATTCTTACCAATGCAGACACAGTTCCATTCCCTTCCTAGAAACCTCTTTTCATTGCCCCAGGTCCTCTGTCTCTGGCTGCACTATTTATCAATGCATAGCAGGCATATTACATTAAACCCTCAAATGGAAAGTTATGGGGAATCATCAGTTCTCCCCTCCATCTGTTCTAAAAGCAGAATAACTTTTACTCCTTGGCATGTCCCCGCCCATCTTGAAATGTCATATTTAAATGATCTCGCCCAAGCAAAGTTTTATTTCCTCTAGCAGCTGACAAGCCTACAAAAAAAGTGATTTTAATTTAAAGTAGCACAATAAAAGAGAGAGAGAGAGAAAGAGAAAGAGAGAGAGAGAGACAGACAGACAGACAGAGAGAGAAGGGAGGAAATGCAAAAGGAGGATGAGAAGGAGGTAGAAAGGAAGGAAAGAAAAAAGTAAAAAGAGAGAAAGAGGAAGAAGGAAAGAAAAAAAAAGAAGGAAGGAAGAAAATAAATAGGAAGGAGGAAAGAAAGAAAGGAAGGGAATAGGAAGGAGGAAAGAAAGAAAAAGGAAGGAAGGAAGAAAGACAGGAGGGAAAGCAGGAAGGAATGAAGGAAGAAAGGAAGGAAGGAAGGAAGGAAGGAAGGAAGGAAGGAAGGAAGGAAGGAAGGAAGGAAGGAAGGAAGGAAAGGAGGAACAAACATTCTTTCCCATTGATCTGAAACACAATAAACAGAGTAATGAATGAGACCCAAGGAGTTCATTGTACAGTACATACAACTTCTGTGTGTAGGTAGTCCGGCTTATTTCCGGTCATGGTGGCTGGTATGCTGCTACCCCACCCATGCAGAGAGAGATAGCCTTCTGATATGTCAAAATGGATCTCAGATTCCCACAAGGTTATAGCAATATCTGAAATCACAGCTCCTCAGTATCAAAGCCCATAGTCTGGAGAATCTGTGGTCACTCGTATTTGAATGTATTTCATTTCCATGTGCGTGACGGGAAAGTGTGGTCCTAAGATGGAAACTGACCTGAATCTCTGTCTCTGTCTCTCACTCATTCATTGCTTGTTAAGGAGGTTTCAGGTCTGTACTTGGTATAGGGAACTCCCAATGAAAGGGGATTTCTTTTATTTTTGCAGATGGTCATCTTACCTGTAACTTGTAGAGTTAGACCATGGGTTCTTAACCTGGCGTCCATTTAAAAAAATTGTAACTATTTAATAGGTTTCTTTTATTATCCAAGTGTTTTGCTTCAAAATATTGTTTTGAGTAGGTGTTCATAAGCTGCAGCATATTGCCAAAGAGGCATATGACCAAAAAAAAAAAATAGAGGCCATTGTGCTGCTAGAGAGTTGTCCATTGAGATGAGAGATTGAGTTACTGTAGGTCACGCAGAAAGTGTGTGAAAGATTGGGCTAGAATCTATGTCTTTCTGATTGCCTTCTCCTTACCATCTTGCTGCTGGCTGGGGGTAGTCTTTACCCTTTCTGTTTAGCCCACTCTGTTTCGGAAAGTCTTTATCGAGTACCATCCTGCTATCAACTTCCACCACTTTCCATGTAAGTGTCATTTAATATGATCCAAACAAACCAGAATTTATCAAACGCCAGCTATGTACCAGAAACTATGCCAAGCCAGAGGGCAAGAAAGAAAAATGGAATTAACCCTTTCCCTCATGAATCTTACTTTCCAGGTAGGGGATATATATATATATATATATATATATATATATATATATATATATATATATATATATATATATATAGTCAAGGTATGCTTTTTGAGGAGAGAGAGCACAATGAGAAGGAGGGGGAACCCAGGGACTGAACCTTGAATGAAGTTAGTATTTCTCCAAAGTGTAGGTGAGGTGGAAGCTCATTTCAGACATGGGGGTAGAGTCTATGCTAAGTCTCATGGGCAGGCTTCTCAGAAAGGGAAGGCTCAGGCGGGATGCTTATGATGGGATTTAAATCCTCTTAGGAATCAGTAACCCATGGTTTCAACTGAGCAGGTCCCTAGATAAAGCCATTTCCCCTGCTTTATTAGGATATAATGAGCCATCTAGGAATATCAGCATTGCGGTGTTAAATATAGAGTTAGCACCTGGGGATTGCTATTGTGGTGCTCAGGGGGTGAGGCATGAAGATTGTGCTCTGGGGTCCTGGAGACCTGTGCGCTGTTGAGAGTGTTTGACGGATGAACTTCTCTGTTTATTGAGGTGATGGGATGGGATTTGGAGGCACAAAGATTAAATGACTTGCCCAGGGGTCACACAGTTAGCAAGTGTCTAAGGCTGGATTTGAACTCAGTACTTCCTAACTCCAGGCCCAGCACTCTAATCAGGGAGCCACCTAGCTGCCATTTGAGTACAGGTTATCTGTCTTTTTCTTTCTCACATATCACACAGGAAATATTATCTGATCACAGAAGCTTTAAGTGAGCCTGGGGTCCATAAACATAGTCACACAGAGGGGAAGCACCCACCCTCCCAAGCAAGGATGCAGATCCAGATTTTCAGGCTACACATGCATTCATCAATCCTTCTGAGACATCCCAAGTCCTCCTGTATTTGTGTTTTACCCCAGGCTTTATCTCCCTACCAAGAATCTAAACTCCATGTGGACCAGCACTTAATCTTTGGACTGTCCCAAAGCTCCATTACCACAGGTCTAGAGACAGGATAGAGACTCTGAATTCATGAGAACACAAGCACCTTGAACACAAGGACAATGCTCTGTTTCATTTTGTTTCCCTTTTTTCTGTCCCCAAGTGCTCTGCACAATGTCTGACAGTAGCAAGCCCTGAGCAAATGTTTGCTGATTGATAGTTTAAGTGTTTGACTGAGAGATTTCTTCCTGAGAAAAAATAATAACACCCCCCCACCCCCAAAGAAAGTGTGAAATCCTAAGGAATACATCAGATCAATTGGAAGAGGGAGTTCAGGTGAATTTCAGAATTACAGAAACTCAGGGAAGGAATCTGGTCCAAAAATCCATTACATATATAGTCTGGCATTTAATTCTTGTGGACAGTGGTGCATTGTGGATAAAGTTCTGGACTGACCTGAGCTGAAATCTGACTGCAGACACTTAATAATTGCAAGACCCTGTGCTCCCACTTGAAGATTTTACCTAGAGGGAGCCTCTCAAAGATGCCCATTCCACTCTGGGGAAGCTGCCTAGCAGAATAAACTTGACCCCTCTTCCACATGTCAGCACTCCAGAGACATCACCTGACCCTCACCCCTAAATCTTCTAAGCTAAAACCCAACCCCTAATTCCTCCAGGAGGAGCACTGTAAACAGGTCTGAATTTGGAGGTGAGGAAACCTGTATTTGAAACTTTGTGAGACTAGAAAAATCTATTAATTTTTCCCTGTCACAGTTTCATCATCCATGAAATCAATTCCAACTTGCTATATCCATTGATAGAAGTCTGGATCAACTCCCTTTTCCAACCTCATGGAGCATTATTCCCCTTCATTGATTTCATGGTCCAATTATTTCTGCTAGCCTACCTGACCCTTCATCTACCACCTCCAGACCTTTGTACTGACTGTTCCATATACCTGTAATACATTTCCTCTTTATCTCTGTCTCCTAAAATCTCTCATTTCCTTCAAAATTCCATTTAAATGCCACCCTATATGTGAGGCCTGTATTGACTCCTCTAGTTGCTAATGTACAGTCCAACCTGTGTCACTTTAATTTTATTTTGTACATATCAACATGCATATACTTGTATATGCTTATATACGTAGGCATGCACATGTACACATGCATATTTGAAATGTATACACATTTGTATATTCCAACATGTGTAACAAATATGTACAATATACATATGCATGTACACATGACATCTATTATATACGTATGTGTTAATATACCTGTGGGTACATGCACACACATTTATATTGTGTATATTTATATGCATGCATGTATACTCTATAGTATGAATATATACATGCATACTTAATATAAGCTACACATACGTATGTATACCTATATCCCATATGTACACACATATACACACCTATATACACATGTATATATCTTATAGTACATGTATGTATATACACACTCATATATGTATACATATGCACCTGTAGATGCACTTATATGGAAATTCATACAAGCATGTATATACATACATCTTCATATGCATATGTATATGTGTATGTGTGCACACACATAATATATATAGATATATGCATGTATATAAACATATGAAGAGTTATGCATCTCTCTGTCTCTGTCCGTCTGTCTCTCTTTCATTTTGCAGATGAGGAACAAAGGCCCAGAGACATTAAATGTCTTGCCCAATATCCCACACATAATGATATAGCAGAGCCATAAGATAAATTCAATTTTTCTGACTCCAAAGCCAATACTCTTTCCAATCTACCATTCCTTTTCTTTCTCTTACACCATTTTTTGGTTTTTTGGTTTTTGCTTCTTGGTATCCCCAGGGCTTAGCACAATGCCTGGTACTTTATAAATGCTTGTGGGACAATTGCATTATAGGTAGAGTCAGGAAGAAAGGAGTTGAAATCCGCTTTCAGATACATAATATCTGCCCGACTCTAGGAAAGTCGTTTACTCTCTCTGGATCTCAGTTTCCTTCTCTGTAAACGAAGCTGATTTAGATAATTTCTAAGGGCCCTTCTAGCTATATATGTATGTGCCTCTAAATGATGGACTGATTACAAGAGCTTTGTAAATAAACAATCCTCTCTGCCATGAATGAATGAATGTATGAGTTAATGAAAATTAAGCATTTAAAATGTGCAATGCAAATTGTTACTGTGATGTTTCCTGGGGACAAGAATTGAGTCTTTGATTTCATTTGTAAACCATTCCTCTCTCCTTCCTAGATGTGGTGGATCCTTTCTGACTGGCTGCCTCATTGACTTTGACTAGAAATGTCCAAATTCCTACACGTGATGCTCCTCTCCCCCGTCCCCTCCAGTTGAAGGCTATACTGGGTTTGATCCAGGTTTAATGTCATCCATGCGCATGAAGGCCCCTGATTAAGCCATCTTCATTAACGACCCTGGATGCATTTGGAAATCTTTCCCTTTAGTAATTTGGACAAATGGCTCAGTAGTATTTCTGCACGCCTGCTTTGCAGACAATGCACCTGAGGGGAGTATTGATTTATTTTCTTCTGTAAATGAGAATGATGCCTGCACTTGCTCCTATAGATCAGAGAATGTGGTTTCTTCACCATAGCAGCAGAAACATCAGGAGTTCAGTAAGTGAATCCAGCAACTCCATTACTGGGCAGTAATTAAATACCCTACAAAGCATTTCCCCTTCCCCATTTTTTTACACCCACATGGAGGATGCTGTGACAGTGATCACACTCCAGACTCTTCAGTTGCCTCTTGGCTGCCATTCCCCAAGGAATATTACTCTCTTGGCGATGACAGCAGGAGTCAGGTTTCAGTATGGAATGAAACAAGCACCTTGAAAAAGTCTGTAATTGTAAATTAACTCTCAAGAACTGAACAAGGAATGCAGATTTTTCTTATTGGGGTGCCAGTGTTGAAGCAAACCCTAGTCTCTGTGACTGGTGCCTACACTCAGCATCTGTCCTAGTGGAATGCTGAAGGAATCACAGATTTTGGGACCATCAGTCCATTCAAGAATGAAATCCTATGGACAACATTTGGCAAGAGGCCATCTCACCTCTGCTCAGAGACTTTCAAGGAAGGTACCAAAATCTCTACAAGCTTAAATCCATGAGAGAAGGGACTATGGCTTCTCTAAAGACCATATGTCTTTCTCTGGAGAGATCTAGTGTAATGTTATGCAAGATACTTCATGCATATTTCTTGAATGTTTGTTTGATGAATGAGGAGGAAAACCTAGGGGGGAAAGTTGGGTGATAAAGGATGTCATGGCATTTTTCTCCTGCTGGAGAACTGCCTCTATGGCCTTGCTTGCCTTATAAGACTGGCCCGTGGCGTAATCCTTTACCCTTTCCAATTTTGACCATGGCTTGACAGCTTAACTCATTCTGTGTCCTGAATTGCATTCCCATTTGCTA
>JAJHZJ010000161.1:2322201-2546388 GCA_023548195.1 Bettongia penicillata ogilbyi | reverse complement strand
CAACTGTAAAATAAGGATAAGTGTCTGCTTTACAGGGTAATTGTGAGGTTCAAATGATACAATAATTGTAAAGTGCCTAGCACAGTGACTGGCATATAGTAGGTGTTATTCTTGTTCCCTTGTTTATATAGATACACATAGATTGTGTCTACATATATACATACATGTATATATATGAATGTGCATACATATGTATGAATATATGTATATGTGTGTATGTATTCAATATACATACATATACAAACTTATAGTATATATGCATACTTATAGTTAGGTGAATAGATGATGGATGGATAGATAGGCAACTAGATGGTGCCCCAGCAGAGAGCTGGAATTAGAGTCAGGAAGATCTAAGTTTAAATCTGTCCTCCAATACTTACTAGGTATGTGATTCTAGACAAGTCACTTCATCTTGTCTGCCTCAGTTTCCTCATCTGTAAAATGAGTTGAAGAAGAAAATAGCAAACAATTCCAATATCTTTGCCAAGAAAACCCCAAATAAGGTCATGAAGAGTTAGATATGACTGAGAGACTGAAGAATGTGTGTGTGTATGTATTTCAAATTCATTACCTTTCAGGCTATTTTCCACACAGAATCTAGAGAGCTGAAATGGATGGCAATCTGCAGTCCCCTGAGAGATAGAGGAAAGGGAATGAAGGATGGCTTTGGGAACACAGCTTCTACTGGTTGGCCCTTTCTCACAGATGGACACTAGCATGCATTATTTTGAATTGGGTGGGTATCTAGATTGGCAGCACTGTCAGGGGACCCCTTATATTTATTCTGCTTAACATCATCAGCACTGGTTCTTTCTTTGATCCCAAGGGTAAGTAAACTCATGGGAATTTGCTATTACCTAGTCACCCCTGAGGTGCTTTGAGCCCATATAATTCGATTTGATTCATTTCAGTTCAATACTTTTTCTCTAGTAATCTACTATGCGAAAGACATTAGGTAGGCACAGGGGAGATTTTGATATGTCAGTGGATCTCTGATTCTATAGATGTGGGCACTCTTTATCGTGATAGAAACTGAAACTCATGCCTGCTTGTCCTGTGTCACTTGCCCATGTCCTCCCACAATGCTTCCACTTGAGAATTCATACAACATGTTGAAGGCCTTTGTGTCAATCAAGGGTTCCCAACTTAGGATGCAAGAAGGCTGACAAAGAAGGTGTGGGGCTTATTTGGAAAATAACTATACTATACCATTAATATTAATTATTTTTTTCTTTGATTTATTATATGCATATTCATGGTAAATTCTAGAATTTATTCCTTTAATATGGAATATAGGTCATGGAAAGCTTTATTCATAGCCAAAGTATGCAGGAACTGAAAAAAAAAGATGTAGATTATTTGCATGTTCATGGTTTATAAACAATTCAAATTCTATCTACCTCATGATTATATTTCTTCTCTGGTGACATCCTTTATGTTTTCTCTTTGGAACAATTCCTTGTAGCCTATTCCCAACCATCATTTGCCTCTCTTTTGCTTTTTGGGGAATACATGGTTTTACCTCTTCAGAGACTATGGTACCTAAGACAGAAATACAAACAAAGGAACAAACAAAAAACAATCCTTGCCCTCAGAGAGCTTACCTTTTATTAGATGGGAGGAGAGGAAAGGGGTGAGTATAACATACACAGATAAGTACATACAAGGACTTTTGGAGAGAGAGCTAGTACAAACATGAATATGCTTCATGCAAAGATTCATGGAAGACATGGAATCATAGTTTACTCTCCAAGGAAGATAAGAAATTTAAGAATACGCATTAAGAAGGTAGTATATTTCACCCATGGGGTATGGTTTATGAAACTACATGGAGGTCATAGTGCAAGGAATAGTTAGGAGTCCTTTTTAGTTGAAAGGGACTTTTTGTGAAGGAAAATTATCCAGAATAAGTCTAAAATGATCATCTGAAGGTCATGTGTAGGGAGCTTTAAATTCCAAGAAGAGAAATCTGTATTTTTATCCTAGAAGATATAAAAGTGAAGATTTTGTGCAAAAGAATGACATGATTAAATCTGTACATTAAGGAAATTAACTTGAATATTAATTAAGGATGGATTTGGGGAATCAAGTGATTCCAAAAATGGAACATAGGAGGGAAACCTTGCAAGAGGTGAGGAATAATTAGATGGATTTCAGGAAAATCATACAATTAGAATAGAAAATAATAATAATAAATTAGGATAACCAATTCATTGGCTCTGTGGGATGAGGAAGAGAAAAGAAGGAAAGACTGAAATTGTGAGCCCAGAGAAGTTTGGAGGAAGATGAACAGCAAGTCAGAGGTATGTGGGAGTGATAAACTCCATTCTGGACATATTAAGTCAAAGATTATAAGGGACAATCAAGTGGAAATATTCAGTATGTGATTATGGACTGGAGTTCGAGAGAGAGATTAGGGTTATATGTATAGGTAAAAGTTTATGTGAATATGTACATATGCACATATGTATGGACTTTGGGGAGTCATCTCTGTAGAGATTAGATTTAAACACACAAGAATTAATATGATCACTTAGAGTTACTGAGGGCCCAGAACATGCATGACAATTAAAAAACAGAAGATGGATTGTCATGATTAAGAAAAAAAATACCCAAGATAGCAGTAATGAGGAAAAAAATGAAAAGTCCAAGGTCACTGATTTCAAGGAAGAAGAGAATATTCTGGAGTATGGTCATAGTTAAAAAAATCAGATTCTTCAGAGGGGTCAAGTAAATTAAGAAAAGATTATTGGATTTCTCAATGAAGATATATAGGCAGTTTTCAGGTGAGAAAATCAAAGCTATCTATAGCCATTTAAAAAAATGCTATATATTACTATCTACTGGAGAAATGCAAATTAAAACAACTCTGAGGCACCACCTCATACCTATCTTATTGACTAATATGACAGAAAATAAATATGATAAATGTTGGAGGGGATGTGGGAAAATTGGGACACTGATGCACCATCAGTGGAGTTGTGAACTGACCCAACCATTCTGGAGGACAATTTGCAACTATGCTCAAAGGGCAATCAAACTTTGTTTACCCTTTGACCCAGCAATGCTACTACCACATCTAAAAGATCTAAAATCCAAAAAGATTAAAAAAAATTAAAAGACCAATTTGTACAAAACTATTTATAGTTGTTCTTTTTGTGGTGGCAAAGAATTGGAAATTGCGAGGATGCCCATCGATTATAGAATGACTGAACAAATTGTAGTATATGGCTGTAATAGAATAATATTTTGCTGTAAGGAATGATGAACAGTCTGATTTCAGAAAAAAAAAACTAGAAAGACTTACAAGAACTGATACAGAGTGATGTGAGCAGAACCAGGAGAACATTATAAACAGTAATTTCAAGGTTGCAAGATAAACAATTGTGAATGACTTAGCTCTCTCAGCAATGCAATGACCCAAGACAATCCCAAAGGACTCATGATAGAAAGTGCTATCCATATCCAAGGAAAGAAATGATGGAGATCCAATCATACTATTTTTCACTTTTTAATATTTTTGAGTTTTTTCTTTTCATCTGTTTATTCTTTCATGACATGACTAATATGGAAACATGTTTTGCATGATTGTGCATATAAAACCTACATAAAATTACTTACTCTTAAAGAGTGGAGAGGTGAAGGAGAGAAAATTTGGAATGCAAATTTAAAAAGAGATAATTGTTAAAATTGTCTTTACATGTAACTAGGAAAAATAAAACAGTATTGAAAAACATCCAGAGATAATTGTTAACAATGGAGGGAGTTTTAATTCAAAATTGGGATCAAAAGACAAATTTCAAAGGATTGACAAATGAAAGTGAGGTAAAGAAGTGGAGGCAGTGGATATCTATGTCTTTTTCTAATAGTTTGGCTAACAGAGAGAAAAGACAAAAAGGATAATAATTGTGGAAATTGAGAGATAAATGAATGCTCATTTGTTTTATTTGGATTTTGGATTTTTTTAATCAATAAAGGGGGTAGACATGTCTGTAATATTGAGGAAGGAAGAGAGAGAGAAAGAGAGAGAGAGAGAGAGAGAGAGAGAGAGAGAGAGAGAGAGAGAGAGAGAGAGAGAGAGAGAGAGAATAGTAGAAGGTTTAAGTTCCTTTCAGAAAAAGAAAGGACTGATGTCTATGAACAAGTAAAAGGGTTGATCAAAACAAAGAGAAGTTCTACCTCTTCCTCAAAGATTATAGCAAGTGACAAGGGGGAAATGTGTGGTTTTGCTAAATGGAAAAGAAGATAAGAGGGGTCCAACAGTGGATGACCTTAACCATTTCAAAGGATACAAGGTCCCTTGCTGATTGGATGGGCAGAGCATAGGAGTGAGGAGGAAAAAAATATATATGTGTGTGTGTGTGTGTGTAACATTATCATACAGTGGAACTAGGTGGCACAATTATGTGACTTTTTGTCCCCCAGCATAACTCAGTAACATAGGAGTAGGAGTGAGAAAAGAGGGTAACTTGAGGGTAACTCAAGTTGGAGGGTTGGCAATGTGTAAGCAGTGATAGGTCAAGGAGGGAAGTGATTCAAGGACGTTGTTGTTCAGGCTCTCAGTCATGTCTGGCTTTTTGTGACCCTATTTGGGATCTTCTTGGCAAAGACACTAGAGTAATTTGCCATTTCCTTTTCTAGATAAGGAATTGAGGCAAACTGGGTTCAGTGACTTGCCATGTTTTTCTCCAGCTCATTTTACAGATAAGGAAAGTAAGGCAAAAAGGATCACACAGCTATTAAGTGTCTGAGGCCAGGTTTGAACTCAGAAAGACGAGGGTTCCTGACTCCAATCCCAGCACTCTCTCCACTGCCCCACCTAGCTGCCCTGAACTCAAAGATAGCAAAATGAACATAGTAGTTTAGCTGGTTAATTACAGTATCCAGCCCATAAACTGAGGAAAGTGAGGCTGAAGTAGGAGTGATAGAGTGATAAGACAGGGCAGGGTAGAGAGAGTGAAGTAGATGATGAGGATGAAAGCTGGGGATAAGTGGAATAAGAAAAGAGGAGAAGGAATAGGAGGTTATGTTAAGAGTATTTCAAAGACCAAGCTCATGCAAGTAACACAGTTTTATACGATAGAAGCATCTGTAAAACTATTCTTTAGGGTTGTTGATGTGGAACAATGTTGTAGGACAAGAATATGGAAGAGGTCGATAGACTCAGAGGTGACATGGTCAAGTAATATTGGGGTGGGGAGAATATTAAAATTCTAGACAAGAGGGACAGTAAAAAAAATCTGGAGATGAGTGATGGAACATCAAATGTGGGGAAGAGAAAGTCGGACTTTTTAACTACTACTATTTACTGGCATTTAAATCTAATTTTTAAGGTTTTCAGAGCAATGATCTCAAATGATCTTCTGCACAAAATAAATAATATTATCATCCTCGTTTCACTGAAAAAGAAAGTGAGCCCCAGAGTAGTGACTTGTATAAGGTCACATAGCTAGTAAACTCTAAGGTTGGATTTGACAACCAGTGTTCCCGACTCCAGGTCAAATGTTCTTTTTCTTCCATTTCTCCATACTGACTTTTATTAAGAGCCTTACCTAAAATCATATAGCTGGCAAATATCAAAGGTGGTACTGGAATAGTGGTCTCCATTGATTTCACATTGTAAGCTCCTTACACTAGGTTTCCATCAAAAGGGGAAATTGACCATGATGGTACCTTGTGACTCTTTTCCATGTGTAAGTTGCTTACTAGTATCATTAGTGCTATTTTTAGCATCATCTTGTCAGAACATGGGAAGAGCTGTGTGTTGACAATAGCTAGGTCTGGGTCAGGGAGCATGTCCTGATCATCTGAGTTTGGGGATCAGTGGCATGACAGAAGCCAGAGAGAGTTGCCTCAGAACAGCCTTTGGTGGCACGTACCTACATTCTCAGTCTGCTTTATGGCATAAATATCCCTCCTGCTGCCTGCTTTTGCATGTTTTGTCTGTTAAGATTCTGTCATGAGCCATCTCAGAAATCTTAATTCTCGAGCTTTAAAAGGAATTGCATTTTGCCAGCTGATATCCAGGATTTTATGGCACCACTGGGCCCTGTCCACTTTCCCTTCAAACACAAGATTGCTTCAAAACAATTGGAAAGTTACCAAGCTGACTAACAAAGAAAACAAAGGAAAGCCATGTTACAAACTAGAAAGAAGGATAAAGTGTCAGCAGGGGACAGAAGATTGGTGCCTGGCCAGATTGCAGGACCGAACACCGTCCTCCCTGTCTGCTGTGGGACGTGCCCTAGTTTCCTTCAGAGGCGTTGGCTCAGGTATCTCCTCTTGGGAGCAGTGGCTTCTAACCTGTGGGCCAAAGATACCTGGGATGGAAGAAAGAAAGACAGACATTATTGCAAAGGGGACCCTGATTCCATATGCTCACCAAGGATTGTCACTTGGTTCTTTATTTAGTTTCAACAAAATATGCCGTGTGACCCAGTATGATAAATAAACGCTCCTGTAGACTGAATAAATAATGTGTCTCACACATATAGGTACTGCTATTTCTCATATATTTGAAAAAGCTCTTGTAATTAATTATGTGTAAATGGATTTTAAAGTGTTACTGGATTAATAACAGCTCTTTTTTCCTTCATTGTGTATTTTCTAAATTAATGAGCACTTATAGTACCACTGTTGCTATGTGTGGGGTCTATGATATTTTCAGTGTCATGATAGAGGTCCGAACTCAAAGAGGAATGAAGATGTGACCAGCCCAGTTACTTTCCTTAAAATGTAAACTCTGGAGGAACAGACTAATCGGAGGAAAGGGTTGCTATCAGGGTGAAGTGAACTTCCAGAGTGAGGAGATATCTAGGGCACAGTAAACTGTCAGCATGGGAAGACCAATGCAGCAGAATTAAAAATAATGAATGGTACTGCAGAGAGGCATATTTAGATTTCATGCCAAGATGGAGGCTGATGTCAAAAGGACTTCCTAACATTTAGGGCCCTCTGAAAACATAAGGAGTTGATTCAAGGGGTTATGGACTCCCCCTACAGCAAAGGTCTTAAAGTAAATGGATGAGTTTTGGTTGGAGATGTTGTAGGAGGCATTTTTACTTCTGTACTGGTTGAAATCAGTGGTTGCTGAGGGCCCTTCCATCACTCAGAGAGTAAACCAGAGAATCTCTAAATATGACCAGTTTCATTCAGGTTTAGCTGGAGGCCTCCTCAGCACAAGCTGCCTCCAAATGAGGCTTCTACTATTTCTATCTCCAACAGCAAACCACAGCTGTCCAGGGTCCAAAGGAAGAGGTGCAGGTAGAGATAAAAATCTTGCATTGTTCACTTCCTTCAGTTCCTTTTGCCTACTTTAAATTAACATGTCTGACCCTGCCCAGCTTTATTTTACTTTGCTTGTTTTTGGCAAACACTGAAAGGTGTCTCTGTCTTTAAGAGAGATACTGAATTTCTCCTGAAAAGATAATTAAACATATAAGTGATCTGGTTATATTATGCATCAGAAAACTGAAACTTTAGTTGCTTATCTCCTTATCCATCCCTCTTTCTTTTTTCCCTAAAAGTGCTTTCCCTGACAAGTAATATTTGGAGAATTGTGTCAATGAAGTCATTGGCAAGCAGAGGCTGAATAGCCACTTAGAGGGTCTGTCTCTTCAGATATCAGTTGGACGAGGCAGATTTGAGACCATGAAGTCATAAGATAATATATGTAGGGCTAGAAGGCATAATATATTTAGGCTCAAATGTCGTATAGTCCAACATTTTCATTTTTATAGATGAAGAACGGAGGCCAAAAAAGATAAAGTGACTTTTTCACTAGCCTACAACTAATATGTAATTGGTAGAACCATTCTTTGAGCCAATACCTTCTGAACCCTCTAAATCTTGGCCCTTCCAACTTTCAGATTTGGAAATTGTATTTGTAATACTACAAGTGAAAATAAAAATAATATGCCATTGTTTTGGATATAACTAATATTCCTATTAGCTAGGTGACTGACTGAATGGAGCACCAGACTTGGAATGAGGAAGGCTCATCTTCCTGACTTCAAATCTGGCCTCAGATACTCACTAGCTGTATGACCCTGGCCAAGTCACTTAACCTAGTTTACTTCAGTTTTCACATCTGTTAAATGAACTGGAGAAGGAAAGAGCAAACCACTCCGGTATCTTTACAAGAAAACCTCAAATGGGGTCACAAAGACTCAGAAATGACTGTAAAATGGCTGAATAACAATGATGTTCCTGTAGCACTATTAAGGGTACACAGCATTTATCTCATGTGATCCTTCCAACAATCCTGTTTAGTACAAGTAGTAAGCCTTTATTTTTTTATACAACCTGGAAACTGAGGTTCAGAACTGTCAAGAGACTTGCCCACATACTCTGAGAGATTCCATTTGAACCAAAGTCTTCTTGATTCTCCAAATTAGAAAGCTATCAGTTAATCTAAACGGTAGCTATGATATAATGGGAAGAACATTGAATTTTGGAATCAGAACACATACGTTCTAAGCCCAGACTCTCCATTGATTAGCCTATGACTTTGGGCAAATTTCTTCTGCTATTCAAAAAAAAGGCCTGTTTCACAGGGTTTTGTGAGGACTAAATGCTAATGTTTCCCATCCTGTTCCATTTTTCACATCTATTTGCATGTACCTTTATACGTGGCTATCCAAACAACCTTAGTTCAGTTTTTAAGCTGTTAAAGCTGTTGGGTTGCTGTGTTTGCCCACATTTGTACATCCTGTCTATACTATATGTTTCTTGAGGGCAGGGACGATTTTCCCCGATGTCTTTGTAACCCTGGTGCAGGGGTAGGATACCTGCAGCCTTTGGTCTCAAGGGCTGCACTTGAGGACAGAGAGGGTCACATAAGATTTGAGACTGCAGTGCCTAGAGCTGTGCTTTCCACTTTAAGTAAGCACTTAAATGATTGTGTATGGATTGATTCCTCTTGTGTCAAGCACTCCTAAAATATCAAAAGTTGTATCAGTTTTAGCCATCATCAGACAAAATTTAGAAGTGAATGGAACCTTAGAGGTCATTTAGTCAAATGCCTCCAGTGGGTTTGAAAGGGGGAAACCATTAAATAGCAGAAGGATCCTGAGATAGATCAGGGTGTTCAAATCCCTACCTTACCACTTGGTACCTTTTGTCACCTTGATTGGAAACTCAGTTTCTTCATCTGTCAAATAAGGTGCTTGAATTAAATGAACTCTCAGGTCCCTTTTAATTTTAAATCTGTAATCTTTTTAATCTAGGATTGGGTTAGATTTCTGGGGGACTTTTAGTTCCATCAATTCAGACAGAATCCCTAATCTTGGTGACCTGTCTTATTATTCAGAGCTGATATAACAATGAATCAGGTGAGAGAACATAGATGACTCAATGCAAAACCATATCCTAGGAAAGGGAATCTAATCTAGTGCCCCATCAATGCTGAGTCAGTGGCATCACTGCCACTACACTACAGGGTCAGCATTTCTGTTTTGCAAATGCTGTTATATGTATATACATGTTATATATATATGTTATATATGTTATATGTTATATATACATATACATGTTATATGTTATATATACATATATATACATATGTTATATGTATATATATATATATATCCTTCCTTAGAATACAAGTCAGGGAAGACACAGACTGTCTGCTCTGCAGAGAAGTGTGTATGTATGTTTATAAAAAATTTGGGGACATAATCTTGTAGAATGTGAATGATCAATGAATACTCATTAGAGATAATAATTTTATTCCTAGTGATGATGATGATAACGATACTACCTAATCTCCCCTTTCCCTACTCTAGAAGAGAATGTCAGACAATGAACACAAAATGGAAGTACTCAGAAAGACTGCTTTCCTTTAGTAAGTATTCAGAATGTTCTTCAAAGCATAAGGGGTCCCCCCTCCCAAAGGGGATCCTACTCCCTTGCAGGAAGATTAAGGATGCTTTAAAATGGCTAATCAGAGGGTAGAAGCCTGGGTGCATTTCCTCAGATATATATGACGAAGGGAAACATATGGGAAGGGGTCTGTTGCTGAATCAATTCACCGTCCTTCATTTCAGTCATGTGGAGATTACCTGCCTGGAGAGGGCAAACACAAGATCAAGTTACTCGCCTGGCGGAAAATGACATGGAGATGCAAATTCACAGTTTTTCTCTTCCTCTGTCTCTGCTGGTTTAAAGATTTCATTGAAAAACTTTAACTGATACTAGCAGGAGAGTCAGAGGAATAGGCTGAAAGAGATCTTCATCTTGCCTGGACCTTCCCACGACAGAGCTGATGCTAACGATCGTTGGTGGGAAAGAGCACCAAGAACTAACTCCCAATTTGCTTCTTTTCGGCTCTTTCTGAGCCGTTGAGTAAGAAACTCAGCTTTCCTGTTCTCATTGCCAAACACTAACCTGACACTGATTGGATTAATGGGAACAGAATCGAAATGGCTCCATTAGATTGGGGGAATTAGGTATATCAGGAATCAGACAGGATGTAATTTGGTCCATTTGTTTAAGAAAGAAAAGAAATGTAGGGAAGGGGTGGGGAGAGGGGAGCAAAGAGATGTTAATTTGAAAGGGCAACTGAATCCACATAAGAGAGATGACTCTGGGTCTCAGATGCTGTTTGTTTTCATTAACTGGCTGGGAAAAGAGTTAATGGAGACTGAGGGAGCTGAGAGTCTAAATCACTGAGACCAGAGTAAAAGTGTTGAATGAGAAAATATCTATTGCTTCAAGTTAGGAAAGAATGAGCAGGTCTAGTTTGAAAAACAAAAGACAAAATTCTTTCCTTCCTTTCACATTCCTTTCATCATCCTCTCCTACCCCTCTCTCACTGCCATATGTGGCATAGTAGATACTGTGCTAGACCTCAAATCAGGAATTACTGGGTTTAAATCCTACCCTAGACACTTACTAACTGGCTGACCCTGAGAAATTCACTTGTCTTGTCTGTGCCTCAGTTTCTTTCATTTGTAAAATACAAGGGTTGAATTTATTGACCTTAAAGTGCCCTCCAATCTGAAATAATTACCCTCTCAGGACAAAACCTGATTTCTTTTTTCAGCTTCAAGTTTTATTTTTTAATCTTCTAATAATGTTTTAACTTTCCCTCATTGCATACAAAAACAATTTTTAACGTTTGTTTTTTTTTAATTTTGAGTTCCAAATTCTTTCCTTCCCTTCTCCCTCCATGAGTCAATAAGTAAGATGATAGAGGTTATACATGTGGATTCACAAAGCACACTTTCATAATAATCATGCTGTGAAAGAAAACACAGACTGAAAAATGATGAAAAAAATTAAGTGAAAAATAGTATGCTTTGATCTGTATTCAGCCTCCATCAGTTCTTTTTCTGGCTGTGGACAGCATTTTTCATCATGAGTCCTTTGGGGTTGTCTTGGATCAGTGTATTACTGAGAAGACCTAAGTCATTCACAGTTGATTATCACACAGTGTTTCTATTACTGTCCCCTTGACTCTGTTCACTTCACTTTGCATCAGTTCAAGTAAGTCTTTCCAGATTTTCCAGAAAGCATCCTGATAATAATTTCTTATGTACAATAATATAATTATAATTATATACCATAACTTGTTCAATCATTCCCCAGTTGATGGTCATTTCTTCAAATTGCAATTCTTTGGCACCAAAAAAAGATCTGCTAGAGCTATTTTTGTACAAATAGGTCCTTTTCCTTAAAAAAAAAAAAAAAAAAAAAAAAAAAAAGCTCTTTAGATCTAGTACTGGTATTGCTGGATCAAAGGGATGCAGTGTTTTATGGCCCTTGGACCATAGTTGTAAATTGTTCTCCAGAATGATTGGATCAGATCACAACTTCACCAAAAGTGAATTAGGGTCTCAATTTTCTTACATCCTCTCCAACATTTATCATCTTGATGCTTAGGATCTTGTGAAGTCTGGTCTGGTGGTCTAGGATGAATGAAATCATGGATTGAAGTTTAACATGCCCTGTAGCTTAGATCCATTGGGCCAGGTCTAGAGGAGTGATCACCTTGGATGTAGAACCTCAGCTTGGTTCTCAAGCCCTAGTAGATTTTAGATCTAGAATTCAGGGCCTTTTTTCTCCGTCAGCCTAGTTACCAAAGTATCTGGCATTTGTAGATAGATACTACTTTGTAATATAGATACTTTTACATGTGGCTTTTGTTGAATCAAAAGATGTTGGTGATGGTACTAGCATGGCCTCTAACTTGTGCTATGGAGGTTATTTTACTATGACTCTTTTGTTTGTTTAGTGTTTTTTTTTTAATTTCACGTTTTGATTATTGTTTAGAAGATCTTTGTCCTGGGATAGCTATAGATTTGGTTGTTTTTATCTTTGGGACAATCTAGATGTGTCCTTGACTTTATCAACAATTCCTTTGGGGTGTCTGCCTTGTAGTCAAGGAAGGACTTTGACTCAGTGTCCCAAGATTTGTAGCTGTTGTTCAGTCATTTTCAGTCATATCTGGCTCTTCATGGCCCTATTTGGAGTTTTCTTGGAAAATATACTGGAGTGGTTTGACATTTCCTTCTCCATCTCATTTACAGATGAAGAAACTGAGGCAAACAGGGCTAAGTGACTTGCCTAAGGTCACACAGCTAGTGAGCGTCTGAGATCAAATTTGAACTCAGGAGACTGAGTCTTCCTGACTCCAGGCCTGACACTATACCCTCTGTACCATCTAGCTGGCCTGTCCCAAGATTGGTGAAGGATAAATTTATTCTTCTGGCCAAGAGTTTCAAGCCTAGTGATGGAGATGCACCCTACCCCAGCCTGATCTTTCAAACCCAATAACAGTACAGTTGTGGCTGTCAGTCAGTGTTTGGGGCATGACAAACATGCAATTATGGTTCTGGTGCTGTAACTGGGATGTGATTAAGGTGCAGTCTGGGAGCCACACTGGTGATTGAGGCATCCTAACAATGGAGCTGCTGCTTTAGGGTGGAGGTCATAACTTGTCTTCCATGTTTGGGGCTTGAACCCATGGTCCATGTTTGATATTCTCAAAGTTGGAACTCTGAACCAGTAGTCAAAATGATATTTCAACTGTGGTTCTGTTCCATATGGACCCAGACTTGTGTGTGGGCCTTTGACAGGCTTTAACCAGTTAACTATGGAGTGGAAAGATAGGGTAGGAAGGGTTTACTGGCACAGGTATGTACCTGGCCTGGTGTTTAATTGTGTCCAACTCTTCATGGCTCCATTGACCACACTCTCCATGTGGTTTTCTCTCCAAAGACACTGCAGTGGTTTGCCATTTCCTTTTCTAGAGGATTAAAGCAGAGTTAAGTGACTTACCCAGGCTCACATAGTAAGTATCTGAGGCTAGGTTTGAACATAGGTCTTCCTGACTCTGGGTTCAGCATTCTATCCACTGAGCCACCGATTTCCCTCTCCCTGGTCTGGTAATCAGAACATAATGAATTGGGATCTTGAGTTCTGTGAATGGCAGCACCTTTGCCCAGTGATCAGGAAATGGGTTGCTAACTTAAGTGTTACTCAGAGTTACATAATTTTGTAAATTTTGGGCAGGTTCTCAGGGCCACTAGAACCTTCTGATTAATAGTTGAGGCCTCATACTGCTATAAGATGGGCAGGGCAAGTTCAGGGGAGGGCTGTGGTCATGATATCATTTTATTCATTGTTTTCATGGTCTAGCCCTTCCCTGTCCATTATTTCAAAATGAGTAATGGTGGACTCATCGCCAAATAGTCAGGAATAAGATAATTGTTTGAAGCATGGTGAGGACACAATTGTGGTCTGAGTATTTTTAAAAAAGGATGTTTTGACTTAAGAGATGAAGCATGAAATTGACCATGTGAGGCTTTTGTTATGGCAATGATTCAGTCTGGTCTGGGGCACATGAGTTGGCTGGATGACCTGACATTTTTTGGAGAGAAGCAGACCAAGACTCTTGGAAATATCCTTCATCTTTTTATCCTTCTACTTGATGAATTTCTCTTGTCTATCATAGCAAGGAAGCAAGAGACAACAAGAACAGAAAAATATATCAGCTGTAGATGTGGTTATTGTAGCTTGTTTTTCATTATCACAATGGAGGGTCAATCTAAGTTGGGCAGTGGACAGAACTGTTTGAGGTTGAGACGCAAAGGGCAAGGATTTGCCTCCATCCTGCTTTCCTGCTGGTCCCAAACAGGAGCAACCACCAGAGGTGAGATTTAAATCCAAGTCCTTAGTAACAGACTTGGTTTTTAATCTTTTCTCTTCCCTCCCAAACAATACTACATTATCTCCCCTGGCATAGATGGATTTTGTAACCCTAGAGAACTGGCTTAAGTAATCTCTTCATATTCCAGACAATTTTCTAAGCAAGAGGTTTTTAATCTTATTTTTTTATTAAAATAGAATCATGTTTTAAAATTTTTAGTCATGTTTTAAATATATAAAATAGAATCATCTTTTTCAGTTCTCAGAAGCATAACTGTAAATATATAAAATGAAACAGAAATTTGTTTTTAAATTCTTAGAATCATGTTTTTAGATATATCAAATCATGTTTTTAAATTCTCATAATTATATCTTTAACCTTATAAAATAAAATGGAATAGCATTATTAAATTCTCAGAAATATGTTTTCAAATATATAAAATAAAATATATAAGATTGCAAAGGAAGTCAATTATATCAAAATACACATATCAGCATATTTTAATTTTTTCTTCCTTCATTTTATTTCCCCCTGCCCCCTAGTCACATGTCAAGAAAAAAAAAATTAGTATTTATTTTTAAAGATCTTGAGTTCTAAATTTTTCTCTCTCCCTCCTTTCCCTCTCTTCTTATATCAGCATATTAAAAAAAGTTCATGGATCTCAGATTAAGAACCCCTGCTCTAAAATTAATCTGCTTTGCTAGAGGGAGGTTTCTCATGGAAAACTCTTCCTATGCCAATGGAATCTCTGCTCTAGTGGGATTGGGGAAGAGTCTATAAATAACAGGTCTCCTGGAGAATTAAAAATATGTTTTAGTTTCCAAAATGTCTGATTTTTACTAATCTTTTTGGGACAACACTTAGTTGCTAAAGTCAAAATGACCTGTATATACCAAGCCAAGGTTCCTATTGTCTGTGTTGCATAGTATGTGGCTACTCAGGTCTCTCAGGGGGAATTTATCTCAGGGGGAGAGAAAACAACAACAGAAAGCATTCATTGGACTTCTTAACAGCTCCCATAGCTTAGGATAAAAAAAAAAGACAAACTCTGCATAGCATTTAAAGTCCTTCGTTATTTGGCTCCTCCCTGTGTTTCAGGCTTATTTCTTGCTATTTTAACTCACTCACTCACCCTTTGCCAGGGGTATGTAAATTAGGAAATTCCCAGAAATGGTTCCAGGTATGTTCCTGCCTCTGTGAATCTGCTGTCCCTTATACCTGGGTAATACTCTAATACATCCCCTTCTACCTCAGGTGTTATCTTTTCCAGGAATCCTGAATAGGTAACCTGATAACCGATCCTCTGCTGAAGTTACTTCTTCTCCTCTGAGATCCTCAAAGCATTGTTCTGTGCCTCAAAAAACTGAAACAGATCCTCACTCTTTAAATTGAACCTTATGGGATGGAAATTCAGATGCCATATATTTCACATTTTGATTTTTATAGATGAGGAAACTGAGGTTAAATGACTTACCCCAAGTCACACAGGTAGCAAGAAGCAGACTAGGGATTTGAACCCAGGACCTCTGACTTCAGAGCTGGTGTGCTTTTCCTTGGACAGTGTGGCTTCTTATTGGATTTATTAATAATATAAGAACCAAAAGCACTACATACAATAAAGAATACATATGACAAACAACTATGTCATTCAATCAATTTTCTCAGTTATTCCTTGTTCCTGAGGTGTAAAATCACACATGAAATTTTCTCAGAAAAAAGACCTTCCTCTTTCCAGAACCTCAAACTAGATCCCAGCCATCATAGATAGAAGACATTACTTTATAATTCAAGAAAACAAGAAGAGTCTTTTCTTTTTCTTAAAAAAATATCATTTAATATTTCATTTTTCCCAATTACATGTAAAAAACTATTTTAACATTTTTTTCAAATTTTGAGTTACAAATTTTCTCACTTCCTCCCTTCCTCCCCCACCACATTGAGAGGGCAAGCAATTTGACATAGGTTATACATGTGTAGTCATACAAAGCACATTTCCAAGTAAGTCATTCTGTGGAAGAAAACACAGACAAAAGAAAAACAAGGATAAAGTAAAGAAAAAAAAAATCTTTGATCTGCATTCAGGTTCTACCAGCTTTTTCTCAAGGTAGATTTCACCTTTCATCATAAGTCCTACAGAACTGTCTTGGATTATTATATTGCTAAGAATAGCTGTTATTCATAGTAGATCATGTTACAATATTACTGTTGCAATGTTCTCTTGGTTCTTTTCATTTCACATTGCATCAGTTCACATAAGTCTTCCACGTATTTTTTTCTACTCATCCATCATTTCATAAAGCACAATAGTATTCCATCACAATCATATGCAACAATTTGTTCAGTCATTTTCCAATTGATAGACATCCCCTCAATTTCAAATTCTTTGCCACCACTAAAAAAGCTGCTATAAAATATTTCATACACATAGGTCCTTTTCTTTTTTTTTTCACCTCTTTGGGAAACTGACCTAATAGTGGTATTGTTTGGTCAAAAGGTGTCCATGATTTTATAACTCTTTGGGCATAGTTCCAAATTGCTCTCCAGAATGGTTGAATCAGTATACAACTTCAGCACCAGTACATTAGTGTTTTTATTTTCCCACATCCCCTCCAACATTTGTCATTTTCCTTTTCTGTTATATTGACCAATTTGACAGGTGTGAGGTAGTAGCTCTGAGTTGTTTTAATTTTGATTTCTCTCATCATTAGTAATTCAGAACATTTTATGTAACTCTTGATAGCTTTGATTACTTTTTCTGAGAACTGCCTGTTCATGTCCTTTGCCTATTTATCTATTAATGAATGTCTCTTTTTTTTCTATAAATTTGGCTCAGTTTTCTGTGTTTCAGAAATGATCTTTATCAGAGAAATTAGTTATGTTTTTTTCACAATAATGATGACCAACTGGATATTTCTCTCTATCCTATTTCCCCCATTTGTTCTATATTCTCTCTCCTTTTACCCTGTCTGTTCTCAAGAGTTTTGTTTTTGACTATTTCCTCACCAAAACTGCCTTCCCTTCTATCAGCTCTACCCCACCCCCTTCTTTTATTCTCTTCCCTTCCTACTTTCTTGCATGGTAAGAAAGATTTCTACACCCAAGTGAGTGTGTATGTTATTCCCTCTTTGAGCCAATTCCCATGACATCATAGTTCATGGTCTCCCCTCTCTGCTTCCTCTGTTTTCCCTTCCATTGTAAAACCTCTTTAAGGCTTCTTTTATGTCAGATAATTTACCCCATTCTACCTTTACCATTTCCCAAATGCATTCTTCTTTCTCATCCCTTAATTTAATTTTTTTTTAGATAATTATACCATCACATTCAACTCACACCTCTGCTTTTTTGTTTCCTTCTAACTGTCCTAATAATGAGAAAGTTTTTAGGAATTATAAATATCATCTTCCCATGTAGGGAATATAAACAGTTTAACTTTATTGAAGCCCTTATGATTTCTCTTTCCTGTTTACCATTTTATGCTTCTTTTGCATCTTGTATTTGAAAGTCAAATTTTCTATTCAGCTCTAGTCAAGAGGAGCCTTCTCTGAAGCCACAATCAGATCATAGGCATCTGAAAAGATCCACCAGGGCAGGTTAGATAAGAAGGCACACAGGCTAGAGGGATGGGAGAAGGAGGGTCATGAATCTATCAATCATTGTAGCTATGTCTTTGTAGTCCTTTGTAGTCCTACACCCTCTTCCAGCAGGGAATTCTTTCCTGAATCAAATCTAGTTCTCTCAAATCATCAGGGATTTATTGAATATCTTCTGAGACCATAGATTTAGAACTGGGTCTTAACCTAATCCAATCCTTTCCATTTATAGAACAGGAAACTAAGTCCTAGGGAAGTGAGGTGACTTCTCCAAAGTCACACAGAGAGTATCAGGGACAGGATTCCAAAGTTAGCTCTCTTTTCACTCTACCAAGTAGCCTCCACAATCTGCCCTTCATATTGTACCTTGCATCACATTTATCAAACCATCGAGTAACTAATCACTATATGCCAGGAATTACTCTAAGTACTGGGGATACATAGGATAGGAAAAAAATAGCTCCTCCTCTCAAATCTTGCATTCTAATGGAAGAAACAATGTATTTATATCAGAGTATAAAGGGTAAATATAGAGTAGATAAAAAGTGTTAAACATGTAGCCCTAATAATGCATTGGCAGTAATAGTATTCCCAGTGCAGCCCAAATAAAAGTAAAATGTAATTGGGATATATTTTAAAAAATAAAATAAAATGTAGCATAGATTATGTGGATATGTGGTTTTCTAAGTCAGTATGCGCCCCCAGCAATCCTTCTGTACAGTGTACTGACTCAACTTTCTATTTGAGTTTGACAGAACTGGAGTATATGGAAGGTTAACGTTAGAGGGGCAGCAAGCTGACTCCATAGCACATAGAACACCAGGCCTGGAGTTAGGAAGATTCATCATTTTCCTGAGTTCAAATCTAACCTCAGACACTTACTAGTTGTATGACCCTGGGGAAGTCACTTAAACCTGCTTATCTCAGTTTCCTCACCTGTAAAATGAGGTGAAGGAAATGACAAACTACTCCAGTATCTCTGACAAGAAATCCCAAAATGGGGTCATGAAGAGTTGGATATGACTGAAAACTGACTCAACCAACAGCAGCCTTAGTGGGAATGGTTTTTATGGCTCCAGTAATTAGGAAAGGTCTCTCATAGATTAGATCTAGAAGGAAACTGAGAAGTCATCTAGTCAATCCTCCTTATTTGATATGTGGGGAAACTGAGTCTCCCTCCCCACCTCCTGTGGAGGTAGAGTGACTTGTGCATGATCCAACAGGTAGTAAGGAGAAAAGGTAAGATTTGAATTCTGCTCTTCTGTTTTCAAATTCCTGGCTCTTTTCACTACCTTACTTATATTTCTGCATGCTATAGTACCCTCTTAGATGTGTCCAGGCAGCTTTAGAGTAGAATGCTCAACTTGGAAGAAAGGGGAATCAGATTCAAATCACACATTAGACACATCATCATCATTGTTAACCATGTGTTGAGCAATGTGATAAGCACTTTCCAAATAATATCCATTTGGTCCTCACAATTCTGAGAGGGCAGTGCTATTATTAACCTCATTTTACAGTGGAGGAAACTGAGGCAAGCAGAAGTTCAGTGTGACCCTGTACAAGTCAATTAATGTTTATCAACCTGTTTTTTCACTGTAAAATAAAGAACACTCATAGGGATATTATGAAAATCAAATGATATAATATATGCTAAATACCTTGCAAATCTTAAACTTTATAAATGTGATCTATTCTTATTACATAAATTCCATGAAGACATGGAGTGTGTCATTTTTAATTTTAGTATCTTTATCCTTAACGTAGTTCCTTGTGTGTAATAAGGAAGTGCTTAATAAATGCTTCTTGAACCGAGATGGCTATTTAAAGCATACTATACGTATAGACCTAGTTACATGTGTGTATAACAATACCTGTGTGGGTACAAGCAATTACAAAACATGAGGATTTAATCTGGGTTTTTCTCCAAAGCAACCAACATGAAAGCCATATGTTGAACTAAGGGGAATTTAGGGCAATATTTGCATGTTGTGATTCAGTCCTTAAAACCTGAGAGGCTCAGTAATATTCTCTATTCCTTTTAATTCAGTCCTCCCCCATCTCCTTTGTCTTCCTCCGAAGATTGGGAGAGAAGATGGGAGGAGGGGTGCAGGGCTTGATTACCTTGTGCTGATTTAGAATTATTCATAATAGAGCCAGTGTTGGACCTTCAACCTATGACCCCACCCACTCTTTCCTGTCATTGGACACAGTTTCTATACTGTAAAACAAAGTCCCTGGTTATATGAGTGCTTAAAAATTTCCATTGAATGATTATGGGAAGCAGAAGCCCTAGAAAGAGGGATGTTTACACTTGAGAAAAAGAACACCCACCACATGCAGAAGTCCAGGAGAAAGGAACAATGCTACAATAATTTTCTCCATCACAACCCCAGCAGCCCTCTTACCCTGAAAGATGTTACCACCTCTCCCTCCCTCCAGGGTCCTTCTCTTGATTGAGCCATTCCTCATTAAACCTTTATATTAAAGAAATGCTCTCTGTTAACTTCTTCTCAGCCCTGTGTCTGACTTCTGATAATTTTCCCCTCATGTCCCCAAAGAGAAAATTCTCATCCCCCATTTACTCTTAGCTTGCCAGCCCCCTTTTATTTGGTGTCTTTCTTAATTAGAATGCAAGTTCCTTGAAAGCAGGAGCCATCTTTCTTTTTGCTTGTATTTGTATCTCCAGTGATAATAAGTGATTAATAAACGCATGTGATTTGCCCACAAGTCAGTATCCAATTACCTTCTAAGATGTCTTATTAGAATTCAGAGGAGATAGAAATCATTTCTGACTGGGAAAATCAGGACAGGCTACCTGGAAGAGCTGGTGTCTGGAGGAACAGGGAGGATTTTGGCACATGATATAAACCTTAGTTGACTAATCCAGTCCTTTGACCACTCCACCTTCTCTGAACTCCAATAGTACTTAAGTGTGCCCCACATAAAGTTACTCTATGAACTACCTTCCTGCCCAATTGGACTTCTCATTGTCAGGTCAGGAAAGGATGCAACTGTGAGAGATCATGAAGGCATCTAGTAAGTAGTCATTGATGCATTTATGGACTTGGCTGTCTCCCAAGCTCAGTTCTTGGCTGTCCATCATCATCCAAGTTTGTAGACTGCATAGACCCATCAGTTTTAGATGTGAAGCTGCAAGGGACCTTAGGAGCCAGTTAATCCACCCCTCTCATTTTACAGGTGAGGAAACTGAGACTCAGGGAGTTTAAATTCATTGTCCAAAATGGCTTATGCAGTAAGCATTGGAGAGGGGATTTGAACACAGACTCTCGATCCAGTGCAATCTGGAATCGTGTGTATGAAGTCACTGTAGGAGGCTTCTTGAATATTTCGAAGGCCACAGTGACACCATCTCCACATTAGACAGGATTGGGACTTGCTTAATTTTTCATCCGGGCCAAGGATTAGTAATACACCTCTGATGTACTGCTTCTCTCAGTTTCCTACCTTGGGGGAATACTTTTACCTGTAGGTAACAAATACTTTGGAGGTCTAGGAGAACTTCAGAATGGGCAGCAGGCAAGCCCTGAGGAGTACAGAAAGGAGGCTAAATATCTCTTTCTTCCTCCTAAGTCTCTTTTGTTCTGATTTCCACTAGAGGGCTCAAGTTCATTCCCAGATAGCTCAGCCTTCTGCCATCAGAAATGGACAGATCAAGGCAGCATCAATCCTTGGTCTCTAGCCTTATGATATCTAGTCTTATAGTTTCCTAGCCTGTCGATATAATGTCGATCATCTTAACAGTTTTCTGCACATAGTAGGATCTTGATAATGTCTGCTGAATGAGTGGGTGAACAAATATAGTTTCTAATGAAGAAATACTTCCCTAGTAGTGAAGGTGATGATAATGATGATAAGAACCAGTGATGCTGGCATCCAGGAAGAATGAGGGCTAGACTCTATAAGCTCCATGAAGATATGACAAATGCACTGGCAATGTTCTATAACCAAGTGCTTCTTGAACTGCTTCAAAGAAAGAAGGAAAGAAAGAAATTTAGGAAGGAAAGAAGGAAGAGAGGAAGAAAAGGAGTGAGGGAAAGAGGAAGGAAAAAATAAAAAGGAAGAAAGAAAGAAGAAAGAAAAGAGAAAGGAGAAAAAGAAGAAAGGGAGGAGAAGGAAGTTATGAGGGAAAATACAGGAAAGGAAGGAAAGAAATAGGAAAGGAAAGAAGTATGAAACAAAAGAAAAAGAAGGAAGGAAGGAAGGAAGGAAGGAAGGAAGGAAGGAAGGAAGGAAGGAAGGAAGGAAGGAAGGAAGGAAGGAAGGAAAGAGTGAAAGAAGTTAGAAGGGAAAGAAAGGTGGAACAGAGGGAGGCAGACAAAATGCTGAGCACCTCTAATAGGTAATGCTTCCATTGTGCCTGTGTCTCTGTGACAGTCCCTGCTGGAGCCTTGAGGCTACATGTGGCTTTCTAGGTCCTCAGGTACCACCTTTTGACTGAGTCCAGGTTTTACAGAACTAATCATTTTATTAAGGGGATTTGTTCTGTGAAGTTTGGATTTAGTCAAAGGGCCACACTTGAGGATCTTGAGGGTCACCCCTGCCCAGGATCCTTTGGTCAGAGTTTTTAGGAAAATGTAGGTCAGAAGGGGGCATCTCCTGTAAACTCCTTAGGAAACATAAATGGCCCTCAAGATGGGAAAGGGAACTGAGTATTCAGTCCCTATTTCCATTTCAGGAACCATTTTGTGGTCATATCATTTCCATGTCTTGCCATGATGATTCACTGTCCTTCTTTTCATCTCCAATTCTGGTATTCCCCCCCCCCCCCCAGTTATATAAAAAGCCAGTCTGGCATTACTGGGATAATGGGAAATTTCTCTCAGATTCTCATCAGTAGAAAAAAGACTAGTTTAATCTTGTTATCCATTTCACAAACAACTACTTGGCTATGTTCAATTCCTAAAGGGTAATGAGCAGCCTATGGATCCTTCTCCTGACTCAACAGTCACTGAAAAGTCTACAGGTCTATGGATTGGAAGAGAAGGATAGGCTGGATTTTTCTCCTCAATCTGGGGAGGGCTTTTCTCTGGGAGTCATGCAGAACAAAGTAGAAATGATAGTGATAGAGAAGAAGGAACACAAACCTATGGACAGCTCATATCTCTTTTAAATGTCTGTCATGTATTGTCAATTATTCTCTGGACAGCTCCACGTAGACAAGGTATGGTTCAGTGGGAAGAACACTGGCTTTTGTATGTGAGGACAAAGGTAAAAAACTGCCTCTCATGTTCACTCTATGTGTGAAATTGGGCACATCACCACTTCTCCAGGGCTCGAGGCCTCATCTGTAAAATGAGGGGTCAGCACTACATGAGTTCTAGAGTATGTTCCAGTCCTAGGTTTGTGGTCCTTTGCTGCTGAGGCATCTCAAACTCCATATGTCTAGAATGAAGATCATTCTCTTCCTTCCTACCTCTGAATCCTCTAGTCCTCTAAACTTTCAGTCAGTCAGTAAATATTCATTAAATGCCTACTAAGTGCCTGGCATTGCACTAAGCACCCGGGAAAGAAAAGTAAAAGATAGTCTCTAACCTTAAGGAGTTTATGCTCTAATTGGTGGCCAGGAGTAGGTGGGTGGGGTGGGGTGGTGGTGGGAGAGAGAAAACATGTAAACAAATATATGCAAACAATCTTATATGTGGGATAAATTGGAAATAATCAAAAAAAAAAAAAGGAAGGCTCTATAACTAGGAGGGGTTGGGAAAGGCTTCCTACAAAAAGCATGATTTTTTTTTTAGATGAGACTTAAAGCCAGGGAAGCTAGGAGGTGGAATTGAGGTGGCAGATCATTTCACATGTGGAAACTTCCCAGTTTCTCCTAAAAGTAATTCCATCATCAAGGTCACCTGTGTTTATGTCCTTGGACTCACTATCGACTCTTCTCTCACCTTCAAACCACCTTCCAATTAGTTGCCAAGTCCTAGTAATTGTACTACATTTAATCAGCATTTATTAAAGCTATTTGCCAGTCACTACAGTAGGTGCTGCGATACAAAACAAAATAAACATGAAATAGTGCCTGACCTCAAAGTGCTTGTATTCTATTAGAGAAAATAGAAATGTTGGTGTTCATTCATATTCCACTCCTTGTGACCCCAGTTGAAATTTTCGTGGCAAAGACATTGGAGAACTTACTCATTTCTTTCTCCAGATCATTTTACAGGTGAAGAAACTGAAGCAAACATGGCTAAGTGACTTGTTCGGGGTCACAAGGTTAAGAAAGTGTCTAAATCCGGATTGAACTAAGATTTTCCTGACTCCAGGTCAGGCTCTCTATTCACTATTCCACCTAGCCATAAAAAAAAAAAGCGATTTCTTAGGGAGGAATTTTACTAATAATTGGAGGGATCAGACTAGTCCTTGAGTAGGAGAGGACACACATCGTACTAAGATTGAGTAGACTCTGCCTACTTCTCTCCCATTAAATAGACACCATCCAAGTCAGTATTTCATTTCTTCTCTCCTGGACTCACAAATGGCCTCCTACTTCCTACCTTTTCTTTCTCTGATCCACCCTCCATTTAAATGCCAATGTAATCTTCCTAAATCATATCTGACCCCATCACTCCCTTTCTCAAATATTTTCAATGGCTTCCTAAAGCCCCTAGGCTAAAATACTCCATGCACAGCTTGTCATTTAATGCCCCATCTGGTCCCAATCTACTTTTCCAAACTTATTTTATAACATTTCCTTCTTACCTATATTATGGTAGACTGGCCTATTTTGCTGATCTCCCCTCCTCCCCTTCCACGCCATTGTCCAGACTCTTCTGCATTCCTGGCAGCAACCCCTCATCTCCCTCTGTTGGAATTATTACCTTTCTTCATGATTCATCTCAAGTATTGCCTCCCACAGAAAGTCTTTGCTTCTTGTCGTCTCTTTCCTAGAACAGTCTTCTATTCACTTACATGTGCCTGCCCTTCCCCCAGAGGAAGTTAAGCTCCTTGAAGAGAGGGACTGCTTCATTATTGTCTCTGTATCTCCATCACTTCCCATATGAATTAGGAATAATTGTTTATTGAACAGAATTGTCAAAGATGTTGGGCTGTGGAGGCTGAGGCTTATCTGTGGATCTCCTTGGAGTCATGTCAAGAGACATGAGTGTTAGGAAAGCAAATGACTGGTTATACATAGCTGAAGGAAACCCTCTGTAATAGATGCCAGGCTTCTGACCTTCAATCAAGGAACATCACTCAGTACGTACTGTATGCAGAACATTTTTAGATACAGAGCTTTGATTAGACATGATTTTTGCCCTTGTGGAATCTATAGGAAGAAATAGAACAGTAAATGCAGTAGAGCAGTACAGGTGTAGGTATTTTTGAGATTTGACAGGGATGGACATTGACAACATGAAGGATCAGGGAATATTTCATGGTGGAGGGGTTCTTTTGACTCAGGGTTTTAGTAGAGATTCAATAGCCAAAAAAAAGGGAGGACAGATTTTCCACATGTAAACAAAGATATCAAGGTAGGAAAGCAGATGACATATTTGAGTAAGAGGAAAGAATTTAGGTTGACCAAAACATTCAGGGAATAGAAGGGGTTATTAGGAAATAAAGGTAGAAAGTTAGGGAGGTGTCAGATTTTTGAAAGCCTCAAATTCTAAACAAAGTAGTTTGACCTTTATTTCCTAGGCAAATAGGAAGTCACAAAACGTATTTGAGTGGAATGATCAGGTAACATAGAAGAAATGAGAAATATGAATCATTATAATACCTAGAGTTTAAATATCATAAATCACCTAACTTTTTTGTGCCTCAGTTCTCTCATCTGCAAAGTGAGGGAATTGGATAAAATGATCTCTAATGTCCCTTCTAGCTCTAAATCTGTGGTACTATGATGTTGAGCAGGTTATTTAACTTCTTTGGACTTCAGTTTCCTCATCTGTAAGATTAGATATCTCTAACTAAGCAATTTCCCTCTTTCACTATATATATGTGTGTGTATGTGTGTGTGTGTGTGTGTGTACGTATGAATGTATATATATATATGTGTATATCCATGTATATACACATATATAGAACACATACATATATTTATGTCTACTGATTTATATGAAATAAGGACAAACACACACATATATACATACACACATGTTGTCTTTCAATTGGGATGTAACTCTCTTGAAGGTAGAGGCTGTCTTTCTTTAGATCCTCAACATTTAGAATACTGCCTAGGATAAAGTAAACACTTAATAATTACTTTTTTACTCACTGACTATGGTCAATTCCAAATTGTACTATTAGAAGTTACAACTATGTATAATACGGCCAATGGTTCCAACCCAATGGAAATACGTAGTCCAAATTCAAATAATACAACTGCTTCATGAGATTGTCATTCACACTAATGAGGACATAGATACGATAGGGTCTTGTAGAGATGTGGACTCATGTAAGCTCAAGATTCTATTTACTTCTGGAGCCATACCTTTCTACTACATATGTATCTTGTCTCCTGTTGCATCACAATTTCTGCCCTCTATAAGGAGTCATTGAGGTCCAATAGAAAGAACACTCCCCAAGGAGTCAGAGAACCTAGGTTCAAATCTCATCTCTGATGCTTTTTTATTTAACTTTGGACAAGGCACATAACCACACTGGCTTCAGTTTCACAATCTGTGTATGGGGGTTATATTAGATGATTTGTGAGGTCCCTTTTTGCTTTAGATCTGTGGTCCCAGGATACTCATAGAAAATCTACCCCTTTTACTGATGATGACCAAAGGTGGAATCTATTTCTACTGAATGAAGGAAGCTAGGTGGTACAGTGGGTAGAGTGCTAGGTCTTGAATCAGGGAGTCCTGAGTTCAAATATGCCCTCAGATGCTTCCTAGCTGTGTGAGCTTGGACTAGTCACTTTACCCTGTTTGATTTAGTTTCCTCATCTATAAATCTAGCTGGAAAAGGAAATGGAAACCATTCCAATATCTTTGCCACAAAAACGACAAAGGGGTCACAAAGAATTGGACATGAGTTAAACAACTGAAGACGTATGGCTAAAGGATTAGTTTTATTGTGTTTGACCCCCAGTAGGAAGACTGAGAAGAAATAGAATTTCCAAAGAAATATTGACTTGATGTAAAAAAAACCCAAACAAAATCCTAATAATAAAAGCTGTCTCAAAATGGAATGGACTATCTCAAGAGACAGTGGTTTCTTCTGCCAAGGATTGAGATCGATCGTTGATCAGAATCCAGATGACTATTAGTAGAGTAAATTTTTTCCTCCCATAATATCAGCTGATCAAAATGATCACTCATGTTCCTATCGATGCCCATGTTCTGTGATTTCATAATTCTACCAATGGTTCCCAACATACCCACAGATGAATCAAAATGCATATATAACAAGTGACTTTGAGGATGTGATATTGTAGAAACTGATTGGTTAGGAAAGAACTCTTGTAGGAGATGTGACTCAAGATATGAATCTAAGGAAAGCAGACATTCTAGGAATCAGAATAAGGAGGGAGGGAATTAGTTATGCAAATCCTATAAATTGGATATAGGATGCTGTGAATGGAGAAAATCCAGCAAATCAATATCACAGTTAAATGGAGAGAACATGAAATGAAGTTGGGGGTGAGTGGGAAGTGGGGTAGTAGCAAGGGAAGGAGTACATATGGCAGATATTTATGTTCCTTGGATCAAGGCTTTGTTTTGCTTTGTATTTTTTCCTTCAAGAGGGTGAGGCTTCAGCAACTGAACAGATTGTAAACTCATGTGTTTGAAAAGCAATCAAAATATCTTCCTTTGAGGGGTGGAGCCAAAATGGCGGAGTAGAAAGATGCACATAATTAGTTCTTCCCCCACAGCCCATAAAATACTTGTAAAGAAAGACTCTCAACAAATCTAGAGCAGCAGAAGCCACAGAACAATGGAGTGGAGGAGATTTCCAGTCTAGGGTGACCTGAAAGGCCCACAGGAAAGTTTGGTCACACCAGACATAGAGTTGAGCTCAGCCTAGCCTAGACCATGGGGCACTGTGCCGAGAGGAGGACATGAGCAGGCTTTGGGGGCAGTAGCAGTGGTTTGCAGATCCCTCAACCCACAGGTGCCAAAGGTCAAAGAGACAGTTTTTTCAACTGGCCAAGAAGGGAGCAGGGTCTTTCCATAGCTCTGGCCTCAGGTAGCAGCAAGAAAGGCCACATAGGACCAGCAGCAGATCCCACAGCAACACTCATACATTGTTGGATCATAAAACTCCTGGGGGAAATGAGCAGGTGATTCTTACCTCAATCTTATGTGGTGGCCCTGCCCCCACTTAATGCTCCTGGAGGAATTGAGTAGCTGATCTTTATCTCACACTGAATGGCTGCCCTGTCCTCACTGAAAGCCCCTGGGGGAATTGAGGAACTTATCTGAATCTCAGCCCTGAGAGCTGGCAGTTGTGGAGAGGGAATTCTACTACTCACAGATTCTGGACACAAAAGTTTCTTGTTGCTCCCAGACCAATGTGCAATGTGGCTTGACTGTGCCACCTTGGAAGAACTGAGATCTTACAGGTCCTCAGAGTATACTCTTGACAAAGGACCCAAAAGTCAAGTAACTTGTTGGGAAAACACCCAAAAAAGGGAAAAAAATAAGACTATAGAAGGTTACTTTCTTGGTGAACAGGTATTTTCTCCCATCCTCTTGGATGAGGAAGAACAATGTTTATCATCAGGGAAAGACATAAAAGTCGAGGCTTCTGTATTCCAGCCATTCAAAAGAAATATTAATGGTCTCAGGGTATGGAAGAGCTCAAAAAGGATTTTGAAAATCAAGTAAGAGAGGTGGAGGGAAAATTGGGAAGAGAAATGAGAGAGATGCAAGAAAATCATGAAAAGCAAAGTCAAAAACTTGCTAAAGGGGACCCAAAAAATGCTGAAGAAAATAACACCTTGAAAAATAGGCTAACTCAATTGGCAAAAGAATTCCAAAAATTCAATGAAGAGAAGAGTGATTTAAAAAGCAGAATTAATCAAATGGAAAAGGAGGTTCAGAAGTTCACTGAAGAAAATAGTTCTTTAAAAGTTAGAATGGAACAGATGGAGGCTAATGATTTTATGAGAAACCAAGAAATCACAAAACAAAACCAAAAGAATGAAAAAAATGGAAGATAATGTGAAATATCTCATTGGAAAAACAACTGACTTGGAAAATAGACCCAGGAGAGACAATTTAAAAATTATTGGACTATGTGAAAGCCATGACCAAAAAAAAGGAACCTAGACATCATCTTTCATGAAATTATCAAGGAAAACTGCCCTGAAGTTCTAGAACCAGAGTGCTAAATAAATATTGAAAGAATCCACCGATCACCTCCTGAAAGAGATCCAGAAAGAGAAACTCCGAGGAACATTTTAGAGAAATTCCAGAGTTACCAGGTCAAGGAGAAAATATTGCAAGCAGCTAGAAAGAAACAATTCCAGTATTGTCAAAATACAATCAGAATAACACAAGATCTAGCAGCTTCTACATGAATGGACTGAAGGATATGGAATATGATATTCCAGAAGTCAAAGGAAATAGAACTGAAACCAAAAATCACCTACCCAGCAAAACTGAGTATAATACTTCAGGGGGGGGAAATGGTCTTTTAATGAAATAGAGGACTTTCAAGCATTCTTGATGAAAAGACCAGAACTGAAAAGAAAATTTGACTTTCAAACACAAGAATGAAGAGAACCATGAAAATGTAAACAGGAAAGGGAAATCATATGGGGCATACTAAAGTTGAACTGCTTACATTCCTACATGGAAAGAAAATATTTGTAACTGTTGAAACTTTTTTCAGTATCTGGGTAGTTGGTGGGATTACACACACACACACACACACACACACACACACACACACACACATATATAGAGAGAGAGAGACAGAACACAGGGTGAGTTGAATAGAAAAGGATCATATCTAAAAAAATTAAATTAAGGTGTTAGAGAGGAATATATTGGGAGGAGAAAGGAGAAATGGAATAGGGCAAATTATCTCTCACAAAAGAGGCAAGAGAAAGACTTTAATGGAGGGAAAAACGGGGGAGTTGAGAGGGAAAATGTGAAGTTTACTCGCATCACATTTGACTCAAGGAAAGAATAAAATGCACACTCATTTTGGTATGAAAATCTATCTTACAATACAGGAAAGTGGCAGAGAAGGGGTTAAACAGGGTGGGGGGACGATGGAAGGGAGAGCAATGGGAGGAGGGAGCAATTAGAAGTCAGCACTTAGGGAGGGATATGGTTGAAAGAGCGAATAGAAGAAATGGGGGGCAGAATAGGATGGAGGGAAATATAGTTAGTCTTACACAACATGGCTATTATGGAAGTCATTTGCAAAACTACACATATATAGCCTATATTGAATTGCTTGCCTTCCCAATGGGGATGAGTGGGGAGGGAGGAAGGAGGAGAAGTTGGAACTCAAAGTTTTAGGAACAACTGTTGAGTATTGTTCTTGCATACAACTGGGAAACAAAAAATACAGGTAATGGGATATAGAAATTCATCTTGCCCTACAGGACAAAAAAGAAGATGGGGATACGAGAAGGGAGAGATGTTAGAAGGGAGGGCAGATTGGTGGTAGGGGTAATTAGAATGCTTAGCTTTAGGGTGGGGGGCGAGGAGAGATGGGAGAAAATTTGGAACTCAATATTTTGTGGAAGTGAATGTTGAAAACTTAAAATAAATAAATTTTAAAAATTTTACTTTACTCTTCTACTTGCCCTATATTCACCCAATTAAGACTCTCCTAAACTTCCCCAGATAGTCTGGAGAGAGAAAATTAGTGAATTTCTCCTCCTCCCTGCTAGGAGCTGAATTTCAAATGAAAGAGTTTGATTGAAACCCACAGCTGTTGATTCAGAAAAGAAAGGAAAGGCCAATGTCATAAAAATTTTCATGTGAGATATGACCTAAGGAGAACATCTGGTCCAGTGTCTGTCTCCAGACAGGTGAATATTGAATCTATGTGGGACATATGGTGTCTGTCCTCTTCTTGAAACTCTCTAGAGACCAATTCTCCACAGTCCTCTTTGCTGGGTGACTCCTACCTGGTTATTCTCAGGAACAGGAGACTGGATCTGTTTTGGTTTACTCATCATGGAAAAACCAGTGTCAAAGTCAATTATCAGGGTGGAGGTGGAGGAGAAAACTATGTTGTAAAAGAAACTGTCTTCTTAGCCTTTGGAAACAATCCATAAAGTACAGTTTAGAAATAATTTGGGGAGAATTATTAATGAATATGACCCTAGAGAAAAAATCTCTGACAAATACCCTTTAGGAATCATATCTCTTAGCCTACAGGAAGGTGAGCATTTCTTAGAGGAGTTGAGTGGGAGAGAGGAGATTGGTATCAATAATGGAAGTGAATTCCAATCTGTGAAAAAGCATTCTCCATCCCTTTAAAAGGGAAGGCATAAGGCAATCTTAGAAGGCTGCCTTAGAATGGATGTTTGTATTTGTCTTAGCACTTATAAATTATTGGTTGTTGTCCAGTGACTTCAGTCATGTCTGACTCTTCTTGACACTATTTGGTATTTTCTTGGCAAAGATATTGGAGTAGTTTGCTATTTCCTTCTGAAGCAAAGAGGGTTAAATGACTTGCCCAGAGTCACACAGCTACTAATTATCTGAGGTCAGATTTGAATTCAGGGAAATGAATCTTCTGGACTCCAGGTTTGGCTGTTTTACGTACTGTGACACCTAGTTGTCCCAACACTTGCAAATTAGTATAGTATAAGTCAGTGATGTTAAGCTCAAAAGAAATGGAGGCCACCAAATTATAAACAAGAATCCTTCTGAGATAAATCCACATATAGAAAACCATATATTGATATATATTGGCATTTTATATATGCTATTATATTTCTACTTATTTTGTTAAATATTTCCAAGGTCACAATAAGGGAGTGTTGTAGCCTGTCAGGTCATGTGCTTGACACCACTAGTGGAAGTGACTAAACAAAGACAGGAGAAAGATTTAATAATTAGGCTTATCTAGTTTGTAAGAATATTGCTGCCAAACACAGAATAAGGGTATATATTGATAATTCTGGTTCTGGTTCTATTTCTGCTACCTTCGCTGTTCTACATTTAGGTAAAGCAGTGGACAGAATCCTGGAGTCAGGAAGATCTAAGTTCAAATCCCAACTCAGACCTTTACTAGATATATGACTCTAGGTAAGTCTCTTAATCTTCTGCCTTAGTTTCCTTATTTATAAAAGGTGGCAATAATAGCACCTACTCTACACCCTAGATTGTTATGAGAATCAAAAGAGATAATGCAAATAGAATGCCTTGCAAAATTTAAAAGTGCTATGTCAATCTTAGCTACATTCAAAATAATGACTGGTACAGCTCAAAGGGGGTGGAGGACTCATCAGGCTTGAGTTGGGCAAGAAGCTCTCTTTCTGTCATTGCTTTTATTTTCAAGTGCTAGATGCAGCATCAACCCAGGGGTCATGTGTGGAATCGTCAGAACACTGAGTTGAGGCATGTCTTCTCCCTCCCCTACTTTGCAAACTTTATTTTGCTGACCGTTTTTTCTTTTTCCTTTATTTTCTAACCTTATTTTCCTGAATTTTTCCCTCTCTCATACCTTTCAAGTTTGCTTTCTCCTAGTTAAATTTATATTAAGTCCACCAACCTTGGATTTGTTCTTTATGCTCTCTTGAAATACATCAATCAGGATCTAATAAGACTTGTCCGAAGCACATGACAGCTACATTAATGGAAGAATGAGGTACAGAACGATGGCAGTGATAGCTAAACAGTTTTTATCCAAGCTGCATCTGGAGATTCTTGTGTATTCTTAGGTGTAATATTTTATGGAGACTATTGATAGACTAGTGTCTGTCCAGAAGAAGGTGGCAAGAATGATGGGACAATTAGAAACTATGCCATCAGTGGAAGGATTTGGTGATATTTAGTTTAAAAAAGAGAAGGTTTTGGAGTAAGATGACTAAGATGTTTTCAAGCATGTGACAGACTATCATTTGGAAGAAGGAAAAGACCCATTCTGGTTGGCCCCAGAGGGGCCAATGGGAATAACTGGAGGGAGTTGCAGAGAGACAGTTCGAATCAGTATCAAGAAATATTCCCTGAAAATTGGAGCTGTCCAGCAGTGAAATGGGATACCTTGACAAGTAATGGATTCTCCATCACTGGAAGGCTTCAGACAAAGACTAAATGACAACTTGTCAGAGGAGCTGTGGATAGGATTCTTTCTCAGGTATGGGTTGTACTAAATGCCCTCTGACATCCCCTCCAACTCAGAGATGCTGCATAGCTCCTGCTATGGGCTTGAGTGCAATATTTCACTAAGGCTCACTGGTGTTATTAGTAGAATGTCAGATCCATGATGACAGGTGCTCTTTTCCACTTTATCTCTGCATTCCCAATAACTATTGCAGTACCTGTCATTCAATAAGATCATAAATCTAGAAGTGGAGGCCATATAGTCCAACTCCTAATTTGAAGAGACTCTAATATTTTTCTGACCAGTACTTCGGGGGAATGAGGGTTGTTTTTTTTGAGGGGGGAATTAAAAAGTTGTTAATTTTTACAATACAACCTTCCTGATGCCTTGGGAATAAGGAAGCTCAGGTTGAGGAATCAATATCTCCCAGGAGGCGCACTTCCCATGGTGACCAATGAGTTTAGTGTCAGTCTTTCAAGTTCCTATCTATTTCAAACTTCTTTTCCTCATTTAAAACTTGAACATTTTTTTCTTCCTCCTCAGAGTCCTAAGCACAGAGAAGAAAACTCATCTCAATTCAGCACGAAGGAGGGAGGGAAGCCAGCTCAATTGCTTTGTGCAAACAAGAACTTCACATTGTGGATGACATAGATGGTGGCCTTAAAAAATGGAATCAGTGATGAAGATAGCGAGGACAGCTAATTACTACTTTTTCTATTTCTGGCTAATATTTACTCACCCTTTCTGGGGATTTTGGCACAATTTTAGAGCTTATATTAAAAACTATTGTTTGACTAAACTCAATTCATCAAACACTTATTGAGTACTGACTATGTAAGGGACAGGGAGGAGACCAAGATGACTCTAAAATTTCATTCCCGGGGGTGGGAGAAAGATAGGGCCAGGAACAGAAGTAGGTCAGTCAGAAGGAGACTTTTTAGAGTGGGAAGATGATGCGATCAGTTCAGGGCATGTTGAATCTGAGTTGCCAGCACAGGTAAAGATGGAGTAAGTATGGGTCAGTGGAAATAACTGTCTTTTAAATTCAAAGATGTTGATTTTATTCCCATCATGTGACCTGGGATAAATAACTCTTTTGTTTCTCAGTTTCTTTACATGTAAAGATAAAGGGTTGGACTAAACCTTTGCAGTTATTGTCATCTCTAATGTTCTTATGCTTTTAGATGTGTCTAATAGAAATGGTACTAAAACTGGGATCTGTGATTTCTTAGCATGAGAAACTTCCAGCAGGGAGAATTCTACTAACACTGATTATAACATGTCTGTGATAGTATATATGTCTTAGTAAGTTTAGTTAGGTCTTAGGTTATGGTAGTAACCTTGTAATTGGTCTGAACCCTTCTGTGATTTCACATATTTCCACATATTTCCCAAATTGATAATCCTACAGTGAAGATCTGATCATGGCACTTACCTCTCAGAAATATTCAGTGAATCCCTAGGGTTGATCTCTCAAATAAAACAAAAACTTCTCAGCCACGATCTTGCTCTCACCTCCATATTTTTCCCATATTTCTCACCTTTTAATCTCCATCCTCAACCATCTGGTTTATTACCTGAAGCAGCATTGCACATTTTATCTGCTTGCCTTTTCACTAGTCATTCCTAATGTCTAGAACACATCATTCTATCACCTGTACCCTTTGAAATCCCTAGCATTTTTCCAAATATAAATCAGATTCTACTTTCTTTATGAGACTCGATCTCCTCAGATGGTAAGGGTCACTTCCTCTTGAAATAGATTTCATTTTATGTTATTTATGCTTTGTGCTTTCTAATCTGTGCATACGATGTTTTAGCTCTCTCTCCCTCAGTAGAACAAAAGCTCACGGAGGTCAGGGATTATTTTATTTTTACCTTTGTATCCCCAGAATCTTGGCCATGGTTAGAGGCAATGAAGTGGCCTGAAACCAGTCAGACCTGGGTTCAAGTCATAATTCTGACACCCACTGGCTATGTGACCTCTCTGTGCACAAGGTTACTCTCTAACATTACAAACTGAAGAGAAAGTACTAGTCTGCATTGGTAGAAGAAGCTTCCTTACCTTTACCAATGAAATCACAAGCCCTATTCCCATCATTCTGGTTGTTCAGTCATGGCCAAATCTTTGTGATTTCATGGACTATATTGTACAGGTTTTCCTCAAAAAGATACTGGAGTTGTTTGCCATTTCCTTCTTCAGGGGATTATGGCAAACAGAGGGTAAGTGACTTGCCCAGGACAGCATAGCTAGTATTTGAGGCTGGATTTGAACTCAGGTCTTCTTGACTCCAGGTCACTGAGCCACCTGGCTGTCCAATCTTACACATTATTAAATATATGTTAAAGTTGTTTGAATTGAGGGAGAGGGAAGAGAAAAAGACTTAGTATTTATTAAGTACCTACTATGTGCTAGGCACTGTGCTAAACATTTAAATATAGCCACATTTGATCTTCACAACAACCCTATAAGGTAAATACTATTATTACTCCTATTTTACAGTTGAGGAAACTGAGCAGACAGAGGTTAAATGCCCTTCCCAGGAAAACACTACTAGTAAGTTACTGGGGCTAGAGTTGAACTCAGGCATTTCTGAATCCAGGCACAGACCTCAATACTTCCTATGCTTCCTCAATTGATGTAGGTCAAACTTGTGATCCAATATCACCATCCTCTTTCAAGGAATAACACAGTTACAGATAACATATGTACAGATAACATCTGTGCATCTTTTTGTTGTTTTTTTTTTATTGTGTGTGTCCTTTATTTTCGAAGAGGATCATGACAACAGGGAAATCATGACATGACCTGCAGTCGACTTAGATTTGAGGGAAGGCTGTGTAAAGTTACTAGCCTCATTTTCTCCTCTAGAGCCATCTGGATCCAGTGGTCAGGTATTTATATCTACATACATATCAACGCACAAAGCACACATTTATCCATACATATGTGTGTGTATACATGTGTATACATATGTGCATGTGTGTGTATTTATACACATATATATACACATACATACACACGCACATTTATTTGCGCATGTATTACTGAGTTAATATTCAGCCTGGTAGTCCACCAGCCCATATGCTTCATAGTGCATTTCTTACACATTTAATTTCCCCAATCAATCCATGAACTCATTTTCCATTAAAGTCCTCTTGTTACTGTTATTGTGATGATGATAATGATGATGATGATGATGATGATGAGGATGATGAGGATGATGATGATAGATTGTGCTTTGTGGGAGCTCAGTGACTGAGGCCAAAATCAATCCATCAGTCAATAAATATTTATTAAGACAATATACTATAGTAGGCACTGTGATAAGTTCTGGGGATAAAAGAAATGAATTAAAAAATAGTTCCTATCCCCAAGGAGGTTACAATATAATGAGGGAGACAATTTGCACACAAATATAAATATAAGCAGACTATATATGGAATGAATAGGAAATAATTAACAGAGGAAAGTCACTATAATTAAACAAAATCTTCCTGTAGAAGGTGGGGTTTTACTTGGGACTTAAAGGAATCCAGGGAATTCAGTAACTGGAGTAGAGGAGGCAGAGTATGCCAGGCATAGGGAACAGTCTGAAAAAAAATGTTGGAGTTGAGAGATGGAATGTTTTGTATGTGTAGCAGATGGGAAGCCATTGTCATTGGATTATGTGTCAGGGAGTAAAATGTAAGAAGACTAGAAAGGTAAAGGGGGGGGGGGGGGGGGAAGGCAGGGGGTAAGGTCATGTAAGACTTTGAATATCAAAAAGAGCATTTTGTATTTAATCCTGGAGACAATAGGGAGCCATTGGAGTTGATACAGTAGGAAAGTGAGATGGTTGAATCCGAACTTTGAAGAAATCACTTTGGTGGCTTAATGGAGGTTGGATTGGAGTAGGGAGAGAATTAGGGCAGACAGATCCATCAACAGGTATTAAAATAGTTCAACTGTGAGGTGATGAGGGCTTGCATCAGGTGAGTGGCAGTCTCATAGGAGAGAAGAGAGTGTATACAGGAGATGATGGAGAGGTGAAATCAACAAGTCTTGGAAATAGACTGTCTATGTGGAGTGAGAGAGTGATGAATTGAGGACTGCTCCAAGGTAGCAAGCCTGAAGCACTGGAAGAATGGTATTTCCCTTTAAAGCAGCTCTGCTTTTTTGTTTTCAGAGATATATTCTTTGTATTATTAATTTATGTATTTTAATTTTTCTAAAACCACTTCTATAACTACTTAGATTTTCTCCCCTCCTCTCCTCCCTCCCTGAGATGGCATGCAATGTTGTAAGATTTCTATACATACACTGTTATTAAGCGCATTTTCACATTAGAAATGTTGCATAGAGGAATTAAAATGAATGGTGGAAACCATGAAAAAAAACAAACCAAAACAAAACATAACACAAGAGAAAATATTCTGCTTCATTCTGTGTTCCAGTTCTGAAGTTCCTTCCCTGGATGTGGATGGCATTTGGACTCAGGAGTCCTTCTGGAAAGTTTCAGGTCCTTGCATTGCTGTGAAGGGTTATGTCTACCAGAAAAATTCCTTGCACACTGTGACTGTTATGTGAACAGTGTTCTCCTAGTTCTGCTCCTTTCACTCAGCATCAGTTCATACAAGTCCTTCCAGGGCTCTCTGAAGATTTCCTGTTCATTATTTCTTATAACACAAAAGTATTCCATTATATTCATATGCCACAATGTGTTCAGGCATTCTCCAACTGATGAGCAACCCCTTGATTTCTAGTTTTTGACCACCACAAAGAGAGCTACTATAAATATTTTTGTACACGTTGGATCCTTTTTTCATTTTTATGATCTCTTTGTGATACAGTCCTAGAAGGGGTATTGCTAAGTCAAAAGGTATGCACATGTTTATAGTTCCAAATTGCTCTCCTGAATGGATGGATTAGATTCCTGGCTCCATCAACAATGAATTAGCGTTCCAACTCTCCCATATCTTTTCCAACATTTATCATCTTCTTGTTTTGTCATGTTAGACAATCTGGTAGGTGTGATGTGATACTTCAAGAGTTGTTTTGATTTGCATTTCTCTAATCAATAGTAACTTAGAGCATTTTTTCATGTGACTATATGTATCTTTAATTTCTTCCTCTGAAAACTGTCTGCTCATATTCTTTGACCATTTATCAATTGGGGAATGACTTGTATTCTCTTGAATTTGACTCAGTTCTCCAAATATTTTAAAAATGAGCCCTTTATCACAATCACTAGTTACAAAAGTTCTTTCCCAGTTTTCTGCTTCCCTCCTAATCTTGGTGGAATTGTTTGTTTGTGCAAAAACTTTTTCAATTTAATGTAATCAAAATTATCCATTTCGCACTTCATAATGTTTATTATTTCTTGTTGGGTCATAAATTTCTCCATTCTCCATAAATCTGAAGAATACACTATTTCTTGCTCCCCTAATTTGTTTACAGTATCAGCTTTATACCTACAGCATGTATTCATTTGGGCTTTATTCTTATGTCAGGCATTGGTCTATGCCCAGTTTCCACCACACTGTTATCTAGCTTTCCCAGCAGCTTTTGTCAAACAGTGAGTTCTTATCCAGAAGCTGGGGTTATTGGGTTTATCAAACAATAGATCTCTATACTCATTGACTACTGTGTCTTGAGTACCTAACGTATTCCACTGGTCTACTTCTCTATTTCTTAGCCAGTACCAAGTGGTTTTGATGATTGCTGCTTTATAATACAGTTTGAGATCTGGTAGGGTTAGGCCACCTTCCCTAGCATTTCTTTTCATTAATTTCCTTGATATTCTGGATCTTTTGTTCTTCCAGATGAATTTTGATATTATTTTTTCTAGCTCTAGAAAAAAATTTTCTGATAGTTTGATTGTTATGGCACTCCATAAGTAAATTAATTTAGGTAGAATTGCCATTTTTATTTTATTGGCTCGGCCCACCCACAAGCAACTGGCGTTTTTCCAGTTACTTAGATCTGACATTATTTGTGTGAAATGTGTTTTGTAACTGTGTTCATATAGTCCTGGGGTTTGTTTTGGCAGGTAGACTCCTGGATATTTTATAATGTCTACCATAGCTTTAAATGGGATTTCTCTTTCTATCTCTTGCTGTTGGAATTTGTTAGTAATACACAGAAATACAGATGATTTATGTGCATTTATTTTGTAACCTGAAACTTTGCCAAAGTTATTTATTATTTCAAGTAGTTTTTTACTTGATACTCTAAGTATATCATCATATCATCTGCAAAGAGTGACAATTTAGTTTCTTCTTTGCCTATTCTAATTCCTTCAGTTTTTCTTCTATTATTACTAAAGCTAAAATTTCTAGTACCATACTGAATAACAATTGTGATAGTGGACATACTTGCTTTACTCTTGATCTTATTGGAAATGCACCCATCTTCTCCCCACTGCATATAATGCACGCTTATGGTGTTAGGTAGAAAGTGCTTATTATTTTAAGGAAGGCTCCATTTATTTCTATGTTTTTTCAGTGTTTTAAATAGGAATAAGTGCTGTATTTTGTCAAAAGTTTTTGTGCCTGTAATGGTATGGATCTAATCATATGGTTTCTGTTAGTTTTATTGTTGATATGATCAATATTGTTGATAGTTTTCATAATATTGAACCAGCCCTACATTCTCAGCATAAATGCTACCTGATCACAACGTGTTATTCTCCTGATAACTTTCTGTATTCATTTTGCTAATATCTTATTTAAAATTTTTGTATCTATATTCATTAGAGAAATTGGTCTATAATTTTCTTTCTCTATTTTAGCTCTTCCTGGTTTAGGTATCAGAACTATATTTGTATCATAAAAAGAATTTGGTAGGACTTCACCAATTTTCCCAAATATTCCATACAGCGTTGGAATTAACTGTCCTTTAAATATTTGATAGAATTCACTTGTAAATTCTTCTGACCCTGGAGATTTTTTCCTAGGCAGTTCATTGATGGCTTGTTCAATTTCTTTTTCTGAGACAGGGCTATTTGAGTATTTAACTTCCTAAAGCAGCTCTTCTTAAACTGTGGTTTGTGGATTCATAAGGGGTCACAACTTCACTGCAGCCTTGGTTCTGAAGACAAAACATGAATACTTTGCACTGTGTGCCATCAGACCACACAATGCCCACAAATCCTGCCAAAACATGAGAAGAAAAGGTCATAAGTGGAAAAAGTTAGGAAGCTTGTTTTAGAGTAATAACGGTGGGAGATGGGGTAGGACTCAAGGGGGAAAGAGAAGTTCTCTTTTGGATATGTTTAGTTTAAGATATCTATTGGACATCTGGTTCACGATATCTGAAAGACTGGTGAAGATGTAAGACTGGAAGTCAGAAAAGACACTGGAGTAGAATATAGAGACTTGAGAATCATCAGCATAGAGAAGGTATCTAAATCTCTAGGAGTTTATGAGATCACCCAGTAAAACAGTATAGAGGATAAGAGAAGAGGACCAAGGAAAAACTTTGAGCAACACCTCTGGTTAAAGGGCATTATATAGATGAGGATCCAGCAAAGGAGACTAAGAAGGGACAGTCAGAGAGATATAAAGAGAACCAGGAGACAGTGATGTACTGAAAATTTAGAAGAGAGTATTGAGGAGAGGGTGGTCAATAATGTCAAAGGCTATTGAGAAGTCAAGTGGAAGAAGGACTGAGGAAAACCCATTGGTTTTGGCAATGAAGAGATCTTTGGTAACTTTGGAGAGAGGAGTTTCAGTGGAATTACAAGTTCAGAAGCCAGATTATAAAGGGTTAAGAGGAGAGCAAGAGGACTCAAAGCAAAGGCATCTATTCCAGGAATTTAGTTACAAAGAATAGAAAAAGATATAGGATGATAGCAGCATGGATGGATCACATGAGGGATTTTTGATGGTGGGGGAGATATGGACATGTTTATAGAGTAGCTATAAGTAGATAGGGAGAATTTGAAAATAAGTGATAGAATTGGGATGATGGAGCAGTGCAGTCTTTTGGAGGAGAGAGGACAGAATGAGATCACTTGAACAGGTAGAAAGGGGTTACTCTTGGTCAAGAGTAAGGACACTGGATCATGTGATATTTGGGTGAAGGAAAAGATAGTGGCAGGAGGAATCTGAGTGATAGGAGATGAGGAAGAAGAGAAACGATGGAGTTCATGGCAAGTGGCCTCAGTTTTCTTTCCCCATCAAATATGAGGCAAGGTTCTCAGCTAAGAGGATGGAAGAGAAAGAGCGATGGCAAATTTGAGGAGGAATAAAAAAGTTTGGAAGAGCTGCTGTGAGGAATGGGATATTTGATAAGTAAGGTATAGTAAGATTGCCTAAAAGCAGTGAGAGTCCAGTTGATGTACAACATATGTATATTAGTCCTTCATTACCAAAGACCATGCCTTCAGAGAAATAATGACATGACTTGCATTTGACTTTGTTTTGGGTGAGGGAGGGCTGTGCGGGTCACTAGCCTCACTTCTCCTCCAGAACCATCTAAATCCAGTGACCACATATTCATCAGGATGACTGGAGATGACCCAGGATAAGACAGCAATTAGGGTTAAATGACTTACCCAAGGTCACACAGTTAGTGAGTGTCAAGCGTCTGAGGTGAGATTTGAACTCAGGTCCTCCTGACTCCTGCACTGGTGCTCTATCCACTGCATCACCTAGCTACCCATGTTGCACAACATAAATTCATTGTGGATCCAGTCAGATCAGGTCCATGGATTTCTCCACTTTCATTCAACAGCACCTGTGTGGAAGGAAAGGTGGTGAATAGTGGAAGTGATGATCCAAGATTTAGGCTTGAATAGGCATAATTAATCAAATGATAAGGGGCTAGGAATTCAAGGGAAAGATCCCAGAAGTCTTTATCCTCAATGTATTTGAGGGGTATCAGGTTCTATGACCACAGACAGAAGTTAGGAATCATCCCTCTTCTAGTTGGCTCCTTAACACCTTGTAGCCAGATAAACTTATTATCATTATTAGTTTACTACTATTATTATTGCTGTTGTTGTTGATGATGAAATTCAGTTTGTCCCCAGTTTCAGCTCTAATTTGTCTTCTGTCTTTCTCATTGAGAGTAAATAAAGGAAGCCCTCACTCACTCAAAACAAAGTCAAGTGCAAATCTTGTTATCATTTTTCTGATGGCATGGTCTTCTTCAGAAATGAAGGATGAACACAACAACCACAAATAAAGGAAATCTGCTTTGACAAATCCCTACCTGAAATTACCTGAATCAGTAAAAGTTCTTGTTGGATGTAAAACATTCCCAAATGTTATCGTTCAGAGGAAATGCCACCTGTAGAAGGGACTCCCTATCAGTTATGGGTATAATGATCTTAAGACACAGTGATTACAATATCCATTTGTATGTTCATGCAGTCTCACTAATAATTGTATCCATTTCTTTACTGAATTTTTCTGGAATTTTAGTTTCAAGATTTTTGGCATTCATGAAATGTCAGTGATGAATAAACTTGCCTCCAGTTTTTATCAACCTGCTGATCTTGTTGAGTCTTTGATGATGGACTAGGAGAAGAAATGTCAAAATGGTTTAAGGGAAATGGCAGAAATCATGGAAAACCTGACAAAGAAGTCTGCATAAAATACAGGCATTCAGACACATGGAGAGAGAGAAAATTCTGAATGATATAATTTTTAAAAAAAGTTGCAGATTGCTTTCAAATACAACATATATATCACTCACTGAATATTAGCAAGAAGGTCTCTTTAGACTTGATTTAATGATAGGTTAAAAATGATTTTAAGTAGCTTATCCTTGTGAGATATTTGAGTAGTGGTTCTGGTTCATTCCAAAGATTGTAAACTCTTTGAGGGCAAGTATTCGGTAACATTTATATTTGTTTTCCTAGTGTCTAACATGTTCCTTTGATCGCAGAAAGTACTTGAAAGTTTGCTAATTGATTCCTTATTTCTGATTTGATTTTGTGCTGGACAGGATCTTTGAGGTCATCAAGACTAGAGAAAGAAACTGAGTCACAGAGGTAAAATGACTTATCCATGTGTGAATCTAGAATAAAACTTTATTAATCCTTGACTCCAAATCCAAAACTCTATTCCTTATGTCACCTAGTTTGCTCAATTTAATACAATAAATGGTATTTTTTTAAAAAAAATCTGCTATGCATATATTGTCCAGCTTTCATTTTTTGAAGAGGATCAGTGACATTGCAGGGTCCTGTTTTGACTTGCACATGAATTGGATTGAAGTCAGGCAGAGTTGTGCAAAGTCATCAGCCTCATTCTCTCTTCCAGAGTCATCCAAATTCAGTGACAAGACAAAAGTTAGGATGGTTGGCAATGGCTCAGGATGCAGTGGATAACCTTGGCATCTTTGATGTCTGATCAAGCTCTAAGGTCTCCACAGTGTCTGCTTTAGCAGCCTTCATGACTGGTGAAACAAATTCTTCTTATTCCCCCACACTGATGTAGAAGTCTCCATGTGCTTGGGGCAGACACCCTCCCCCAATTCAGTAATGGGTTTTAGGTGTGATGCTTACCTTCAGTCTGGTTTAGCCAATCTGCCAAGATGATTCGACTGGGTTTTGTCCATTGTGCTTGCTACAGCTTCTTGGAGCCAAAGGTGAACATGTAATGCTATGATAGAATAACACATCAAGTTCAAGGGAGTGCTCTGAGATTGGAGTTAGGGAGATGATTTTATAACCCACCTCTACCATTTAAACCTCCCAGTCCTATGAGGTAGAACTTAATCATTGTCCTTATTTTACATTAGAGGAAATTAAGACTCAGATATTATACATCTTGCTCAGAATTACACCATTGGTGTCCGTGACTAGGTTTGCCCTGGATTCTGAATATACCATTCTATATTATTTACCCCAAAAATAAGACCTAGGAGGGGTTTAATTTCCTGGAACCTGAATGTGAAAGTATAATATGGTATGACAGCTAAGAAGGCTAAAGGATTTCAGACTGGATTTAGAAAGCAGAGCTTCTAGGAATAGGGAAGTAATAGGCACGCTCTGCTGTAGTAAGAGCACACCTGGACTATGGTGTTCAGAGATGCAAATTTATCTTTGATAAAGGAAAAAAAAATAAGGAAGAAAACCCATCCTAACAATTCCAATTTTCTGAACATACAATTGACAGTTTCAGGAGTTCTTTAAGGGTCTTTGGGCAAAGGCAATAGCTTCTCTGGTATGTTGTAGAGAAGAGTCTTATTCACATAAAGACAAACGATCATGTCTCAGGTGCCTTCCAGTTTTCAGATTCTGCATTGACTGTATGCCCTTTCTCCTTTGCACAATCTAAAGGGTTTGGAGGGGGAAGCCTTTCTGGAGATGTCTTCATTTTAAGCAGACTTTGGGTTCTAATCAAGTCCCTCTGGCTTCATAATTAAGGAGGAAAACAATTGCAACTTGTCTGCAGATTAAAACATCATTTTGCAAGATTTAAGATGAAAACTAATTTTAGGGGCTTGGCATTTCAAACCAAACTCCAACATTCCCATGCTGTTTATTTTTATTAACAAGACACGATGTTCTATTTTTAACAGCCCAGAAAAAGTTATAAGATGGCTCTTGAGTGTCTGCTATATGTGAGGCTCTTAGAAAGTCTCTCTTTAGTGGGTAGTACAGAAGAGAGCAAAATGTGCTATATTTTTCACTGCCTCAGCCTTCCATCAAACACCCTGATTGTCCCCGAGAAAGCTTGGCAATTTTGGAGGGCTAGGGAAAAGGAAAGTCTAGACCTCTGACAATCATCTTTTAATGTTTAACTGACAGTTTTAAAGAGTTACTGGGGACATTAATAGGTAAGTGATTCACACAAGGCCACAAAGTCACCATGTGAGCATTTGAACTCAGATCTTCCTTACCTCTAGGTCAATCCTCCATATATTATGTTGCACTAGTTTAGTGCAGTAAGTTACACATTTAAACACGTTACCTGCATATTTGGAAAGTGACTACCTACCATACATTATTTCAATGGGGTCACTCATTAGGAAAGAAAGTTTTCACTCTCTTCTTTATCTTCTGATGCTAATAACCCTGGAGCAGATCAGTTTATAGGGTTCATTATTTTGGTTGTCCCCAAAGCACTCCTTCAAATTTATTTATTGACATTCAGGAGAAACATTGGCGGAACCCATTTCTTGTTCACCACTCAAATCTCCATCTATAGCACTTGAACCAAAAGGTATTGCATACCAGGAAGGCTGAAAATCAACTTTGTCAACCAAAGTTTGAGAATCATCGAAGTCTGAAAAGCGCCAAACATTTTTCTTTTGGAGACCCTGGCCACTGACATTTCTTAATGGATGTCTGCCCTCATAATCCCATCAACAAAAGAACTTGGCATCTGATTTGGGGCAGTAGTGGATAGAGGTTTTGGTCAGTGCTTGGAGTCAAGAAGCTATGCTCGAACCTGAGCTCTCCAAGTCATTTAACAATTCCTTCCTTGCTTTACCCATTGAAAAAATATTTGTGAAATGACAACTGCATCAAGCCGTTGTCTAGCCTTTATAAACTCAGGAATGTCCTTATCCAAAATTCTAACCTCATTGCTAAGTCAATTTCTCAGGACAAGGCTAGCTAGCAACATCTCCCCTCAGGGTTCTAGGGGTTATCCTGAGGGGGTATGCTGTTCTTTTCTAATAATATTGCCTCCACACTTCCTTCTAATTGGTTCTCTCCAATTGAGCAATCACCCAATTATCTCTGCAATATCATCTGACCAATTAGCCTCAATAAGCTTTTGCAAAAGGATATTTCCTGGGAAAATAAACCAAAAATAAAATTTACAGACACATCATCATGAACTAGGGATACATTCTCCCTAATACTACCTTAGTCTCTGGGGATAATGGGCTCAAACTTAGAGCAGTTCTTCCAAAGCATTCTTCCCATTATGTTCAATTTCTAATGAAGATCTACTGATAGACAGTCTCTTCATTTTTTATGGAAGGAAAGGAAAAAAATAAATCTTCATGTGCCAAACAGTGTACTAAACATTTTACAAATATTCATTCATTGATCCGCACAGTAGTCCTGGGAAATAGGTGATTTTATGTTCCCCATTTTACAGATAAGGAAACTGAAGCAGGCAGAGATTAAATGACTTGCTCAGGGTCAGACAACTAGTATGTAGTTGAAGTCAAGTCGGAACTCAAATCTTTCCAACTTCAGGTCCAATGTTCTATGCACTGTGCCACCTAGCTGCCATCTTCGGTGTGGACTGTGTTCTGGTGCCTCCCTGAGGCTACATTGCTAGAAACAGCAGAGGTGGCCTGGGGCCTGGGGTCAGGAAGGCCTGGTTTCAAATCCAGCCTAAAACACTTACTAGTTGTGTTGTACCACAAAGTGTTAATGTGCTATGGAAATCTGAAATATTAGCATGCAAAATTATATTTGACTCAAAATAAGTTTGAAGAGGGCTCACCTGGGGGTCATTTCACTAATTCTTTTGTACACTGATTTCTCTACAGCCCCCAATGACTCTGCCCTGTAGACCTTGATCCTGCCTTTTTGGATAATCACTTACCAGGGATAGCTACCCCAACAGAAATTCAAACTGGTTTCAAGCTCTAGGTCTTGCCATAGCCCTGGGCATAGTGGAGACAATCACTGATACTTAAATGGGTATTTATTTGATCTGTTCCTCTTATTAATCTTTCCCTATCCTGTCATTGGCACCATTGAGTATTGATAGAAAGCAGAAGACACAAGCAGAAACCTCAAGGATCTTCCTACCTTGCCAGGGAGACAAGATTTGCCTACGTGAATCACCTAGAGAACAATTTGAGATAATGTGTAACCAAGTGTTAAATTGTGTGATACAGACTGTGAGGGCACACATTAAGAATTCAGAAAAGAGAAAGATCAATGTAGTCAGAAGCCATTGGGGAGGTCTTAACAATGCTGGAACTTTTGTCGGGTTTTGACTGATGGCTAGGATTTGAATCAGTTGAGTGGAGCAAAGAGGACATTTCAGGAGGGAAACACAGCTGGCTCATAGGGGTGGAAGTGGGAATGAGCAGTTTTTCTCCCCATTTCCCACCAGCTACACTGATTTTAGATTTCTCGGGAGCTCTCCAGCACATCTCTGAGAGAGCTACATTCCCACCCATCCCCTTTTCAGATTTCTCTTATATATTGTCTTTGACCTTAGACTGTAAGTTCCTTCAGGGCATGGACTGTCTTCTAAAGAAAAATTGTCTTGGTATTCTCAGCTGTCAGCACAGTGCTTGGTTTATACTTGACTGCTGAGTTGTTTTGAGTCATCTCTGACTCCTGGTGATGCCATTTGGGGTTTTCTTGGCAAAGATACTGGAGCAACTTTCTACTCCCTTCTCCAGCTCACTTTACAGATGAAGAAACTGAGGCAAACAGGGTTAAGTGATTTGCCCAGTTTCATACAGCCAATAAATGTCTGAGGCTGGATTTGAACTCACGCAGATGAGGCTTTCTGACTCCAGGCCCAACACTCTATCTAACACCACCTAGTTACTCCCTGGTATATACTAGGCACTTGATAAAATGTTTCTTTACTGACTGAATATGTTAAGGGGAGGAATGTGAGAAGATGATTAGAATAAAGTATTTTGGTTAGGAAGCAATGAAAGGAAAATTTCGAATGATGGGGCAGAAGTATGTTCTGGTGGTACAATGTCTATCATACAATGCTATGGTTGAATCCTAGCAGGACTTCTTGCTACCTCTAGGGAAACCTTTTCTAGGACATTGGCTATGGTTGTGTCCCTGCCCTAAGTATAGTAAGCAAAAACACCCTTCCCAACCTATGGTCTACTCAGGATCCATTTGGGAGAAAGGTAAGAGAAGGAAGTCCCAATGGATCCCTTCTGCTGTCTTACAAAGACTGGCTGCCCCCCAGCTGAACAAGTCATCTTGAGAAGAGGATCCAATCTGTGACATCCATCCTCAAGGAATCCTCAGTGGGCATGGCATAACTTCCTTAGAGAGACACAGTTCCTTTTAAAAAAATTCACCATTCTATAAACTTTCCAATTCTGGGTAGGGTGGCTCTCCTTACTCATCTCCCTATCTATAGGAAATGGAGTTGCATTAGTTGATCTATAAGATGAAGTGCCTACCAATATCAAATGTATAATCCTCTGAATATCAAGCTGAGAATTTGATCTTTGAGGTGGTAGGGAGCCATAGAAAGCACCTGAGCAGGGACAGTTCTTGGCAGGGAAGAAAAAGAAACATTACACAAAAATGCAGAGCAGTAAATGAGTTGCTAAATTGCTGATGGATCTGATTTATGTGACTTGCAAAATGTTTTTTTCATTCAGAGGCAGCAGATCTTTGGTAAATGATTAGAGAAATAAAGCTTCCACACAGACCCATTTGGGTGATAGTTAAGCATTATATCTAGTATGCTGTCAATTCACTATGAGGACAGATACATATATGATTTCATGGGGTTTGGGGAGGGCAGCAGAAGGAGATGCTTTGTCATCAAAAGGAATGTTACCTCTCCTCTACACAAAATCGATTCTGTTCAATATTCAAAAGCCTTTAAACACAAGAGAAGCAATATATCTTCTTTCATGGCTCCTAGAGGTGGGAAGGAGAGTCGCCAAGTTATACAACTGTCTGGTGGGGAAGCTGAGGACATTATCATAAAAATCACATGATTTTCCTGAACTAAAATTCACTGCTGGGACAATACAGGAAGGTCCCTTCTTGACCAGCCCTCAGAGGAGAATTAATTTTCATTGGCCTTTGGGATTCACCACAGGCTGGCACTGGTAAGGGATTGAGAGGTAACAGTATGGTTTCTTGAAGTCTCTCTCAGAAATTCCTCAGGAATCTTGGCCTACAACGCTTCCTCAGTAGGATTGGCTCCTATTGGCCAGTTTGCACAGACTGACGGTGCTCCTGTGGGTTCAATCTCTGCAAGACACTTAATAGCGTAGTGACTGTGGATAAATCATTTCACCACTCTGAATCTTAACTTCCTCCCCCACTAAAGTAGGAATCAAATTCATTTGATAACCAAGAAGAAGTGTTTTGGGGTTCCAATGAGATAAAGTATATAACACAATCTGGAAAAAAGTATTAAGTGAATGCTATTGTTCCTTATCCTTATAGATAAATATAAGTTGGAAGACTGACTGATAAACTTTGATAACACAGGGATATTTTAGCTAGAACGACCTTGGAACAGCATCTCCTCTAACACCCTCATGTTACTCTCACAAGGCATTTCCTGTCAGGTTGTCTTCAACTGGGTTATCACTTCTACTCTTTGCACGTCAAAAAAAGTAAACTTTGTTTCTAGAATCTCCTTGGGCTTTAAGAGGTCAGATTTGGTTTTGTACTGATTGGTTCCGTGATCCCACAATACTTCCCTCCAGTCATGTCACGCAGTCATCCATGAACCTTCCTTAATTAATGATTCTTGAAGACAGGGACTACGTTATATTTGTATACATGGTGTTCAACATGTAGTAAATGTTTAATAAAATCTATCTCTTTCTCCTCTCTCTCTCTCTCTCTCTCTCTCTCTCTCTCTCTCTCTCTCTCTCTCTCTCTCTCTCTCTCCTGCTGTCATGATTTCCTAGACTAACAATTGAAAGAAACTTCAAAGGTCATGTGTTTCTAACCCTTTTATTTTACAGAGAGGCTAATCAACTTCCCTAGGGTCACACAAGTAAATGACAAAAGTCAGATATAAACCAAGGTCTTCAATTCCAATCTTCTTTCCCACTGTACCATTCCAAGTTTCCTCAACAAAACCTTGTATGTCAGTCATGGTCTCCAGTCTCTTCACTATACTGGTTGTCTTCTTGTCACATATCAGATTGCTTACACTTTCTGCGTGATATGGTTCCCAGAACTGAACACTCCCCCATATATATTCGGATGAAGGCAGCCTATATCTGAGTCTTCATTTCATCTTTAATTGAATTCATTTCCTTTTCAATGATCAAGCATTTATTTTTCTTCCCTGGGGGAAAGAAAAAAAGGAACTTTCTTATAAGTATGCATAGTCATATACAACAAATTCCAATATTGGCATGTACAAAAATAAGCCTCTTCTATATATTTAGTCCATCAAAAGATGGGTAGTATGTTTCATCATCAGCCCTCTGGAATAGTGATTGAACTTTACTTTTATCAGAGTTCTTAAGTCTCTCAAAATTGTTCATTTTTATAATGTTGTTGATACATGAATCCCTATTTTATTGACAATAAAACCAAGGCCAAGACTGACTCAAGAATGGCAGTGCCTGAAATATACAACCCTTTTTTCTGACTCCTTCTCCTTGCTTTCTTCTCCCATAATGCCTCTAAAAGGTCAACCAGATCCAACATGCTCCCTCTTACTCCTCCTCCCCAAGTCAAATAAAATCACTAGAGGCTTAAGAAGAATGGGGAGAGGCAAAATTATGAGTAAATCTAGTAATGTAATGTAATGCAATGTACTTTAGAAGTGTCTCCATTAACTGTATTGTTGTTGTGTTTGTCCTTCGTTCTTGAAGAAGACCATGACATCAAGATGATGACATGACTTGCAGTTGACTTTGATATGAGTGAGGGAGGGCTGTACAAGGTCACCAACCTCTCTTTCTTCTCCTGAGCCATCTGGGTCCAGTGACTTGATATTCATCAGGATAGCTGGAGATGGCCCAGGATGCAACCCTTTCAGGCTTAAGGTCTTATCACATTCTTACTTTGAGGAAGATACACCCATTCAATGAATAGACTTCTTTAAGTTACTCAAGGTATGGCCCCTTTAATAATAATAAAAAAAATCAAACTAGGAGGGGAAGACCCTCAGGGTTCCTAGGTAAAAGAGAAACAATTACTATAATGGTATAATGAAAAGAGCTTTGGATTTGGAAGAGATAGGTTCAGTTCTTAGCTCTGCCATTTTCTGTGGGATATTGGACAAGTGATATTACCTCCCCAGACTTCAGTTGGGCATCTGAATGGTGTAGTGGATACACTACTTGAAGCCAGGAAGATCTGAATTCAAATTTAGATCCTTATTAGCTATATGATCACAGGCAAGTCACTTAACCCTGTTTGCCTCAGTTTCCCCATTTGTAAAATTAGAGGAAAATGTCAAAAACCATTCCATATCTGCCAAGAAAACCCAAATGGGATCACAAAGAGTTGGACACAACTGAAAAACAACTGAACAAAAGTTTCAGTTCTGTCATCTGCAAAGTGGTGTGTGTTCGGGGCTGGGGGTTGATTGGAGCTGATCTCCAAGGTTCCCTTCCACCCACAAACTTATGATCCTCCCTCTTACTAAGAAAGCATTGGTGTGGAATGAATGCAGAAAGAAAAGGGACTATTTCTGGATTTGGGAGAACCCTATGGAGAAGCTGACAATTTTTTTGCAAAGTGATGGAGGAATTTCACTTTGCCCATTCTGAGAGAAAATTGACAAATTGATAGACAGCAGTGTTTACCAACATCTACACTCATTGGAATCTCCTACAATTCAGAACAAAGACAACGACAGATCAGAACAAGCAATGGCCCATAACCCCAATTATCCAAGAATAATAAGATTTTCCAGGTGTGGAGGATATTTATACCTGCTCAGCATTTCCCATTTCAAAGGTGGTTATCTGGATCCATTTTTTCCCATAAAATATTTAACCATCAACTCAATAGCAGGGAAATTTGATTGAGTAATAGTCAAAGATAACTGTTTTATTTTAATTCATGTGGGTGAGAAAAGGAAGCTCTAGTCTAGGCTCAAAGAGAGAACTGGTGATTGAAGATTATTCCTGTGGCAATTAGACGTGGATTTCAGGCTCATTTGGAGTATCACTGAAAACAACTGATGGAGCTAGGTCAACTCATCGGAGGAGTAGTCAGATAATCTGAGATCTAACCCTGTTTCTACCACTAAGACTACCATATGACCTCAGCCTAGTTATTTTCCCTCTATGGGGCAGCTAGGTAGCCCAGTGGATAGATAGCTGGGCCTGGAATCATGAAAACTCATCATCTGGAGTTCAAATATGGCTTCAGATACATACTAGCTATGTTACCTTGGACAAGTCTCTTAATCCTGTTGGTATCAGTTTCCTTATTTGTAAAATAAACTGGAGAAAGAAATGACAGCCTACTCTTTGTATTGGCCAATCACATTTTTTGCTGAGAAAATCCCAAATGGGTTTGTAAAGAGTCAGACACAACTGAAGAATAGCTAAACAGCAAGTGCCTTCATTTTCCTTTTTTCCAAGAGTTCTTTGCTCATTTGCCTCCTGTACCCAGATGCTAATGCCATCCCCTCCAAGGTTACCTGCCCTCTAATCTGTATTATCCTGCATTCCTCATTTTTACATATGGTCTTACTCCTTAGAGTTTGAGTTCCTGGAAGGAAGGACTCTCTGCTTTTGATTTGTATCTCTAATATTTAACACAGTGCCACACAAATAATCAGTGTTCAATGTTCATTAACTGATTGGTCTTTCTAATTTCCACATGAGTCTTTCTTGTTCCCCAAGTTAATAGTATACTCAGTGACATTCCACCCCCCCCCAAATAAATCAGCTTTTTGTCTATCATGCATATATACATATGTGTATATGGTGTCTCTTCTGACAAATTGTAAAATCCTTGTGGACCTGAGTCATTTCAATTTTGATTTTATACCCTAAGCACTTAACACAATGGCTGGAATATTGTAGGTACTTAATAAATGCTCATTTTTGATTTTCTGCAAGCTGTATGAATTGGGCTATGTGATCTCTAATTCTTTATCCAGTACCAATCTTTGATTCCATGAATCTGTGGGAGAATAAAAAAAAATTGAGATATTCAATAAATTTCCAGGATAGATTATGAGTTCCTTCAGGGCAGGGACCATCTTTTTGCCTCCTTTTGTATCCCGACACTTATCATGACATCTGGCACATAAAAACAATTTATTGATTGATTGGGTGTCCATTATGTGTGACATATTGTGCTAAATGACCTGGTACCATAGTGATTAGAACATTAGATTTGTAGGCTGGAAGACCTGAGTTCAAATCCAAGTTCCAACATGTTATAGCTGTTTGATCCTGGGCAAGTCACTTAGCTACTCTCAGGCTCAATTTATTCTTCTATAAAAATGGGGGGATAATAACAGCACCCACCTTATAGGGTTACTATAAAGATCTAATGGAATATCACTTATAAAGTACCTTGCAAATCTTAAAGTACATATAAATATCAGCTATTATTGTTGTCATTTGAAAACAAATAAAAATGTCACTGAGCTCAAATAGATTGAAATACTTTTTATGAAGGTGGAGAGAAATATAATATTTACATAAGAAAACATAAATTATGTAGAAAATGATTTCAAGTAATTTTTAGAAACAAGAGGTAAGAAGCTGGGAAGATTTTAGGAAAGGCTTCACGTAGGACAAGGCAATTAGGCTGAGTTTATAAGTTGATAGGAGGAAGAAATGCCTCAGATTATATTGGAAGACGATAGAATACCAGATGTGGGGCATAGTGGGCAAAGAGAGTCAGAAGATCTGGGTTCTAATTCCAAGTTCCTCCACCCAGTTCTTATGTTCTCAGATAAGTCATTTTCCCCCTACAGTCCTCAATTTTCCTAATAAGAGGCAGAGTTTAGAGAATATGACTTCTAAAGTCCCTATCTATAATCCAAAGCCACACAAAGATGGCATGCCTTGGTACCCAGAAAGTATCATCCTCTCCTAGAAAGTATGGCAAAGCCTATGCAATCCATTTCAATGACAGAGTTGCCAGTCTTGTACTTCAGCCCAATCTCCCGTTGACGGAGAGAATATATCACACTGCAGATACAGGGCGGCTTCTGCCGGCTGCTCTTATGAGCATCCCATCTCAGAAATGTCATTACACTCTAATGAGCTGCTCTGAAGCATCCACTTTCCAGCCTGCCCAGCTGCTCCAAGGGTCTTTATGGCTTCACTGCACAGATAAAAACACCCAGAAATTCCTGAAACTGAGCTTAAACTGTAGTGTACTGGGAGGCAATCTGGCTCTCCGCTATTAGCTGATTAAACTGTGAAGGTCACTTCCACAGAGGACAATAAAACTGAAGGAGTTGGGTGACCAACAGGTGTATTAAGTGAGTCACCGTCTTGCGGGTCTGCCTCTTCTGCTGACCATTCCTTCTGCTTTTTTACCCTGGAGTGATGGGCAATCATCTGACATGAGCACATACTGCAAGCTGAAAAGTGAGTTTGAAGACTGTGGATCAACTCCAGCTGTGAAGTGTTTCCCTGTGGATAACAGATGCCCTGCTAGTTTGGGAACTGCTCAGCCTAGCTTCTTGTCTATTCTTAGAACTTTGAGCCCCTAACAAGTCATGAAAGAGAGAGTGAGAAAGGAGAAAGAATTCTGGGTCTAGTTTCACATTCTATTATTTTTCTGTTTCTCTCGTTGCTTAGATTACTTACTTATTGACTCTGAGTCTCGGTTTCACCATCTACAAAATGAAGAGATCATATTGTATTACAACTGTTTTTCTTTTCTCCCAATGCCTTTTCTTACTTTAAATTTCTAGGATTCCTATATATTTACAGGTTGGAATGGAAATGCAAGTGGAGGCATTTGTAGAATTAAAAGTCTCCAATTTATATTGTTATTGTTGAATAGGGTCCAATTCTTGGTGCCCCCATTTGGGGTTTTCTTGGCAAAGATACTAGAGTGTTTTGTCATTTCTTTCTCCAGTTCATTTTATAAATGAGGAAACTGAGGCAAACAGGTTTAAGTGAATTGCCCAGGAATATTTGGGGTTTTCTGGGCAAAGATAATGGAGTGCCATTTCCTTCTCTATCTCATTTTAAAGAACAGAAAACTAAGGCAAACAGAGTTAAGTGACTTGCCCAGAGCCATGCAGCTAGAAAGTATCTGAAGCCAAATCTGAACTCAGTTATTCCTCACTGAAGGTATCACGCTTTATCCTCTCCTTCACCTAGCTGCCAATTCATGTTGAGTACCCTGTAAACATGCCATAATACTCAAGAAAACCCTCACTTTCTTTATGAGAGGCTAATTGTTGGAGACAAATGAGGGTGAAGTTCCTTTCTATTCTACTCTGGTCAGACCACAACCAAAGTATGGAGTTGTGGGCTGGTTGGATGCCACATTTACAATGAATACAGATAAACTGGAGATCATCAGAGGAGGACCCTTAGGGTGGTTGTGGACTCAGATCTCTGCCATATGAAGATTGATGGAAGGACCTGGGGTTCTTTAACCTGAAGAACACAAAGCTGAGAAGGAATACAAATAGCTGTGTTCAAGATTTTGATGAACTGTCATGTGGAAGAGGGACTCATCTTATTTCTGCCAGACCCCAGTGGACATACCTGGGACCAATGAATGGGGGTGGAATTATGCAAAGGGATATTTCAGCTTGATTTCAGGGAAAACAAACAAAAAACTGAAATAAGCTAAAACTTCCTAATAATCAAGGTTGCCCCCAGCATGAGCCAGCTGAAGCAATAGTGGGTCCCCCTAGATAGAAGTATTCCGGCAAAGGCTGGATGACTGCTGGTCAAGATGTGGCGGAGAAGACTTTTCACATATATTTGGATGAGATGACCTCTACCATTCCCTCTAATGATATTCTGTGAGACTACCCCCAAAGCATGTGCCAAACACAAATAAAAGTAGATCTGGGCTAGAGCCCAAACTGGACTTCAGTACAAATGGTCTGTCCATTGGCCAAGTCAAAGAAAATGTGCCAGGTTAAAAAACAATTCAGTTAATCTCATACTTGCTTTCAGGTTTGACATTGTCTTTGTAAATGCAAAGCTTTGAAGGGACATAACATGGTAGAATGGAAAGAGGTTGCAGGATTGGAGGACATTGTTCAAAACCTGTCTCTCATGTATGATACCTGTATGACCTGGAGCAAGTAATTAAATTTTCCTAGGCCTTGGTTTCCTCAACTGTAAAAATATGGCGTTTCACTTATGTCCCTTCAAGCTCTGATCAGTGAGCTTACAATCCTTCTTATAACATTCTATAAACCTAGTCTTCACTTTCTTTGGATCATGGGATCACACATTGAAAGCTAGAAGGGACCTTAGAGATGAACTAGACTCTTATTTTTTAGTGAAGGAAATTGTAATCTGGAGAGATCTCATGATTTCCCCAAGGTCTTGAATTTAACAGGAGACATTCCATTTCATTTTGGCATTTCAAGAGGCATTTTTCAAGCACTTACAATGTATCAGGCACTGTATTGGATACTGGGCATACAAAGACCAAAACCAAATAGTCACTTCCCTCAGGTAGCTTTGATTCATGAGGGTGGATTTGATATTTGGTGACATGTATTTAAGTCAGTGCTTATTGATGTAAGTCACTGAGTTTGGCAACAGTAATGTAAAGAGAGAAAATGCAAGTCCTCATTCTCAAGAGACTTTGATTCTATCCTACTTATCCTGTAGATAGCTTGCATACTACCTCCATCATGACATTATGGGTTTCTCCAATATGAGAACTCTCTTTTACCTTTCACAGAGGCTTATCACAGAGGCTGACACATAGTAGGTACTTAATACTTTTTTATTAATGGGTGATTGTGGGGTAATGGTCATGGTAATCATAGAATGCATTATGGCATTATGGCATCCAACCCTTCCATTGTAGAGATAAGGAAATTGAGGCTCAGAGAGAGGGGGGAGGGTCATGCAGCCATTAAGTGATAGACATGGAATCAGAAGCTTGGCATTTTGCCTTTAACTAGGGTTCTTTGCTCTGTAACGTAATTAGAGCCCAACTTTGGAAAATGACCTCTTCATGACATTATTTTTGCACTTTGATTTCCTGGTGTATAATTGCAAGGTTGATAGAACTGCCTTTCTAGTTTATGAAAGCTGTGATTTATCATGGAACCCATAAGAAATCCTTCCTTCCTTTAACCCAGACAGAATTGATGAGCTGCGTAACAGTTACAAACTTGCTGGCTGGGGTTGCAAAAAAGATCCCTGTTTACTAGGCTCCCAAACTGGTACTGATTTTTTATTATTTTTCCACCAAACAAATATAGCAGGATTTATTATTGATGTCTTATTAAATACATTTGTTTATAGAAAAATGACTTGTAGCCATATGTAAAATTATTTTCTTATTATGTGCATACATTATAAAACAAAGTCAACCAAATACTGTAACAATAACTAGATGTTTTTTCACATAATTTTGCTTATGATGTTTTGATTAAAGTCAAGTTCATTATTACAGACATTATTGACCTACTTTATTCCATTTAATATAATATAAAACGTGCTTTCATATATCCTCATAATCATCAAAACTGTCCTGTCCATTATATATTGATCTCTCATATGTTGCTACATCTGGCTCTGCAATATGTCGTACAGAAAGAAAAAGAGACAAAAGCAGCAGCAAAAAGTCTACTTGCCAAAGCTCCAGGACTCCCTTCCTTGAAGACTGTGTAAGAGCATGGAAGTGAGTTTCAGGGCTAAGTATATCTACACTGTGGGGAATTTCATTGTTTCTCTACTAGGATTAGAGCTTTAGAATGAGAAGAAACATTCAAGTTTATCTGCGAAAGATTGGTGTTTTTCTCTTGAGAAAATTGAGCCCCATAGAGGTTCAGTGACTTGCCCAAGGTCACAGAGGAGTAAATGGGAGAGTCAGGATTTGCACCTGGGTTCTCTGACTCCACATTCAGTACACAATGCTTCCCTTCCCGAATAAAGATACAAAATCATTCAGGGAGAGATGAGAGTAATGGGAGCTTTGACTGAGACATCTGGATCTAGAGAGGAAGATATTGGCCTTGCAATATGGTAGAAAAATAAATTTACTTAAAATGGATGTGATACACTTATTATTCCTACAATTCTCTTTCTGCTCTCTACATTGGATGCCCTATCCCTGGAATGATGATGAGTGAGAAACCACTGACAAAGTAGGGCCCTTGCCAACCAAGCAGGGTCTTTTCCTGGCACATGGAATACCTTCCCTTCTTACCTAATCCTTAACCTTCAAGTCTCAGCTTAAGGACTCGCACCTACAATAAAACCTTTCCTGGTCCACTTGGCTGTTAGTGTTTTACACACACACACACACACACACACACACACACACATACACACACATACACACACACTCATTGCTTAGTAAGAATGGAGATAGAATTATAGTTTTAGCATTATTAGGAACTTAGAGGCTATCTCATCTAACTCTCTTGTTTTATCATTGGGGACACTGAGGTCCACAAAAGCAAACTGGGTTCCCCAAAGTCACACACACAGTAAGTGGTAGAGCCAAGGTTCATCATAAGTTAACAGGGTCCAAATCTATCACTCTGCTGTAACATCAACTCACTAAGGTCCTCAGTGTTCTCCTTTTCTGTGATAAATATCTTTCTATACTGGAAAAAACTCTTCCCTTAGGTTCTACTTGTCTAACTGGTGATTCCCTTTCCCAGACCAATGGTGTGGGAAGGGCCCTAGCCATGACTCACCTCAACAGTGTTACTGTGAGGGTACCTTTCCTTCCCCACTCCCAGTTATCCTTTGTGTCTTGTCTTCCTTTCATTAGGATGTAAGCTAAGGTAGGAAAATGTTGTTTGCTTGCACCCTGCCTAACATACAGTAAGCATCTGCTAAATCTTATATCTACTTTTTTCCTATGTCTATATGTATGTGTCTGTTTCTCTGTCAATATTTCTATTCCTACATCTATGTCTATGTCTATGTTTTGTTGTTCAGTTGTTTCAGTCACATCCAACAGACACTTAAAGATCCCATTTGAAATTTTCATGGAAAAAATACTGGAGTGGTTTGCTATTTCTTTCTCCAACTCAATTACAGATGAGGAAACTGATGGAGAAATGGTTAAGTGACTTACCCAGGATCACACAGCTAACAAGTGTCTGAAGCAAGATTTGAACTTAAGAAGATGAGTCTTAATTGACTCCATTCCTAGTACTCTATCCACTGTGCCACCTAATTATTTGGTAACTAGATGATACAGTGGATAGAGTGTCAGATTTGGATTCAGAAATATTTGAGTTCAAATCCAGTTTCAGACACTTACTAACTACATGACCCTAGGCAAGTCACTTAACTTATATTAACTAGCCTTGGTTTCTTCATTTGTAAAATGGGGATGATAATACTCTCTACTTCCCAGGGTTGTTGCAAGGATAAAAAAGAGATAATATTTATAAAGCACTTTGTAAACCTTCATGTTCTATAGAAATGCTAGCAGTAGTAGTTAAAATTGTCACTTATCCTATTATAATAAATATTACTATAACATTGTTATAATCATAAATATTACATATTCTATTTATCCATCTAACATAAAAACAGATATCTATATAGCTATCTGATATTGCCAAGCACCTAACAAATGCCTCATTTGATTGAAACAGTAATCTTGCTTGAATTATTGCCCACATATAGTAAATAATAGCTGCTGTCAAAGTCAGGAGGACCTAGCTTCGTCTCCCACCCCAACCCCACAACTGTGCACTCTCACCGTTGTGTGACCTAGCTGCCCCACTTAGCACAGTGCCTGGCACATAGTAAGTGTTGAATGGCTGACCTTATATAAGTCATTCGGTCTCAGTTTCCTCATTTATAAACTGAGAGGGTTGCAGCAGATGACCTCTGAGATCCCTACCATTTCTAAATCTATAATCCTCTGGTCTATGAAAACTGACTGGATGTGTAGATATCAGCTTCATAACTTTTGCTTCAGTGAACTCTGTGATCTGAATAAATCAATGAAAAAGCACTTTTTAAAGTACTTATTATGTGTCAAGAAGTATGAAAATTAATAGGGATATCAAAGCAAAGGCACTCTCTTGAGGAGCTTAATTCTTTTTGAGAGAAACACTCCATAGAGGGATATGGTGACCTTGGAAGGGTGGCCTGGTTTACAAAAGTTAAAGGGATGGTGAGTAGACATAAGGGAACAGATTGACAGTCTTTCCAGAAGTACTAAAAATAATGATTTGATTTTGGTTTGAGAGATGGTATGGTGAAAACAATACTAGATTAGAGTTAACCAAATCTGAGATCTGGTCCATTTTCTGCCACTATGATGCAGGACAAGTTACATCAACTTTCCACAATTTAATTTCCTCATCTGTCATGAAGAAATAGGTTTAGTGATTGGGTGATTAGAAAATTTCCATGTAGCCTTAAGATTCTTTGCCTCTTGTACTGTGAACTCCCTGAGAAGCAGGGTTTGTGTTTTCCTTTTTTTTGTATCCAGCAGTGTTTAGCACAGTGCCTGGCACATAGTAGGTACTTAAAAATGTTTATTGGCTGATTGACTTAAATATCCCTAGGAGGTTAGGGTAACTGTCAAGAACACTAATGAAGACATCTAACTCAGTCCCATTCTATCATTATTCTCTCTCCCCCACCAAATCATTTCCCTAAAGCTATCTCATTAATCCCCACTGCACAGCAGTCTACTAAGATAAGGAGATGACTGGTAATATTTTATTTAAAGACTTGGAATGTGCATTAACTGAGGTTGAGCAGTGACCATTCTAGATCTCTAGGCTGCTTCTTAGGCACTTTAAACCCTAATGTACTCTGGGTCTCCCAGAAAACACAAACAATTTTTATCTAAGAGATAAAACTGATTATTTTCTCAGGCCACAATAAACAGGTCAAAGTCAGAGTTGGAAAAGACCCAGGGAAACAACTAGTTTAATTGAGGAGGAACCTGAGACTCAGATGCCACTAATTGTAAGGTTTTGACTTTTTTCAAACTGAGCTAGCCAGTAATAGATTTATGATGATCCACAATTTACAATTCTTGTGCCCAGGACAAGAGAAAGGAAGGAAGGAAGAAAGGAAGGAAGGAAGGAAGGAAGGAAGGAAGGAAGGAAGGAAGGAAGGAAGGAAGGAAGGAAGGAAGGAAGGAAGGAAGGAAGGAAGGAAGGAAGGAAGGAAGGAAGGAAGGAAGGAAGGGAGGGAGGGAGGGAGGGAGGGAGGGAGGGAGGGAGGAAGGAAGGAAGGAAGGAAGGAAGGAAGGAAGGAAGGAAGGAGGAAAGGAAGGAAGGAAGAAAGGAAGGAAGGAAGGAAGGAAGGAAGGAAGGAAGGAAGGAAGGAAGGAAGGAAGGAAGGAAGGAAGAAAGGAAGGAAGGAAGGAAGGAAGGAAGGAAGGAAGGGAGGGAGGGAGGGAGGGAGGGAGGGAGGAAGGAAGGAAGGAAGGAAGGAAGGAAGGAAGGAAGGAAGGAGGAAAGGAAGGAGGGAAGGAAGGAAGGAGGAAAGGAAGGAAGGAAGAAGGAAGGAAAGAGAGAAAGAAAGAAAAAAGAAAAGATGTCCTCAGATAAATGTTTAAAAAACGATTATTTTTGGGGTTAATGACCTTGTGGAGGAACCTCAGAACTCCCTCCCATGATGAGGGAGACTGTGAATCTTGTGCTGAGGTAAATGTGGATCCAGTGAAGACCAACTCAATTGGTTCTCTTTGATGAAGGTATAAAAACACTTTCAACCCCCTCAGTTTTATTACCTTGAAACAAAGTCCTGAATGTCCCACCCTAGTTATTCCTCAGCTGTTCATTCTACATTTCCCTTTAGACACAGAAAAAGCCTATTGAAATTGATTCATGCACATCTTTAAACCATTTAGAAATGAGGAGAAAGGGTACAAGGCATAGTCAATGAGTTTAAATCATTTAGATATTCATTATGTCTAATATTTTGAAGTTACTAAACTGATTCATTAGACAAATTTTGTCCAAAATTTTGCCCTAATAAAAAAAAAAACACTTACTAAACATCTACTATGTTCAAGACACTGTGGTCCTAAGTCTACAGAAGCAAAACATAAAAATATACAAACAACTCCCATTGCCATTATTTGAGAACTGGATATGCAATTATTATGTATGATGTAGTTTGAGAAAAACTAGGCAGAATCAAGAAAAAGGCTTACCATAGGAAGTGGCACCTGGACAGAGCATTAAAAGAAATACGTTTAGAGAAAGAGCAGAAGATGTGCATTGCAGGCATGGGGGGTCAGGAAAGTTCAGGAAATGGTTACTCAATCCATTTGGTGGAAACACTGAGAGCATGAAAAAGAATATGAAATGTCTGGAAAGGGAGGCAGAAGCCTTTAAATACTATCTTGGGATTGTTTCTTTCTTCTTCTTGAGACAATGGGGAGCCACTAAATTATTTCTGATTGGGGGACTGTGAGGACAGGTTAGACCTCAGTCATAAGATAATTAATTTGGCAGCTGCATGGAAAATGTATTGGAGATGGGAAAAACTGGAAGGAGGGAGGTTAATTATGAGGTACAATAATCATCCAGGTGAGAGGTGAGGAGGGCCTGAACTAGGTAATAGCTGTGGGAATGCAGAGAAGTAGTGGATGAGAGGAACCTTGTGGTGATAAAATTGATGAAGACTTGGCATCTGACTGAATATATGACGTGCAGAGACTAAAGCACCAGAATGATTCTGATGCTCTGACCCTGGGTGACTGGAAAGATGGCAGCATCTTATACATTCAGTCAATAATCATTTATTAAATGCCTATTATTTGCCAACACTGTACTAAGTGCTGATAGAAGAAACTCAGCTACAGGAACATGGAGGCTTGAAGGAGGGACATATTGAGGGGAACAAAAGCCCATGAATTCTGTTTGGGAATCCCTGTGAACCCCTCCTTACATTCTCTGGACGTGGCAAGTTTAAATTGAAGATCAATATTCTTATATCTGGTTACCTCCCACTGATTATCATTCAAATCTCATTTCCCATCACTCACTATCCAATTCCTTATTCCCAACTCCTCAACCTTCCCACATCAAAGTTTCCACCAAATGCTGCCCAGACCTTTCATTGTGCCTACTGGAATGCTTGCTGCATAGGCAACAAACTTCCCTTCATCCATTCTCACATCCCTCTCATCTATTCACAATTACTGAAACATGGAACCCTGACCCCCCCATCCTCCTCCCCGCAATGACCCAACATCCCTGGTTACACTTTCTAATATTTGACTCTAAATAGAAATTCTCTTTGGTAACAAATAATCATAACCAACAAAAAAGGTTTCAGCGTATTGGCAGTGTCTAAAAAAATATGCCTCCTTCTGTTGGCTCATCTCCACAATACTTTGTCAATCATACCGTAGAAACCTTTTCCTCCTGGAGCATTTCTTCATTCCTGTAATGTTTCTCACACTGGGAGTACCAAACTCTGTGGCTCCCTCTGGGGATTGGCCGGTCCCTCTCAGAACATCTAAAATGCAAGGAAGACCCAGGCCAAAGGTATCTTCATCCCTTGTCAGGTTGCAATACTATCTCATCTCCACAGAACTTCCTCGCTACCTCCTTCACCACCTGTCAGTTACATTTTATATGTCTTATCCCCTCCCCATTAAAATGGAAGCTCCTTGAGGGATAGGAGTATTTGTATGCTTCTATTTGTACATCCAGGGCTAAACATGGCATTTGGCACAAAGTTAGCATTTAATAAATGCAATTCTCATCCATCACCTTTTTGCAAATAGGTAGGAGACATGCCTCACCAACAGTCTTCTGGAGTCTGGATTGGTCCCTGAATTGATCAGAATTCTGACATCTATCCAGGTCTGTCTGCTTTTTTATCACCATGGTCACCATACACATTGCTCTTATGGTTCTGCCCTTTTATATTCTGCATCAGTCCATACAAATTTTCCCAAATTTTTTTTCTGAAATGACCATATTTTTCATATATATATATACAACAGCCTATATTCTTAGAGGTAAGAGAAGGCAAGAAGCAGATGACTTTGGAAATGAGCTCAATAAATCAAAAAGATTTCCCTTTGGTTTATTCTTCTGGGCTGGGATCAGCACCTCAACTTGGAGGCTTTTATGAAGGTATTAGAAACTTCATAACCTGAGCAATACACAATCTAGTCTGCATTTTTCCCCAGTCAGATATTCTCGGATAACAATTTTGCCTTCAAAGTAAGTTAGTCATGTATGTGAAAAGTACAGCTACTCCATAAGTCCAGGAGGTGAAAAATCAGAGTTACTATTTAATTCCCAAACCAGGAATTTTCTTATCAGGGCCCTCATCATTTGCCAACCCCAAAAACACTAGCTTGGGCTAAAATAATTTGATCCATAATGAAAAGAAACAAATAGCTTTCTGTTTCTGCTACAAGTTCACTCTATAGGGTAAGATTTTATTTTAGTGGCCAGAGAAATACATATTATTTAGAATTTAGGAAAGTCTGAATATGTTTTAGCTGTAAGGGCCAGTTTTCCTCTTCCCTGTCTGTGACGTCTTTGATACCTTTCTCCAAAACATGGACTAAGTCTATGTTTCACTTGGAAAAAGTTTTTATATTTTTGAAAGGAGTCTCCTGATGTTAGGATAGTGGTAAAAGTCAGTAAGTCAACAAGAATTTATTAAGCTCATAATGTGTGCCAGGCACTGTGCTAAGCTCCAAGAAAATACAAATATAAGTGAAAAGGAAAACCCATCCCTTCCCTTACTTGCATTTAAATTTTGGAATATAACACATAGAAGTGATCTGAAAATCAAGGTCATAAGGAAGCATACATTTGTATATGTATTTATATTTTTATGTAATGCCCTTTTTGGAAGCTACCCTCTGCCTGACCCTAAAATGTTGAACCCCCAGGGGATGAATACCCTTAGTCCTAGGTCTATACTGAAAACTTTTAGTCCACAATTCCTCATGGTTCATTTTCCTTTATTAATCAACCAGAAGACACAATTAGCTCAAAGAAGAGATATATGCTGAGATGACATCATAAGCTAAAAATATCCCCACCATAAACCTTGAGCTTATTCTATAAATACAAACAGCACTGTTGAAAGAATGAGAGCATAGCCGGAGTATGGTTGTAGCTTTTGCTCAGTTATTTCTCTCATATCAGACTCTCTATGACCCTACTTGGGGTTTTCTTTTCAAGATACTAGAGTGATTTGCCATTTCCTTGTCCAGCTCATATTACAGATAGGGAAACTGAGGGAAATAGAAGCATAAGTGATTTGCCCAGCATCACCCAGCTATTAAGTGTCTGAGGCCAGATTTGAATTCAGGGGAGTGAATCTTCCTGACTCCAGGCCTAGTACTCTATCCACTGCATCACCTAGCTGCTCTGTGGTAGTAGGGACATATATTTAGGTAACTAACATGACCAAGGTAATATGCCTTTGATGTTTTTGAGTTTCAATCTTCTTTTCCTCCTCCTAGTATCTTCATTCTCCTTCCTCTGGATGCAGTGTCTCTATTGAGAAAGTTCTTTATCTGTGCTCTTTGGATCTGGCCCTTTCTGCAGCTCAATTACCCATTACCAAAGTTTCAGGGATATTTGCTGAGTTCATTGAGCTTTAATTCCTCAGAGATATCTGTTTCTTCAATCACTGTTCTTGTTTGCTACTGGTTGTGGTATCTCCTACTAATTGAATACCTCTACTGGTATGCCATGGTAGATATATAGAGGAGGCATGGAATAGAGGAAGTTTTTTTTTTTTCCTTCCCAGAGACAAGAAGTGATCTTCTCTCAAGGACTGTTTCTCCTTCTCAATCTCATAGTTGACTCTCTTCTCTACTGCCAAAGGTCACACTTCTCAGAGACTCTCCTGCTTCAACTAAATCCATTGTGCACTGTTGTTTTTAAATGAAGTCACTCAAACTACTGTAGGAGAAAGCCAAATGATCAAGATCCCTAGTCAAGATATGTAGATATATTAATGGAGAGGGAAAGAGAGAGAAATGGAGATAGAGATAGAAATAAATATATAGATGAGTACAGATATCTACAAAAATAGAGAAAAATATAGAGAACACAGATCAGAGAGATCTGTCTTCTCATCCACATGAGAAAAAATAAACTATGAAGAATGCCTTTTGCCAAGACTATGACATACAATTTGACTGGCAGTGCATCAACTTTATTTATCAGCGCACATATCTTTAACAGGTACAACAGAAGGACATTACCATAGCCCCAGAAATAAACAGGCAGAAGAGAGTGGGTTGGGTTGTTTGGATTTTGTAGTACTTTCAAAAATTCTAAACTACTTTCTGGTTTAAAAAAAGTCAATTTCCATTACTTTAATTCCAATCAATGTGACTCATGAAATGCCACAATTCTGAAGTAGGTAAAAATTTCAAGTGGCCCAAAGATGATGGAAAGATGGGAGGACTTCTGACTCAGACAGCATTATATTAGTCATCACAGGAGCACAGAACTCTATCCCCTCAAGAAAACCCAGTAGGTAAATATCTCAAAATGAACAAGAAGGTACGATGATAAAGAAGAGTAAGGCAAATGGCTATGAACTCTTCCATGTAGTCTCGGACCGATCAAGATTTAGAAACTTGTGACTGTTCTATGTGAATACAAACCAAAGTGGAGAGCAAGTATAATGCAACCTCCTATAGGAAACATTGCTAGGCCAGTACCCAAAAAACTCTTACAGAGCTACCCAAATTACAGCAGGTGGCTGATGCCTGGTACAGCATCCAAGCAGTTCACATCCAACCTAGAACCCATACCTAAACACAGCCTAGCAATTCATACCAGAATCAAAGCAGAAGAAAGGGTCAGACCAACATCTGCTCAGCCCAGGATCTAGAAGATCCTCATCTGATCCACGAGAGAAAAGGAACTCTAGCACCTGGGCACTTATAGAAGTCCTGCTACCAACCCCCATCAACATCTGGTTTTGTTCTGTCAAGATCAGAGCAAGGCATGCAGTCAAATTCAAATCCTGGACTGTGTCAGGAGGACTCAGAGAATGCACCAAAGTCAAAGTCTAAGATGGACTTTGGTCCTAAGATGTCCTAAGATGGACAAAAAGAGATTCAATCAAAACCTGGGGATTCCTACAAAAGAATGAGATGAAATATGACATATGGGGGGGTGGAGCCAAGATGGCGGAGTAGAAAGACACACATTTATGAGCTCCAAAACCAAAGCCCATAGAATTAATGTAAAAAGAGACCCCCATAACTTCTGGGTCAATACAAAGTGTGCAAAAATGGAGTGGAAGAGATTTCTGTTCCAGGGAGCCCTGGAGACCCATCCCCACGGTCCGTCGCACCCCAGAAAGCAGACCCCACCCCAACGCTGCTCTGGCCGCGGCCCCAGAGAAGCTGACCTGAGCAGGCTTCAGACATGGAAGCTCCGGCAGCCGAGAAAGTCCCTCCACCCACAGAAGCTACAGGTCAGTGAGAAAGAAGGCTGGGCTGGACGAGAGGGGGAGCAGGGGGTCTCCGTGACTCGGGCCCCCTTGGGAGGAAGCGGCAGCGGCAGAGACGGGGGCAGGAAGCAGCGGAGGCAGAGGCGTGGGCGGTGGCTGAGGCGGCAGCGGCCCAGGACTCAGGAATCCCCCAACAGCAGGCAGGATCTTCATTATGGAAGGTTTCTGCATAAAACCTAACGGAGCTGAGCCTGGGGGACGGCCCTGCCCCCACCCCACTCTATTACTGAAGGCCTCTGCATAAAGACCCTGAGGGAATTGAGCCTAGGAGGCGGGCCCCCCACCCCGCCCCCACCTGCTCTGTTCCTGAAAATCTCTGCATAAAACCCCTGAGGAAACTGAGCCTGGGAGGCGGCCCTGCCTCCACCCCAGTGCCAGAACTAAAGCTTGCTGCCGGAAAGCCCATTTGAATCTCAGAGGCCAAGCACTAGCTGGGCAGATCCAGGTGGGGGTGGAAAGGAATCTCAGAAGTCAAGTAACTGGCTGGGAAAATGCCTAGAAAAGGGAAGAAAAATAAGACTATAGTTTTTTCCAACAAATGTAAATGATCCCGACCTTCGGATCTGATGACGAAGATGTATTCTTGCCATCAGGGAAAGATGTGGAGGGTGGGGCCTCAGTACCCCAGACACCCCAGGGGGGTGGCGGGTGGGCTCAGGCCTTGGAAGAGCTCAAAAAGGATTTTGAAAAGCAAGTTAGACAGGTGGAGGAAAAACTGGGAAGAGAAATGAGAGAGATGCAAGAAAAGTATGAAAAACGGGTCAATACCTTGGTAAAGGAGACCCAAAAAAATGCTGAGGAAATTAACACCTTGAAAAATAGGCTCACTCAATTGGCAAAAGAGGTTCAAAAAGCCAATGAGAAGAAGAATGCTTACAAAAGCAGAATGAGCCAAATGGAAAAAGAGGCTCAAAAGCTCACTGAATTTAATAGTTCTCTCAAAATTAGAATGGAGTAGATGGAGTCTAATGACTTTACGAGAAACCAAGAAATCGCCAAACAAAACCAAAAGAACGAAAAAATGGAAGAGAATGTGAAATATCTCATGGGAAAAACAACTGACCTGGAAAATAGATCCAGGAGACACAATTTAAAAATTATGGGTCTACCTGAAACTCATGATCAAAAAAAGAGCCTAGACATCATCTTCCATGAAATTATCAAGGAAAACTGCCCTGACATTCTAGAACCAGAGGGCAAAATAAGTATTGAAAGAATCCATCGATCACCACCTGAAAGAGATCCAAAAAGAGAAACTCCTAGGAACATTGTGGTCAAATTCCAGAACTCCCAGCTCAAGGAAAAAATCTTGCAAGCAGCTAGAAACAATTCCAGTACTGTGGAAATACAATCAGGATAAATCAAGATCTAGCAGCTTCTACATTAAGGGATCGAAGGGCGTGGAATAGGATATTCCAGAAGGCAAAGGAACTAGGACTCAAACCAAGAATCACCTACCCAGCTAAACTGAGTATAATACTTCAAGGGAAAATATGGTCTTTCAATGAAACAGAGGACTTTCAATCATTCTTGATGAAAAGACCAGAACTGAAAAGAAAATTTGACTTTCAAACACAAGAATGAGAAGAAGCATGAAAAAGTAAACAGCAAAGAGAAGTCTTAAGGGACTTACCAGAAGTGAACTGTATACATTCATACAGGGAAAGACAATATTTCTAACTCTTAAAACTTTTCAGTATCTGGGTAGTTGGTGGGACCACACATACACATGTACACGCATGCACACACATACACACATGCACACACATACAGAGATAGAGAGCACAGATTGAACTGAATAGGATGGGACCATACCTTAAAAGAAATTAAGGTAAATGGTGAGAGAGAAATGTAGTGGAAGGAAAGAGGGGGTAACTATATGTCATTTAAGAGGCAAGTAGGAGATTTTTTTAGTGGAAAGAAAAAGAGGAGAGCTGAGAAAGAAAAAAAAAAACAAGAAGTTTACCCTCATCACATTTGACTAAAGGAAGGAGTAAAATGCACACACATTTTGGTATGAAAACCTATCTTACAGTATAAGAAAGGTGGGGAGAAGGAGATATTGCAAGGGGGGGGATGATGGAAGGGAGGGCAAAGGGAGGAGGGAGCAATTTGTAGTCAACACTTGGGGAGGGATAAGATCAAAAGACAGAAGAGAAACAACGAGGGACAGGTTAGGAGGGATGGTAATTCAGTTAGTCTTACACAACACGACTATCAGGGAGGTCATTTGCAAAACTACACAGATAGGGCCTATATTGAATTGCCTGCCGTCCCAAAGGGAATGGGTGGGGAGGGAGGGAGGGATGGGGAGAATTTGGAACTCAAAGTTTTAGGAACAACTGTTTAATATTGTTGTTGTAACTAGGAAAGAAGACATACAGTTAATGAGGAATAGAAAGTCATCTGGCCCTACAGGAGAAAAGAGAAGATGGAGACAAGAGAAGGGAGGGATGACAGAAGAGAGGGCAGATTGGAGATAGGGAAAATTAGATTGCTTGGGGCATTGGGGTGGGGGGGGAGGGGAGAAAAGGGGAGAAAATTTGGAACCCAAAAATTTGTGAAAATCAATGTAAAAAGTTAATTAATTAAATAAATAAATAAACAAAAAGTTTCTATGAAAATAAATAAATAAAAAAAAAAAGAAATATGACATATGGTCAGCCTAAGTTCTGCAATGGTACTGGGAAATATTAAAGTCCTACAGTCACTCCAGGGCATTAGGTAGATTTTCTATAAAGCATTTATGGAAAGACATGGTTAGGAATTATGTAAGAAGAAAAAAAGGTGTGAAGGGACAGTAGGAGCAATCAACTTCATCATATTAACCAAAAGACAGTGTGATTAATTCCATCACAGGGGATTTTGAAGAAAATAAATTTTGCAAGTGACAAAAGAAATATAAAGTGAATCATATTTGTGTACTGTATATTATATATACATACGTATGTATATATACAAACCTGTGTGTATATAAGTACATTTATAAATTTAATATTTATGCATCTACATATATGAATATATATGATTACTACTGCTACTATTATTTTTGTCATAGAAAATTGTTCTTGTCTTGTTTGATAGGAGTTCACACGGGAATAGCCTAAGACAAAGATTATCACCACCAAGACCACCACCACCACCATCATTAATATTATGGATTTTATTTTTCTAGAGGCAGCTAGGTGGCCCAGCAGATAGACTGATGAACTTGAAGTCAGAAAGACCTGAATATAAATTTGGCATTAGATAATTATTAGCTTTTTGTCCTTAACCTGAGTTTTTCAAAAGTAAAATTATAATCATAATAATATCTATCTCCCAGGGTTGTCATGAGAAATAAATAAGATAATATTTGTAAAGTGGTTAGTATGATACCTGAATCATAGTTTTTTTTTAATTTGTCCTTCATTTTTGAATCTGACCAACAACATCACAGGTGACATGTGACACATGTGTGTATTGGATTTAAGTGAGGCAGTTACCCAAAGTTGTAAACCTCACTGTCTCTTCCAAATTCATTGAAGTCCAGGGGCAAGACCTGACACATGGCAGGTACTTAAAAATGTTTATTCCCTTCCCTGTCCCTTGTCATTTCCAGGGGATTTTTTTTTGCTGTCTCCATTATATTAAAGGTGTACAAGCTATTTATTACTAGTTTTATCCAATGCAGACTGCTCATTTTGCTGTTCTTTAAGGAAGAATATAGATTACCAGTAATTTTCTGTACTGTCCTTCTTCAAGGGATCTGTGTATCTTTGTCCTTTGTCTCACTCTTTCTCTATCTGACCATGTCTCTGTCCTTTTTTCCTTCCTTCTCCATCTTTGTCTCTATTTCTGTGTATTTCTGTCTCTGTTTCTGTCTGTCTTTCTCCTGTGATTTCTATGTTCTCAAGACTGAAATAAAGTTTGGTTGATATTGAATTGTTATTATTTTGATATTTGTCTTAAGTTTTGGACTTTCAGCTGTTGCCTTCAGTTCTTACACCTTGGTAGCCCTCATGTATTCTGCAATCCAGTGACAATGGATTTTTTGCTGTTCCTCCTACGAGATACTCCTACTGACTCTGGGTATTTTCACTGGGTGTCCTCCATGCCTGAAAATATCTTCCTCCTAATCTCCTACTCCTGGCTCTCCAGCTTTCCTGGCTTCCCTGGTAAAATTTTCTCTACTATAAGAAGCCTTTCTCAAAATACCTTAATGTTCATGTCTTTGTATATTTTATATTCTTCAATTTGTCATAAACATATGTGCATACGTATGTATGACATATATACCTAAATACATACATATTTCTTGTACATAACTGTTTGTTGTCTTATGCATTAAAATGTGAGCTCCCTTTTGCTTTTCTTTGTATGCTCAGCACTTAGCAGACAGTAGGTGCTTAATAAATGCTTAGTAAACCACTGAGTAAAGGAAAATGAATTTGTCAGTTTTTTTGGCTTCTATGTTTTAGAGTTTCCTGGGCTCCCTTTGACAGAATCATAGATTTAAAGAGCTGAAAGAGATCATAACATCCATTTATCTCAATTCATATATGAAATTATCCTTACTGTAATATACTGTTTAATGGGTTAATATATTGTTCAAGTTTTCAACTGTATGTACAAGCTAGATATTGATAAAACCTTCTTGCATCCGTCCACAGGGCTTTAAATAGCTCTCTATATCACTTCTTCATGGGGGTGTTTGACCCCTATTTTTAGGAGTAATCCTTTGGTACCTCCACCGTTCTTGCCATGACAGTAACTGACACACATACTGTTGTATTGAGATCCAGATTTATTTTTTACATTTCCTATCAATTTTGTGGGAGAATGTGCTTTTTTCAGTGCTTTTATATTATCCTCTTAAGGTCTGCCATTTGGATTCATACTCAAAAAAGCATTTTCAATATTCCAAAATATTCTAATTTTTCTTTCAAAAGTAATTTGAAACAACATCGTTGCTTTTTTTTGTTTGTTTTGCTTTATTTTGTTTTTCTCAATCTATTTCATTGCTAGGTATAATTTAAGAAATTTGCATTTGAGGGAAGATTTTCATTGATCCCAGGGCCCCCTTTGCCTTCCTCTTTAGATTTTAGTAGTTTCACAATCTCAGCTGTTACTCCATCTAATCTGCATTTAGGGATGAAATTATTTCGAACAATTACTAAAAAAAACCAAAAAAACAAAAACCAATATGAAGGCCTTACCTATAACTGGTGGGTGAGTTTCTCAATATTGTTATGAGACAGTGAAGGCTAATCGTGAAAACATTCAGTTGCCCAATTTATGTTATTTTGTCCTGATTAGACTGTAAACTTCATGAAATTAAGGACCTTCTTGTTTGGGGCATTTGTATTTTAGCTCTTAATATAGTGCCTGGAACATAGTAATCCTATAGTAAAAAGGATAGACGCTTAATGTATGCATGCATGCATATGTTTATATCTGTGTGTTTATTGTATCTCTATATATACATATATATATACATATGTGTGTATGTTGTATCAGCAATGACCCCAGCATACAAAGGAGGGCCTGCTGTACAGATTCTTAGATCTGCTTTTCTAAAAGGAAAGTAACTTTTGAGGGGTCAACAATCTGCTTTAATCAAGCACATATGTCATTCACTTAGTTCACAGGGAAAAGCCAGGGCTAACAACTTGTCTGACCATAAGCAACACATGCATCACAGATCAACAGACAGATCCAACTGTCTGACCATTATATACACACATAATCACTAGGGAAAGAAGCACCAACATCTGGATATTCAAGGCTGGGGGGCTCCTTAGCCACTTCCCAGAGTTTTATCTGGTATACAAACCTTCTTCCAAAACTAAGCCCCAAAGTAAAACCTTACCTCAGAGTATTTATACACTTTTCAGAGCCAGAGGGTAGGACCCTCTGTGCCAGTGCCTCAATAGAAATGAACAAAAGTATTGAGACCTATTAATGGGTGGGGAAGATCTTTAACTCTTCCCCCCTCCCACCATTAACTTTAAATTGAAATTAAATATATACGTGTGTATGTTTGTGTATATGTGTGTCTATATATAAATATATATACTATAAATATATATATCTATATAAATACATAGATATATAGACACACACAAACATTTGCCACGTACTTTTTCCTGCTTTGAAGCCCCCTCCATTTGCACTAAATCATTGCAGTGGGGGGGAGGGGGATGGGGGGATGCTATAGGCATTTCTGATTCATCCTAATGCATCTTACTGTAGTCCCAGCCATAGAGGATGCTGAGACTAACATATTTCCCGAGCTCCAGAGTTCTGAGGTCAATCAGCTAAGCTGATAAGGTGAGATCAGTAGTGGTATTGGGTCTGTGAGGAACCCTTGCATTTTCAATATGTGTTAAATGGGAAGAACTCCTATTAAAAAAAAAGTCTTTGCTTCTTGTGATACTTGAAAACTCATTTATCTATTCACTGAATGAAGTAGCAGGTACAGATACACTAGGAGCTGTAGTCACAACCCTGCATATAGGCGGCCCAGGCCATGGGGTCGTTTCTCACTGGAAGCAGCAGTGGGACTCGGCAGCCCTGGGTGTCTGAGAAGCCTTTTAAGGATCACACTGATCACCTCCTGGTGTGAGGAAAGGGGCTAGAAAAGATGCACTAAATATTGCCTGTTTACCCAACTCTAGCCTGATTACCTTGTCAGGTGAGGAATCCCACTACATGGTCGAAACACAAAAAATTGTACAAAAACATCTACAAAGATGATTCCACTCACCACGCTAATAGACAACAAAAAATTCAATAGACCTGAAAGAAGAACTGCTCTTGTTGCAAGAGAACTCAACAGGTATCATATTGAAATAGCAACCCTGAGTGAAACAAGGTTGGCAAATGAAGGCTAGCTTACTGAAGTTGGAGATAGATATACCTTTTTCTGGAGTGGGTGCAGTGAAGGGGAGTGCCATGAAGCTGGCCTGTGAGAAGAAGCGAATGACAGTCTCATGATAATGCAATGGCCACTTGCAGAAAAACACCATGCCACCATCATTAGTGCCTATGCTCCCACCATGACAAATCCTGATGAAGTCAAAGACAAATTTTATGAAGATCTAGAGACCCTTATCATCAATGTGCCAAAAGAGGACAAGCTTGTATTTCTGGGTAACTTTAATGCTACAGTAGGCTCAGACTACCAGACTTGGCAGGGAGTCCTAGGGAGGAATGGAGATTTACAAGGTAGGGAGACCATTGCTCATACAAAAGTTGACTGAAATTTTCCAGGTTATATGGCAAGAGGAGGTTATCCCCCAGGAGTTCAAGGATGCCTCCATTGTCCATCTCTATAAGGGTAAAGGGAATAGATTGTCCTGTGACAATCACGGGGGGAATCTCTCTTTCAGTCATTGCTGGCAAAATTCTTGCTAGATTCCTTCTTAATAGGCTGATCCTTTACCTGGAAGATGGTCATCTACCTGAGAGCCAGTGTGGCTTCAGAAAGGGCTGAGAAACTATCAATATGGTGTCTGCTGCCTGTCAACTCCAGGAGAAATGCCAAGAGCAGAACAGAGGTCTGTGCACAACGTTTGTAGATCTGACCAAGGCTTTTGACGCTGTTAGTTGTGAGGGCTTGTGGAAAATTATGTCAAAATTTGGTTGCCTGGAGAAATTCATCAATATTGTATGTCATTTCATGTTGGCCTATTTGTCCAGGTTCTGGATAATGGACAAAGCTCTTGTGCCTTCCCAGTCACTAGTGGAGTGGAACAGGGCTGTATGCTTGCTCCCATGCTTTTTAGCATGGTTTTTTGAGCCATTTTGACAAATATTTTTAATGAGGATGAACATGGCATCAAGGTCAACTACCACACTGATGGAAAGGTCTTCAATTTGAAAAGGCTACAAACCAAGATAAAAGTGGAGGGAGTGTTAGTGAATGATTTTCTATTTGCAGATGATTGTGCACTCAATGCAGCCTCTGAAACTGAGATGCAACAAAGTATGGATCACTTCTCTGCTGCCTGTTCTAATTTTGGCCTAATAATTAATACCAGAAAAAACTCAGGTGTTCCATCGACCACCAATCACAACATCCATACATGGAACCATCGGTTACAAAAATGGAGAAGTTTTGAGTGCTGTGGATAAGTTCACTTACCTTAGCAGTGTATTTTCCAAGGATGTACATATTGACAATGAGGTTGATGCATGCATTAGCTCAGTGTTTGGGAGGTTCTGAAGAAAAGTTTGGGAGAGAAGATGTATTAGACTGACTACCAAATTGAAGGTCTACAGAGCCATTGTACTGATCTCGTTGTTGAATGCCTGTGAAACATGGACAGTCTACCAGCGCCATGCCAGGAAACTGAATCATTTACATTTGAACTGTCTTAGGAAGATTCTGAGGATCACCTGGCAGGATAAGTCCTTGCTTGAGCCGAACTGCCAAGTATTCAAACTATGCTTCAGAGAGCGCAACTTCAGTGGGCTGGCCATACTGTTTGAATGCCAAATGTACACTTACCAAAAAGACTATTTTATGAAGAACTTGCATGGGGCAGGTGATCACATAGTGGCCAGAAGAAATGATGCAAGGACACTCTCAAGGTCTCTCTCAAGAACTTTGGATTTGACAGTGCAACATGGGAGACACCGGCATAGTACTGCTCAGCATGGCGTGTCCACATAAGAAAAGGTGCTGTGCTCTTTGTGCAAAGTAGAATTGAGGCAGCACAAACTAAATGCAGGACATTCACCCCAAATATTCACACAGACTATTTGTGCCCAACCTGTGGTGGAGCTTTCTGAGCTTGTATTGGTTTGATCAGTCACAGTTGGACGCACTGAAATTTCACTTTACAATGGTGATTTCCTTTTGGTCCTCTTCAAAGACAGACAACAACCAACTAACCATCTATTCACTCTCTCGAGATGATCATTATGACAGTTTTGAATAAAAGTAGTCTAGAACCCTTTGCCTTTCCATCTATTTCTTTCATTCTTAGAAGCAGTTGCATCCCACAAATCAAACAGGGGTATTGTCAGAATCTGATTTCCAGAGTTCTAAGGTTCCTCCTGGTACTTCACAGCTTCTAGCAGGGCTTAGGAATTATTTACCTTACACTTTACACAACCACAGTTTGCATTTCCCTACAGGGCTATTGTCCTCTCCCTCTCTTTCTTTGTTCCTCCCTTATATAATTGATGATGTCCTGGGCTATGAGGAGGTTAGTCTTTCTTGTAATTGTTGTTCAGTTGGATCTGACACTTCCTAACCCCATGGACTGTAGCACTCCAGGCCTTTTTCTCCTCTGCTATCTCTTGAAATCTGTCCAAGTTCATGTTCATTGCTTCCATGATACTAACTATGCATCTGTATCAGTAAGCACCCCAACATACACAGGGGAATCTGCAATCACAGATTCTTAGATCTGCAGTCATAAAAGGAAAGCAACTTTAAAGGGGATAACTATCACTTTGATTAAGCACATGTATCATTTCCTTTAACCAAGTACATATATCATTCACCTAGTTCAGGGGAAACATCACCTTGAACTTCAAAGAAAATACAGAGAAATTAAAGATCAACATACATGGCTTCCTCTACCTGAATTCAGCAGACAGTTGGACCCCAACTGTCTGACCATAGTTACCTGGGAGGGAAGATATCTGGGTTCTTAAAGAAAAGGGGCTGCTTTAGTGGCTTCCCAGAGTCCTCTTCTGCTCAAACAAATACTTGTAGTCAGTAAGCCCCAAAATAATCAACAGACATGGCTTCCTCTGCCTGACCATAATTCAACAGACAGATGCAGCTCTCTGATCATCATTACCAGAGAGGGAATCACAACATCTGTGTTCTCAAAGCCAGAGGGCTCGTTAGTGACTTCCCAGAGTCCTCATCTGGCACTCAAACCTCCTTAACAAAAACTAATGGCCAAAGTAAAACCTCAACTCTGAGTATTTACACTTTTTTTTAGAGCTAGAGGCCATCACAACCCAGTGCCTCAATAGAAAAAAAAATACTTGGGACCCTTCTACAAAACAAGTCCCCTAATCAAGCTTCCCACAATGGGTAGACCCATCAGTGAGTGGGAAAAAGCTTTAATCACATTGAAATAATTAACAATACAAATATACATACTGTTTCTAGTTAAAGAAACTTTTGCATCTGTACTTTACTCCTTGTAAAGAGGCTTGATTGATAAAGGCAAGACTCAATCAGAGGCACTTGATTATATTAAAACAAAAATAGCAAAAGATCCTATTTTGAGTGCCATCACAGCATTTCATTCTCTCTTCCATCATCCTCTCCTTTTACCTTCAATCCTTCCCAATATCAGGATTTTTTCCAATGAATCCCGTTTTCGTATCATGTAACCAAAGTATTGAAACTTCAGATTCAGTATTTGACCTTCTTGTGAATAGTCTGAATTAATTTCTTTCAATATTGACTGATTTGATCTCCTTGCTGTCCAAGGAGTAACTCCCATTCTTATATCAAGCATCTGTCTCTATCTCTCTATATTTTTCATCTGTTGTGGCCCATACCTCCCACCTGACAATTGCGTTCTCTGCACATCATTCCAATGACCCTGGATCTCACAAATTCATGGAATCTCAGAGGAGAGAGGAAGCTCAGGGACTGCTTAGTTCAATCTAAGCCCGAAATAAACCTCCACTATAATGCACTCAACAAGGAACTTTCCAAATTTAACTCAAATGACTTTATCAAGGATCAGTCCATTACAAGAAGGGTTTTGTTGTTACTGTTTAGTCATGCCTGATTCTCCATGACCCCATCTGGGGTCTTCTTCACAGAGATGTTGGAGTGGTTTGTCACTTCCTTCTCCAACTCATTTATAAATGAGAATCTGAGGTAAGCAAGGTTAAACATACAAGGAAGCTAATGGTTCAGCTGTTGCCAAGCCTAGTTAAACTACATTTATGAGTATTATGCTCAATTCTGAGCATCATATGTAGGACAAGCAGGAGAGTTTCCAGAGGAAGACAAACAAAGGAGGAGACTAGAACACATGCCATGGAGAGATCCATTAAAATACCTAGGGATACTTAGGAGAAGTCTCAGGAGGGACATTACTGTCTCCAAGTATCTGAGGTCTTGCTTTAAGAAAGAGGAATTAGACTTGTTTTGCAGGGCTCTAGAGGACAGATAAAGTAAGAGTTAGGGGAAAATTGTAGAGACTATATGTCAGGATTACAATAATTTTATCTAAAAATTTATTATAATATACTGCTATCAAAACAAAGTTTAATAATAACTAAATACTCACAAGTCACTGAAGGACAGAAGACGGAATGTTGGCCTCTGGGTCAGAAAAAAATTGGGTTTAAGTCTTACCTATGAAAAATACTGACTGTAAAACCCTATGAAAGTCACTTAAAAGCTTCATTCCACAGGCAAACCTTTAAGACTTTAAATTGAAAAGCATATGATGCAGCTAGTTGGTACAGTAGATAGAGTATTGAAGCCTTACACCATTGGTCATGTGACTCTGGAAAGAGACTAAAGTTTCTCAGTCTCAGTTTCACCCTTGGTAAAATGGGGGTGATAATAATATTGCCTTTCCAGGGTTGTTGTGAGGATCAAATGAGAGAACATAGGTACAGAGTTTTGTAAAGTTAAAGTGCCATAGAAATACTGGCTATGATGACGGTGATAATGATGGTGGTGATGGTGAAAATGATGGGGATGATGATGATCTGTATTATTAGATACTGCATTATTAGAGAGAGTTCATGACTAAGTTTCCTTATAAGGATGAAAGCAAAACTCAAAGAGAAAAATATAAAAAACATTAATAATAGTAACTAGCATTTATATAGAATTTTACAGTTTTCATGCACTGTACATATATGATTTTATTTGATACTCACAACAACCCTAAGAAACATGTATTCTTACTATTCCCATTTCAAAGATAAGGAAACTGAATCAGACATCAGTTGCATGACTTGCTGAGGGTCCCACAGCTACTAAGTGCCTGAATGTGAATTTGAACTCAGGTCTTTCTGACACAATTACTCCATTTGTCAGTGGCTACTAATAACAGCCCCATATTTTTACAGTATTTTAGTGTTTCTCATGTAACTCATTTGATTTTCAGAATATTCCCTTGAAATAAGAACTATTATTATTTCCATTTAACAGGTCAGAATGCTTAAGCGACTTGTCTGGGGTCGTACAGCTACTAAACATTCCAGGAATGACTTAAACCCAGATCTTTCTGGCTCAAAGTCCAGCTCTTGATCCACTCTACCATGTTCCAATACGTGATCAAGTTACCCAGAACCCTTTTATACAGATTCAGTAATGCTCAGATATGAATGAAGTCCATCCAAGTAGTGACTAACTCCTTTTGGAGTGTTATCTGACCAGGAGTGGCCCTTGATGTATTGTGGCAATGATATAAAATTAGGAGCAAACCAAGTTAGTCAGAGAGCTTTACACGTGCATTATTTGGAGGCACATCCCAAGCACTTTTGTGGAACATAAACATGTGCCAACTGGCTAAGACTGTAGAAATAGCTCAATATACTTCCTTTGTGGTTTATTTTTTAATCAATTTATTGTTAATTTTCAACATTTACTTCCATAAGATTTTGAATTCTAAGTTTTCTCTCCATCTCTCCCCTCCTCCCACCCCAAGAGACCATGCATTTTGGTTACCCCTTCCCTCAGTCTGCCCTCCTTTCTATCACACCCCTCCCTTCTCTTTTCCCCATCCCCTCTATTTTCTTGGAGGACAAGATAGATTTCTATACCCCATTGCCTGTATATCTTATTTCTCAGTTGCATATAAAAACAATTTTTAACATTCGTTTTTTAAAACTTTGAATTCCAACTTCTCTCCCTTCCTCCCTCCCCACCCACCCTCATCGAGAAGCAATTCAATATAGGTTATACATCTGTAGTCATGCAAAACACTTCCATAACAGTCATGTTGTGAAAGACTACCTATGTTTCTCACCCTGTACCCTCTGTCTATATGTATATGATCCCTCCAACTATCTAAAAAGTTTCAAGAGTTGCAAATATTATCTTTCCATGTAGGAATGTAAGCAGTTCTACTTTAAGAAGTCCCTTATGGTTTCTCTTTCCTGTTTACCTTTTCATGTTTCTCTTGATTGTTGTGTTTGAAAATCAAATTTTATTTTCAGCTGGGTCTTTTCATCAAGAATGTACTCTATTTCATTGAATGATCATTTTTCCCCTGAAGTATTATACTCGGTATTGCTAGGTAGGTGATTCTTGGTTTTAATCTTAGCTCCTTTGACCTCTGGAATACAATATTGCAAGCCCTCTGATCCCATAATGGAGGACCATTGCTCACACAGAAGCTGACTGAAATTTTCCAGGTTAATATGGCAAGAGGAGGTTATCCCCCAGGAGTTCAAGGATGCTTCCTTTGTCCATCTCTATACAGGTGAAGTGAATAGATTGTCCTGTGACAATCACAGAGGGTCTCTTTCTTAGTCATCACTGGCAAGATTCTTGCTAGAGTCCTCCTTCCCAGGCTGATACTTCACTGGGAAGATGGTCATATACCTGAGAGCCAGTGTGGCTTCAGACAAGGCCGAGGAACAGTCAATATGGTGTTTGGTGACAATTCCAAGAGAAATGCCTGGAACTGAACAGAGGTCTGTACACAATGTTTGCAGATCTCACTAATGCCTTTGGCATTGTTAGTCATGAGGGTTTATGAAAAATTATGTCAAAATTTGTTGTCCAGAGAAGTTCATCACTATTGTACATCAGTTTCGTGATGGAATGTTTGCCCAGGTTCTGGATAGTGGACAATGATTCTCACATCTTTCCAGTCACCAATGGAGTGAAACAGGTCTGTGTGCTTGCTCCCATGCTTTTTAGCATGATGTTTTCAGTCATGTTGTCAAATGCTTTCAATGAGGATAAACAAGATGTTAAGGTCTACTACCACAGTGATAGTATGTTCTTCAATTTGTAAAGGCTATAAGCCAAGACCAAAGTGGAGGGAGTGTTGGTGTATGATTTTCTGTTTGCAGATGATTATGCACTCAATGCAGCCTCTGAGACTGAGGTGCAACAAAGTGTGGGTCAATTCTCTGCTGCCTGTGCTCATTTTGGCCTAATAATTAACACCAAAAAACACAGGTGCTCTATAGTCACCACCATGCCATCCATATGTGGAACTATCAGTTACAACAAATGGAGAAATTCTGAATGCTGTGGATAAGTTCACTTACCTTGATAGTGTACTTTCCAGGGATGTACACATTGACAACAAGGTTGATGCACACATTGCCAGAGCTAGCTCAGTGTTTGGGAGGCTCCAAAAAAAGGTTTGGGAGAAAAAGGTATTAGACTGTCTACCAAACTGAAGATCTACAGAGCCTTTGTGCTGACCTCATTGTTGTGTATTTGTGCAACATGGACAGTCTACCATGTCAGGAAACTGAATCACTTCCATTTGAACTGTCTTAGAATACTGAAGATCACCTGGCAAGATAAGATACCAGGCAATGAGGTCCGTACTTGAACTACAAAGCATCCAGACTCTACTTCAGAGAGCACAATCCTGATGTGCTGGCCATGTTGTTTGAGTACAAAATTTACATTTTCCAAAAAGACTATTCTATGGAGATTGGCCAGGAGATCACAAGAGGTGATACACCAGAAGATCACCAGAAGAGGTGATACAAAGACACTCTCATGACTTTTGGATTTGATTGTACAATGTGGGAGACATTGGCACAGTATAGCTCAGCATGGTGTACCCACATCAGAAAAGATGCTGTCCTCTATGAGCAATGCAGTATTGAAATAGCAGAAAGGAAACACAGGATAAGCAAATTTGGAGTAACCACTCCAAAGTTCTTGGGGACTATCTGTACCCAATCTGTGGTAGAGCATTCTGAGCTCAAATTGGTCTGATCAGCCACAGTTGTACACATTGAAGCTTCACTTTATCATTGTGATGTCATTTTGGTTCTCTTCAAGAACTAAGGACAACAACCAAGCAAACAGATGTTGTGTTATCCTGACTGTGTTTCCAAATACTTGAATTGCTTTTTCCTGACTGCTTGCAATATTTTCTCCTTGACCTGGGAACTCTGGAATTTGGCTACAACACCCCTAGAAGTTTTCCTTCTGAAAGCTCTTTCAGGAGGTGATTGGTGAATTTTTCCCATTTCTATTTTCCTCTATGGCTTTAGAATATCAGGGCAGTTTTCCTTGATAATTTCTTGAAAGATGATATCTAGGCTCTTTTTTTTGATCATGGCTTTCAGGTAGTCCAGTAATTTTTAAATTGTCTTTTCTTGATCTATTTTCAAGGTCAATTGTTTTTCCAATGAGATATTTCACGTTGTCTGCTATTTTTTTCATTCTTTTGGTTTTGTTTTATAATTTCTTGATTTTTCGTAAAGTCATTAGCTTCCATCTTCTCCATTCTAATTTTTAAAGAATTATTTTCACCAGCGAGCTTTTAGGCCTCTTTTTTTCCTTTTGCCTTTTTAAGGCATTCTTCTCCTCATTGGCTTTTTGGATATCTTTTGTCACTTGGGGTAGTCTATTTTTTAAGATGCTATTTTCTTTGGAATTTTTGGGTCCCCTTTGTCAAGCAGTTGACTTGTTTTTCATGATTTTCTTTCATCATTTTCATTTTTCTTCCCATTTTTTTCTTCTACTTCTCTTACTTGATTTTCAAAATCCTTTTTGAGCTCTCACATGGCCTGAGACCAATACACATTTTTCTTGGAGGGTTTGGACATAGGAGTTTTGACTTTGTTGTCTCCTTCCTGTTACATGTTTTGATATTCCTTCTCATCAAAGTAAGATTCTACAGTCTGATTTTTTTTTTGCTCATTTCAAAACCAATTACTTGACGTGAATTCTTCATCAAAGTAGTTCTCTGCTTCCAGTGGGAATGGGGGGTGTACTGTCAGTTATTCAATCCTGCCACAATATGTGGTCCCAGAGCTCCATAAACAATCTTTGCCTCTGCGACTGCTGCTATTGTGGCTGTCCTGGGGTCCTCCACCCCCTCTGCCACCCTGGGATTGGGGTTGGACCACTCTACTCTCTCACATACGTCTGATAGGTTTTTTCTACTGACCTTCCAATTTGTCCTCACTGTTTTGGTGCCATGAATTCTGGAAAGCTCCACAGGTGACAGTGATGCATTCCCTCTGAACCTTCTCAGGTCCCATATGCATTGCCATGACCCACACTTGACTGTGCTCTGCTCCCAGTCCATTCTGATAGATGCTTCCTGTTGACCTTACAAACTGTCTTGGGCTGGAGATATGCTTCATTCCATCATTCTGTGGGTTCTGCAGCTCCAGAATTTGTTTAGAGCCATTTTTATGGTTCTTTGAATTGGTTTGAGGGGACGGCTCTAGCAAGAGTCCCTGCTTTTACTTCACCATCTTGGCTCAGTTCCACCCTTTGTTATTTAGTGGTTACTCCAAGTATGACATCTGTACTGCTTGTTTCTATCTACAAATGTATTATATTTCCTCTGGAGGAAGATGCCTTGTAAAACCAGATTGCTTTCATCAGTTTCTTCTTAACCTGCCCTGAAATACTAGTGAGATTGGCATAGCAGTTAGAACACTAGACTTGGAATTAGGAAGACCTGGATTCAAATTCAGCTTAGACACTTCACATATGTTTGACCCTGGACAAGCTCTTTGATAGAATATCAGAGTTTGGAGGGATCGTAGTGACCATCTAATAAAATTCATACGTGAAAAAGAATCTCCTCAGGGGGAGGAGCCAAGATGACGGAGTAGAAAGAATCACATATTCTACCTCTGAACCCACAGCCCATAAATTACCTATAAAAAGAACTCCCAAGGGGTTCTGGAGCAGTGGAAGCCACACAACAGTGGAGTGAAGGAGATTTCTGTTCCAGAGAGCCCTGAAAAATGGTCACTAAAGGTCCGTGGTGCACCGGACCTGGAGCAGAGCCCAGCCCTGCCTTGGCTGCGGGCAACTGAGAGGAGCAGATCCAAGCAGGTTTCAGGGATGGAATCTCTGGCGGCTGTGAAGGTCTCTCCACCTACAGGTGCTGCAGGTCAGTGAGAGAGACTTCTGGGCCTATCTTACAATATGGGAAAGTAGGGGAGAAGGAGATAAGCAGGGTGGGGGGGATGATGGAAGGGAGGGCAATAGGAGGAGGGAGCAATTTGAAGTCAACACTCTTGGGGAGGGACAGGATCAAAAGACAGAATAGAAACAATGGGGGGCAGGATAGGATGGAGGGAAATATAGTTAGTCTTACACAACATGACTATTATGGAAGTCATTTGCAAAACTACACAGATATGGCCCATATTGAATTGCCTGCCTTCCCAAAGGTAATGGGTGGGGAAGGAGGGATGGGGAGAAGTTGGAACTCAAAGTTTTAGGAACAACTGTTGAGTATTGTTCTTGCTACTATGAAATAAGAAATACAGGTAATGGGGAATAGAAAGTCATCTGGCCCTACAGGACAAAAGAGAAGATGGGGTCAAGGGAAGGGAGGGATGATAGAAGAGAGGGCAGATTGGTGATAGGGGAAATTAGAATGCTGGGTGTATTGGGGTGTTGGGAGGGGACAAATGGGGGAAAATTTGGAATCCAAAGTTTTGTGAAAATGAATGTAAAAAGTTTAATAAATAAATTTATTTAAAAAATACAAAAAGAAAAAGAATCTCCTCTAAAATATAATTGAAAAGTGATCTCCTCCAATGTCTGCTTGGAGACATGCAAAGATGAGAGAGCTACCAGATCTTGAGGTAACTCATTTTGATTTAGTTCCAATTACAAGGATGTGTCCCATGCTATCCAGCTCAAGTTTGACTCTCCACAGACTTTACCACTGTTCCCAGTCTTGTTCTCTAGACCAAACAAGACAAATACAGTCCATCCTCAAAATGCTAGTTCTTCCCATAATTGAAACTAACCATTTTGTCTCCATTGAATCTTTTCTAGGTTCTTCTTAAAGAACTGATCCTCACGTGACATGTTTCTCAAAGGTAAGTGTAGCATCTTTTCTCCTCTGGACTCTACAGTTTATCAGTGTCCTCCTTAAACTCAACCTCAGTTTCCTCATCTATAAAAAGGGGCAGTCACACATGTGAAACTCAGGTGAGACTATGGATGTAAAGTACTTTTCAATCCTTCCAAGGCTTTAAAATTTCAGTCATTATTATGCACACATCCTTCTTGGAGGAATTTGCAGATTCTAATTATGTAGTTTCCCAAGGCTTTGCCATATCAACAGCAAATATGGGTACAAGGATTTGCCTTTATTAGTGCCATGAAAAAAGGCAATCTAACATAATTTAAGGTATTGTTTGGATATTTTCTGAGTGCTAAACAATAATTGAATCCCTAGATACCAAGTAGGATCTGACCACACACAGTGAAATTATTTCTTGGTCATAAACTAAAAAGTTAATTGGCTTCATTTCTTTAAATAGGTTCAATTATTTAAGTAACAATGAATTTTCTAGAGGTACTTACAAGTCAGGGACAACTAAAGGAGATGGAGGTCTGAAACTCACTACCCAAGAGCCTTTGCATTTCTCCACTGTGGAGTTTGCAGATTGGGAAGGGATTTATTTGTGCTTATAACAGTATGAAAAACTGTTCTCTGTGGTATGATTATACACATTAGCACATAACTTGCTTATTAAAAATTAACACAGCCAAGAAAAAAAGTTCTGATACCTTGCAGAGAACTCATTCTTCTTAAGCACAGGTTGGAGCTAGGAATTCCTGCTACTAAGTAGGAAGTTGTCGGCTGGTAGGGAAACAATGCCCTTGCTAGCTCCAGGAATACAATTTTAACTCATCCCTGGGGTCTCCTCTGTTTCAATTTTGTTCAGTGAACTTGTTTTTTTCTTTCCTTCTATAATCAAGCTGGAATAGGACTTTGATCAGTTTTCCACATGAGGGAGCAAATTCTTACTAACCGGAAAGATCACATATGAGTTATGGACACCATACTGATTTCATCTTCATAAAGTTGTAGAATGGGAAGAAAAGTGGAAGGAAGGCTGTCTGGAAGACAAGTATGGTGAGTTCATGCCATATGAGGGCTGACTGATAGAACTGGGGATGTATTGTTTTGTTGGTAGTGCTGTTGTTGGTGGTACTGGTGGTATTGCTGTTGTGGGTAGTGTTGTTGCTATTGTTGGTATTTTTGTTGTTGGTAGTGTTGCTGTTGTTGTTGGTGGTGTTGGTTGTAGTGTTGTTGTTGTTGGTGGTGGTGGTGTTGGAGGGTGTGTGTGTGTGTGTGTGCATGTGAGGGAGCCATTCAGCAATCTGATGAAGGGTATAGGCCCTTTTGAATAATAGTGTTTTTTGATACATAATATAAAACACATAGATTAAATGCAAAGGAAATAAATAATATTGAAATCAAAATATAAGGATTTTCCCCAAGTTCATAGACCTCCATAAATCTATCCATGGATCAATTGAGGCTACATGGACCCTAAATTAAGAAGCCCTTCTCTATGCCCTTTTCCATGGTATTTTTATGTGTTTTCATGGAACCAATTTCATATCAATTCAGATTAATTTTTAAATCCACATATCAAACTCAAATTTTTCTCTAGGATTTCAGGCCTATAACTGTCAGATTGGCATCCTCACCTTAATGATGCCCCATAGGCATCTCGAATTCACTAAATACAAAATACAAGACATATAACAAGAGCCTCAGATGAATCTGCTATCACTTCTTTGTATTTATCCTGTCTAATTCCAATTATGTAGAACACAGCTCATCCACATCTGCCCTCTATTCCCTTTGAAAAAGTTTCTGATAGAGAATCCACCTGATGTGCTTTCTTCCTTTTCTCTTAACATTTTAGGAGTAGCACAGACTGTCCATGGGCTATCTCTCACTTCAATTAATCTGAGCAGCCATTTTTCTCTTTTGTTAATATGTTTCTTTGATGAAATCCTTTCCTGTACTTCTCCTTCATAATTACTTGTTAGTAACGTTAAATTCTGCTTACACCCAACATCTCCAAAATATAACTAATTCTTCCCTCTCTCCCCATAAACCAGTCTTTTCAATCACATAGTTATCCCATTGTCTCTGACATACATTTCTATAAATTCTGAATCCCATTTTGCTTTTTTTTCCCCTTCTTCATCTCACTACACCAAATAAGTTTTTAAGTCTTGTCCATCCTACCTCCATAGTTATTCTCTATCTTTCAACCTCTTTGTTTGTTGTATTTCCCAAAGTATGGGGAATATTTATTCCATAATCAATCTTTCTCCTAGAAATGAGTCAGCAATCTAGCTGGGATCTAACTGATGGTTTTTAGAGACGTTTTTTCTCCAGCCTAGTTTGAAAGGAAAACCACTCTTATAAAGCAAAGAGGACAAGGAAGGGAATAACTGGAAGAAATATTCCAACCCACACAAAAGTTCAGCAAGGAGGAGTGAATGAAAGCTCTGGAAACTCTGCTCATCCAAGTGCCACATCAAGACTTTGTTGTCACTCATTTCTTCAGTCATATCCAACACTCTTGTGAACCCATGGAGCACACTATCCATAGGGTTTTCTTAACAAAGATACCGGAGTGGTTTCCCATTTCCTTCTCCAGTGGATTAAGGCAAACAGAGTTTAAGAGATTTGCCGGGTTTTCTTAACAAAGATACCAGAGTTGTTTCCCATTTCCTTCTCCAATGGATTAAGGCAAACAGAGGTTAAGTGACTTACCCTTGGTCACACTGCTAGTAACTCAGATTTTCCTCATTCCAGGTCTAACATTCTATTTACTGAATACCTAGCAACCTAATGCTGTGTTAGACCAGTCAGAATATATACCATATCTTTCTACCTGGTGGCATACACCTTGGTGAGGATGAGAAATGTTTTGTTTAATCATTTTATCCTCATCTCCTAGCAAAATGATTATGACATCATAGACACAATAAATGCTTATTGAAATGAATTGGATTGGACTGGATTGAATTGAATTGAATTTACACAGAATTCTAGAATTCATTTTCTTGAAAACAATTATAAGGATGATGATGGGGAAGTCAAATCCATTTCATTAGTAACTTCAAAGAAATTTGAAAATATTACAGAGTATAGACCCTTTGTTGTTAGGGTCCCTTTCATGGAAATAAATGCAGCCCTAGCCTTTTTCTGAGAGGACACAGACAACTCTTTTAATTGGTATTAAAGATAGAGCTGCCTATAAGATGACTGGTAACAATGAGTCAAATGGGACAGACTCTTGTTGAAGAAAAATTTCCCTCATAGTCTATGAGAATGGCTGTTATAGCGCTCACCTGGTTTATGTTCTCCTTACTTTTTCTCTCTGAGAATTTTATAAGAGCATTCATAGAGTGGTGGTTGCAGTGCTTAATAAATATGTTTTCATTCTTTCATTTTGAATAATCAACAAATATTTATTAAACACTATGTGCAAGGCACTGTACTACAACTGTGATATGTATATGACATGGATATCCATATTTTTCCCGTTAGAAGGTAAGTTCCTTGAAAGTGGTGACTGATTCAGCCATTGTATTTTTATACACATTGCTAACTCAAATTCATTGTACCTGGAGTCCTTGTTAGAACACTAGACTTTGAATGACACAGTAACAAAAATATCCATTTATAGAGTTATATTAAAAGTAAGAATTATGGTCATTTGTATCCCATGCCCCTCCCTTGAAACATCTTGATGAATCTGGGTCACAGTAAGATAAGGGAGATAAGGGTGTGCAAAAGGGCTTCTTTTCCCAGACTGCTTCTGTGCCTTAGCTTAATGCTCTCTTCAAACACAACTTGGAGTGTGCTGCTATTTCACCATTTACACAACATGGCTATGCTCCTGACTTTTAAAGAATTATTCACATATGCAAACTCTCTAAAGCTAGAGTAAATTTGCCATTAATTAAATCTACCTACAGTTTAAATCTTTTTGAGTGATCTTGTGAAATGTTTGCTAGCAAAATTATTAACTTGTAACTCTGTAGATAATGAGTTAGTTTAAAGTTATTTAATTAATGGTAGAATTATACTATTCACACCAAATCTGCCTTTTGAATTTAATTTAGGCATTCTTGTCAAATGATTTGTTCTTTGTCCATAGTCAGGTACTCTTCTTTTGTAAGTTCTTGACACTTTTTTTTCAGCTGTCAACCTTCCCAACATCTTCTGAGTGATTATTTACTTTCTAAATGATGAAATTTTTTAGTAACTAGGATTCTTGCTTTTCCTTTGCCTGAATGAGTATCATTTGTTCTCATACTTCACCTCTTGGAAAAAGTCTCCAATGAGGACTAATTAATCACCTTCTATCCATTCCCTGAACAGCTAAGTTGTATTGGAGCATGCCCCTAAATCATAGTAACCTATTTCTCTGGTGCAAGGTAGGAGATGAAACCTGGGAAAAATGGAGACATTAGGTTCCCTCTACTCCTACTCTCTGTTATGTATGATCCTTGGTGTCACCATAGCATCTGACCATGATGATTATATTATATGTTAAAAAAAATCTTTCCTTGCCATCCTTTTCTTTCTGGGAAAAATACTATTTTGTTTGTTTTTACATTGTGTGGACACATCATCTTTCACCTGAAGTGAGGTGAAATCGTCTGGAACTGTCCAGCCCTGAAATAGCTAGGGTCACCCTCCCTTGTAACAAAGAAAAACAGTTAAGCAAAACAAACTGATAGCAGGGAGCACATCTGAAGAGGCACTCAAACATTCTGCCTCTGCGGAAATTCTCCTCTATCCATGAGAAGCATGTCGCTTCATTATTTATCTCTATGACCATTAGTGTGTGAATGTGTGCATTTGTTTGTCTGTGTGCACTTGGGTGTGCTGAGAATTTGCCAACATTTAGATGAGGGGTTCTTAAATTGAGGTTCCAGAATTTTGCTTTTCAGTGATCATGTCTCAGTATAAACTGGTATCATTTGTAATTGTCATTTTAAAACTTTTTTTTTTTCTCAGAAGGAATCATAGGTTTTTTCCAAATTATCGAAGGGGTCCAAGACACTAAAAAGTTTAAGAACCTGTGCTTTAGACAATGTTTACTTGCTGTGGCAGAACAGTATAAGTCCTATAACCATTTTCCCAAACCAGTACATTTGTTTTTCCTGATGGTCAATAGAAGTTGACCCATGTTTAGGAAAAGAATCATAGAGCCACAAATTTAAAATTGGAAGGAAAATCAGAGGTGATTTCATCCAACCTCTTCATTTTCCAAATTAATTGTAACAACGCTAACAATAATAGGTAGCTTTTATAAAGTATTTTAAGATCAATGAAGAATTTTTCATGTGCCATCTTCTTTGATCCTTACAACAACTCTTTGAAGTGGGTTTTCCATTTCACAACTGGGGAAACTAAGAGAGAAAGAAGTTGTAACTTTGCAGGGTCATTCAGTAAGTAAGAGACTAAGGCATAATTTAAACATTTTTTCTGATTTTAAATACAGCACTCTAATCATTCTGCCACAGAAATGTTAAAAGTCTTTGCAATGTCACAGAGCTAGTAAGGGGCAGAGTCAAGATTTAAATCCCAAACCCCAGGCTCCAAAGCTAAATTTGTTGTACTATGTGAAGCTATAAGAATTTTTCTGTAGGTATCATTGCTCAATGGATTAACAATAAGTACTGGATCTGAAGTTAGGAAGACCTGAGTTCAAGTCTTATTGCAAATGCTTAGCCCCTTAGAAAGCAGACAAATCACCTCCTTTCTGAGTTTCATTTTTCTTATTTGGGAAAGGGGAATTGTAAAAATGATTCTTACACAACCATCTGCAGAGTTTCAGGGAAGATTTAAAGAACATGAAAAACTTTTTGCAGATCTTAAATTAGTATTTCTATATCAGTGAGTATTAAAAATAGTGACAATCTCATTCATTTTTCAAGTTTTTTGATGACATTCACATAGAAACAGTACTTGGACAAGTGAGTCTTTTACTAATTATATCATTCTTTCATATTTGATGTTCTTTACATTTTTGCTTAGGTGGATAAATTAACTGCTTTTTGGGAAATTGAAAAATTTCTTGAGATATTAGCTCATGTAAGCTCCTGAGAAACATCTTTGGACCAACTCAAGTTATTAATTGTCATCATCACTGACATTTATGATAATGATGATGATAACAATGATGGTGATGATGATGACAGTGGTGATGCTGATGCTGATACTGATGAGGCATTTTGGGGAATCTGATCAAGGGACTGACAGTCTCTCCAGAGAGTGTGCTGCACATCAGGTTGAATCATCAGTGGGGATTGGACCCCACTTTCTTGGCCACTTGGATAGTAGTGTAAGAAGAACTGCTGTAGAGCATGGAGACATCCAACTTTTCCCAAAGAAGCTGACTTTCCAGTATGAAATCTAGCCTGGAGCCTGGCTAGTGTTGCTGTCGGCTAGCCTGGAGCAAGGCCCTTTATGTTGCAATCTATCACAGAAGCACTATGAGTCAATCCTGGCAGCCTCCATATATTAAGCTCTTTGAAAACCCTTCTCAGGCCAGAGCTGGGGATGACAGCTATTTCCTAGCTTATAAGAGCCAATCAGCTTTTGCACACCCATTCACTCCTCCAGAGACTGAGAGGGGCAAAAGACAAAGAGGGAGTAGGCACAGAGGGGATAGGAACAGAATGTGGGCCCATCTTTATACCATCTATTTTCCTTCCATTCTTAGCTTACTCCCATCCTTCCATCCATCATATTCTGGGATCATCTGATCAAGAACCCCAATGATTTTGTGGGATCTTTAGATCCTCTTAAAATCCACTTATTGAAACTCAAAAGTATCTGTTCTCAGTCTTTTCTTCTTATGCTCTATCCCTCCCATAAGGCCTCCACCTGCTCCAACTCACTAACTTGAGTGCCTCCTACATGCTAGTAAATATGGACTATTTACTATTCTTCAAATTTGACTTACCATGTCCTGACCTAGTAGAAAGAATATTGGATTTCCAGTCAAGGGGCTTGACTTGAGTTCCCAGTGTTGCCATTCTGAATCTTTGCCTGTGAGACATTGGGGAAGTCACTTACCTTCTCTAGGCCTCAGTTTCCTCATTTGTAAATACATTGTACTAGATCTTCTCTAATATTTCCTTTAGCTCCAACTCAACCAATTAGAAGCTTTTCTTAAGAATCTATTATGGGGGAGCATCTAGGTGGCACAGTGGATTGAGCACCAGCCCTGGAATCAAGAGGGCCTGAATTCAAATCCAGGTCTCAGACACTTATTAGCTATATAACCCTGGCCATGTCACTTAATGCTGACTGCCAACCCCTTCCCCCCAGAAAAAGAGAGCCTATTGTTTGGCAGTAACTGGTTTTGGCTAGTGACATACACATACAAGGAATGAAATAGAAACCTTTTGCTTTCTTATGGGGGAGACAAGATATGTATATACATACATACACAGTATAACTGTGAAGGAAATACAAAACCAAACAAGGAAGTACAAGATGTTTGGAGGCATGTCTAGACCACTGCAGAGTGTCACCACATATGACATGATTGCCCTTGCCCCACTTTTTTGGAGCCAGGTCTGTTACATTTTACCCTTTCAGGATTCTCCACTGCCCTGAAGGGATGAGGAGGGTAGCTATCTTCTGGCATCAGCTCAAGCCCCCATTGACTGTGTTCCCTCTATTTTGAAGGACCCATCCACTAGAAGCCAAGTCCCATTTAGCCAAATAGCACCAAATTAAAATTTATAAATGGGAATTTGCTTCAAAGATATAACAAAAACATACAGACATTTCTCCTAACACCTCAGGGACCCAAGGTATCTTCACATATACACAATACTATAGTCTCTGGAAAGGAGAGGTGAAGTGAATTAGCCTCAAAGCTTAGTTCATCTCCCACATAGTCATAACAAGTTAGTCATAATAACTTCAAATATAAAGCCAACAGTGCTGGGTTCTGCTGGGTTTGAGTGTTGGACCCTTGCTCCTCAGGGTATTGTGATTGGGCTGCAACACCTGGACCAGAATCCTCAACTCCAAAGTGTTCATGACTCACAGCCCTAGGTCAGACTGAAAAATCTACTCCCTGTACCTAGTATAGAGAACTAACAAAAGGGCTGAAGTACCAGGTCCAATTCTTGTTGCCACTTGACCCAAGTGGGAGGGGAGATGGAAAGGGTCAACCTTTAAGCCCTCCACTTTTGATACAAGATATGAATGAAGGAGTTTTACATTAGATGTGAATGCAGCAGAGAAAGATCCACTGGTGATGAGTCATGACATTTGAAAGATGTTGAAAATATGGGTTATACAGTCAATAGGAAAATGCTGTTCCCCAAAATGTGATAGGCTAACACAGAATGCCAATGTGTATTGTAATCATCCAGTCTCTTAGAAGTAGATCCTTATCATTTTCTATGTAGATGATGCCATCTTAAATGGTCAAGGCATGCACCAAACCCTCATTACAGCAGTTTGGGAAGAAAGACACAAGAGTCAGGTTAGGTTTCATGGAGAAGGATAATGTATGAAAGGAAGGAAGCAAGGAAACAATCATCATCAAGTGTCTACCATATGCCAGGCACTGTGCTAAATGTTGTGTATTTATTTGTTTATTTTCAGTTTTCAGTATTCACTTCCACAAAATTTTGAATTTCAAATTTTCTGCCCATCTTTCCCCTCCTCCCACTCCAGGAGAGCTCTCCCTTCTATTATCCACTCTATCACTTTTCTTTCTCTTTTCCTGTAGAGTAAAATAGATTTCTATACCCCATTGCTTATGTATCTTATTTCCCAGTTGCATGTAAAGATAATTTTAACATTTATTTTTAAAACTTTGAGTTCCACATTCTCTCCCTCCCTCTCCTTCTCACCCATCCTCAATGAGAAGGCAAACAATTTGATATGGGTTTTATATGAGTAGTTATGCAAAACACTTCCATAAGAGTCATGTTGTGAAAGTCTAACTATACTTCCCTCTATCCCTGTCCTATCATCCATTTATTGTGTTCTCTCCTTTGAACTGTCTCTTTATCAAAGTGTTTGCTTCCAATCACCCCTTCCCACAAGCTTTTGTCCCTTCTAATATCATCCCTCTCATCTCATTACCCAGTGCTTTCCTGTAAGGTAAGATAGACTTGCATATCCAATTGTATGTTATTCCCTCCTGAAGCCAAATCTGATGAAAGTAAGGCTCACTTAATCCCTCTTACCTTCCCCTCTTCCCCTCCATCCCAAAAGTTCTTTCTTGCTTCTTTTATATGTTACTACACTCTACTTCTCCCTTTCTCTTTTTCCCAGTGCATTCATCTCAGCACTTAATTTTATTTTTTAAACATCATCCCTTCATAATTGACTTACCCTGTTCTCTCAGTATGCATGCATATATTATGCATGCATGCATGTATGTATGTGTGCATATATTATGCACACATGCATGTATATATGTATGTATGCACACATATACATATATATGTGTGAATATGTGTAAGTATATGCATATATGTATGTATGCACATACGCATATATTTATAAGATACACACCTACAATATGTACACATACATACATGTAAACATACATGAATATAAATGTACAAGTACATATGTGTATACACATACTCAGGTATGTATACATGTGTGTGTATCTGTGTGTGTATTAGCTTCAACTATCTTAATACTGAAAAAGATCTTATGAGTTACAAATATCATCTTTCCATGTAGGAATGTAAACAGTTCAAATTTAATAAAGTTACAGTTTCTCTTTCCTGCTTGCTTTTTCATGCTTTATTTGATTCTTTCACTTGAAACTCAGATTTTCTATTCACCTCTGGTCTTTTTAGCAAGAATGCTTGGAAGTCTTCAATTTCATTGAAATTTCATTTTTTCCCCTGAAGTATTATACTCAGTTTTGCTGGGTAGGTGATTCTTGGTTTTAATTCTTGACCTCTGGAATTTCATATGCCAAGCCCTCTGATGCCTTGGTGTAGAAGCTGCTAAATCTTTTGTTACTCTTATTTTGTTTCCACAATACTTTAATTGTTTCTTTCTGTCTGCTTGCAATATTTTCTCCTTTACCTGAGAACTCTGGAATTTAGCTTATATAGTAGTTTTCCTCTTGGGATGTTGTTCAGGAGGTGATCAGTGAATTCTTTCCATTTCTATTTTACCCTCTGGTTCTAGAATATCAAGGCAGTTTTCTTTGATAATTTCTTGAAAGATGATGTCTAGGGTTTTTGTTTTGTTTTGTTTTGTTTTTGTCATGGCTTTCAGATAGTCCAATAATTTTTAGATGTTATCTCCTGGATCCATTTTTCATGGCAGTTGTTTTTCCAATGAGATATTTCACATTGTCTTCTATTTTTTCATTCTTTTAGCTTTGTTTTATTATTTCTTGATTCTTCACAAAGTCTTTAGTTTCCAACTACTCTGTTTGAATTTTTAAGGAATTATTTTCTTCAGTGAGCTTTTGGACCTCCTTTTCCATTTGACCCATTCAGCTTTTTAAGACATTCTACTCCTCATGGACTTTTTGGACCTTTTTTTGCCATTTGTGTTAGTCTAATTTTAAAGGAGTTATTTTCTTCATCATTTTTGGGGTCTCCTTTAGCAAAGTTTTGACTCATTTTTCATGATTTTCTTGCATCACTCTCATTTCTCTTCTCAATTTTTCCTCTACTTCTCTTACTTGATGTTTAAATCCTTTTTGAGGTCTTACATGGCCTGAGACCAATTCATATTTTTCTTGCAGGTTTTGGATGCAGGAACTTTGATTTTATTGCATTATTCTGTTTATGTGTTTTGATCTTCCTCATCATCAAAGATGTAAGAGAATATCTTTGTCCTGAGAAAGTAAGATTCTATAATCTGACTTTTTCCCCATTTGCTCATTTTCCCAGTCAATTACTTGACTTTTGAGCTCTTTGTTAAGTAGGGTGCTCCAGAAGCAGCTACTGTTGAGGCAAAGACTACTGCCACCCTGGGCCTGGGGCTGAGGCTGGATCTGGGACTGGGGTTGGACCATGCTCTCCTCTCACTCAGAAGAGAGACTTTTCCCACTGACCTTTGAAGCTGTCTTTGGCAGTTGAGAATTCTGGAAGTCACCACAGCTGCCAGTGATTCAATCCCCTAAGGTCTGTTCCAGCTCTATCTGTGTTGGTATGGCCCACGCAGGAAGGACTATTTCCTGCTTCCAGCCCAGTCTCATAATCCCTTCCTGTCCACCTTTCAAATTGTCTTGGGCTGGAAATTTGCTGCAGTCTATCATTTTGTCACTTCTGATGGTCTAGAATTTGTTTAGAGTCATTTTTTTGCAGATTTTTTGAGGGTTTTATGGGAGATGTCAAGTAGGTCCCTCCTTCTACTCTGCCATCTTGGCTCTGTCCCCTTACCACCACTGTGCTAGATGTTGCACAAATATTACCTTATTTGATCCTTACAACAATCCTTGGGGTAGGTGCTATTACTATTCCCATTCCCATTTTACAGTTGAATTAAATGAGGGCTTAAATGACTTGTTCACACAGTTAGTAAATGTTTGAGGCTAGACCCAGACTAGGCATAAAGGTGAAAAGATAATAAAAGAAAGGAGAAAGAAGGAAAGAAAGGGGAAAAGAATGAAGGAAGAAAACAGAGAAAAAACAGAAGATAAAGAAAGAAGTACTGAAGAAACATTTAAAATGCACAGAGGAAATAGATGTTCAGGAGTGGTTGTTTTAAAAGAAGTAATATATAATAGATTCATAGCTTAAGTCTTATTTTTCTCTCCTTCACATATGGAAATAACTGTAGCATGCTCAGTGGTCACACTCTGGTGAAATCATCTTAAGACATGAGCTGAACCAAGTTGTAGGTAACCAATAAACCTCAAGCCCATCAATAAGTTAGGGGAATGTCTACTCAAGCATATGAAAATTTGTCCTGCAGAATGGAAAATGAGAACAATTTGTTCCAGTGGCCATGAAGAGAGCTGAAGTTGACCCTGTGGAATACTTATGGCTAGACTTCAAATATACCAAGGTCACCCACTGCATTCTGGGTCATTTCCTTTTGTCTTATCACTGGACTTTGAAGTTTCTGGAAGAAAGAGCAAAGCTGAAAACTTTGGACAATTCTGCCTCACTTATATTCAATTCATGAGCAAATCAAAACAATAGCCAGTGATGTCTCTGATCTTCTTCAAAAATGAAGGGCAAAGAAAAGCCTATGGACATATCAATATTTAATGATGATTTTCTTGATTTTAACTTTTTATTTGAAATAAATTGGGTTTAAATCCTGTCCCTGACACCTACCAGCTGTATGACCATGAACAAGTAAGTCATTTAACTTAGCCTCAACTTCTGCAACTAAATGAGAATAATGACTGCATCTTATATAATTATTGGGAAAAAAATCTATTTTCCAAATGTGCTTCTATAATTGTTACCATTATAAGTAGGAGTAGTTGTGGCTAGTAGCAATAATGTAGCATTTTCAGTAGTATTTTCAGCAATAAAATAGGCACAGCAGAAACTTCAAAAGAAGAGGATATGATTCCTATCCTTCGAAGACCTTATAATTTGGTTGTTTTAAATAGGATTTAGGCATATAAAATAGCTTGTTAGAAATATAACAATATAAACTAATGTTCAAATTTGTGATACAGATCATAAGATGAATGAGACTCTAGAGGAGGAAGAAAGAATATGGGTTGAAGTACCTGGGGAAGGATTAAAGGAAATTATTGCTTCTGAAACATTCTGGGTTTCAAGTGATACTCTTTATAACTCCAAAATAAATCCTCTCAATCTCACCCTCTCCATTGCTCCATCATTGTCTATGCCCAGACTATTTGCCATTTTTTTCACCTTGGCATTAGAAGAATAGCTACCTCAGTGTACTTGGGACACAGAGGTGTTCTTACCTCAGTTCTTCTCTGAGTATTGACTTTTAAATGAACCAGCTATGGGAGGCAAGTTGGTCCAGAGGGAAAAAAATCTTTGAAATAAGAGTGAAGGGACTTGACTTTCAATAACAATAGTTCTAGCACTAACCAGCTATGGGACTCAATCTCTATAAGCCTCAGTTTTCTCATCTGAAAAATGAATCAGCTGGAATAACCTCTCAGATTCTGTATAGCACTAAGATTCAGTTCCAAAGCTCTATGCAATGTTGAATACTGGAGAGGATAGTGGACATGACTGGAGTTAAGGTGATTATGACACCAGGCACTTAGACATGGAAGTCTCAATAAGTTATTTAAACACTATGAAGTTCAGTTTGTACATGTGTGTGTGTTCATTCTTCTTTGTTGAAGAAGACCATGTCATCAGAGAAATGATGACATGACTTGCACTTGACTTTGTTTTGAGTGAGGGAGGCCTGGAAGACCCACCTCCAAGGGTTTTTGTGAAAATCCAAAAATGATCAAATATAGAAAAATCATTTACCAAAGTTACATACACACACACATATAGTGAAGATATGCATGCTTGTATGTGGGCATACACACATATATGTACGTATATGCATATATACACATATATAGTTGTTAATATTACTTCTTATGTTTTTGACCATAGAATTCTGATGAAAAGGAACTTCTGTTTTAATTTCATCTTTGTCTACTCTATTTAAATTTGAATATTAAATATTAAATTTCATCTTTAATTTCTATCTTCCTTTTACTGGTCCTTTTGAATTGTGGTAGAAGTGATGAAGATGGTCATGATATTGGTGGTTTTAATGATGATAACAAGGGCAATGATGTAATATTGGTGTTGGAGATGCTGGTGCTAGTGCTAACTATGATGATTGTGGTGATGTCCACACCATGCCTATGACTTTTAGGCAGAACCTTGCACTCTTTTCTAGGTCTTTCACCTCTTATAGCTGAGCTTTTACTTTATCTCACTGGGGCTCCAGCCTCCATGTTGTTGTGTTTGTCTGTTTTGGAAGAGAAGCATGGCATCAGGGAGATGATGGCATGACTTGTAGTTGACTTTGATTTGAGTGAGGGGGGCATGTGCAAGATCACCAACTCACTTTCTCCTCCAGAGAGGAGGAGCTGACTGGACGATGGTCCAGGATACAATGGGAAACCCTGGTCTTTTTAGACCAAGGTCTTTTCAGATTCTCACTTTGAGTAAGGTAATGATCATTAAGTAAATAGGCCTCTTTAAGAAGTGAGTCAAGGTTCTGTTGGAGAACTAGTTAGCACTAGCTAGTTGTATGTCTATATCAAACTGGGAGAGAAAGACCCTCAGGGTTTCTGGTCAAAATAGAAACAGCTACTACTAACATTCACTGTGATCCAGGAGGACCCAAAATATAGTCATTAAGTGGTTCTTGGGCAAGGTCCTATTGTGGTCCATTTTATGAGCTCCAAAGTCAAATGAGTATAAGGTTTGGTCTACATATTTGGCTAGACATGAAGAGAAAGAAAAGGAAAAAGAGGATAATAGTATTGCAAATGATGATAGTGGTGACGCTGGTGATTAAAACGATAATGATAGTGGCAATATTGATAATAAATTTGGTGATGATGAGAAGGAAGATGGTATGATTGACCTCTACAGGTTCACTTTCCCCAAATAATCTTTGTTCACTGAAGTATCTCTATCCAGATTCATCAATGAAACATATTCCTTGAGTTGTTCTCACTTACACCTTTGACCTTATGTTTTCATCCTTCTGGTCTCATCTCTTTTACCGATTTTATAGCCATCCCTTCTACCAGCTGGTCACCTTTGAGTTTATTCTTTTTATTTAAATATTATTTTATTGTGTTACTGTTGATGGTGGTGGAAAATGATTGTAGGATGTTGGGTTAGGCACTGTTGGTCTTCTTCACTACATGGCTATCCAGTTGCTCACTATGTCTTCTAATTTTTTTAAAGAACATTCTTTGGATTTGTCCATCCACACATTCCAATCTAATTTTAACAATATAATAATCCTATGAAATAGGCCTTATTGTCATCTCCATTTTACAGATAAGAAAATGGAGACTAGGAAAAGTTAAGCAATTTGCCTAGGGTCCCATTCCTTTTAAGACTTGCCCTTCCACAGGATCAAAGGACAGAAGAGAAACAATGAGGGGCAGGTTAAGAGGGATGGCAATTCAGTTAGTCTTACACAACACGACTATCAGGAAGGTCACTTGCAAAGCTACACAGATATGGCCTATAATGAATTGCCTGCCGTACCAAAGGGAATGGATGGGGAGGGAGGGATGGGGAGAATTTGGAACTCAAAGTTTCAGGAACAATTGTTTAGTATTGTTGTTGCAACTAGGAAAGAAGACATACAGTTAATGAGGAATAGAAAGTCATCTGGCCCTACAGGAGAAAAGAGAAGATAGAGACAAGGGAAGGGAGGGATGACAGAAGAGAGGACAGATTGAAGATAGGGAAAATTAGATTGCTTGGGGTATTGGGGTGGGGGGAGGGGATAAAAGGGGAGAAAATTTGGAACCCAAAAATTTGTGAAAATGAATGTAAAAAGCTAAATAAATAAATTTAATAAAAAAAAAAAAAAAAAAAAAAGACTTGCCCTTCCACAACCAGTATTCCTCTATTGGTCGAGAGGTGGCTGTTATATTTGTGGTGAGTTTATGTTATTTTTTAAATTTATTTTAATTTTTCAACATTCATTTCCACAAAATTTCAAATTCCAAATTTTCTCCCTATCTCTCCCCTCCCCTCACTGCAAAACACCTTGCATTCTGATTCCACCAATCTGCCCTCCCTTCGAACGCCACCCCCTTCCCTTATCCCCATCTTCTCTTTTGTCCTGTAGGGCAAGATAAATTTCTATACCCCATTACCTGTATTTCTTATTTCCCAGTCATACACAAAAACAATTTTCAACATTTATTCCTAAAACTTTGAGTTCCAACTTCTCTTCCTTCTTCCTTCCCCATCCATCCCTACTGAGAAGACAAGCAATTCAATATAGGCTGTATATGGGTAGTTTTGCAAATGACTTACATAATAGTCATGCTGTGTAAGACTAACTTATTATAGTTAATATATATTATTATAACTAAATTATAGTTAGTCTTATAATTCCCTCCATCCTATCCTGCCCCACATTTCTTCTATTCTCTCTTTTGACCTTGTCCCTCCCAAAGAGTGTTTACTTCTAATTGCTTCTTCCTCCCCTTTACTTCCCTTCCATCTTTCTCCCCACCCTGTTTCCCCTTCTTTCCTGTATTGTAAGATAGGTTTTCATACGAAATTGAGTGTGCATGTTATTCCTTCCTTGAGCCAAATGTGATGAGAGTAAGCTTCACTTTTTCCCTCTCAGTTTCCCCCTTTTCTCCTCCATTGAAAAAGCTTTTTCTTGCTATTATATGAGAGATAATGTGCCCCATTCTATTTCTCCCTTTCTCTTCCCAGTATATTCCTTTCTCACCCCTTGATTTTATTTTTTTAGATATGATCCCTTCTTATTCAACTCACCCTGTGCTTTCTGTCTCTCTGTCTCTCTCTCTCTCTCTACATATGTGTTTGTGTGTGTGTGTGTGTGTGTGTGTGTGTATAATTGCTCCAACTACCCAGATAGCAAGTAAAGTTTCAAGAGTTACAAATATTATCATTACATGTAGGAATGTTAACAGTTCAACTTTAGTAAGTCCCTTATGATTTCTCTTTCCTATTTACCTTTTCATGCCTCTCTTGATTCTTATGTTTGAAAGTCAAGTCAAATTTTCTTTTCAGTTTTGGTCTTTTCATCAAGAATGCTTGAAAGTTCTCTATTTCATTGAATGACCATTTTTCCCCTGAAGTATTATACTCAGGTTTGCTGGGTAGGTGATTCTTGGTTTTAATCCTAGTTCCTTTGACTTCTGGAATATCATATTCCATGCCCTTTGATACCTTAATGTAGAAAATGCTAGATCTTGTGTTATCCTGATTTTATTTCCACAATACTATAATTGTTTCTTTCTAACTGCTTACAATATTTTCTCCTTCACTTGGAAACTCTGGAATTTGGCTACAATATTCCTAGGAGTTTCTCTTTTTGAATCTGTTTCAGGAGGTGATCAGTGGATTCTTTCAATATTCATTTTGCCCTCCAGTTCTAGAATATCAGGGCAGTTTTCCTTGATAATTTCATGAAAGATGATATCTAGGCTCTTTTTTTTGATCATGGCTTTCAGGTACTCTTGTAATTTTTACATTATCTCTCCTGGATCTATTTTCCAGGTCAGTTGTTTTTCCAATGAGATATTTCACATTAGCTTCCATTTTTTCATTCTTTTGATTTTGTTTTTGTAATTTTTTGGTTTCTCTTAAAGTCATTAGCTTCCATCTAATCTATTCTAATTTTTAAAGAACTGTTTCCTTGAGTGAGCTTTTGAACCTCCTTTACCCTTTGGCTAATTCTGCTTTTTAAAGCATTCTTCTCTGCATTGTTTTTTTGGATCTCCTTTGACAATTGAATTAGCCTATGTTTAAGGTGTTATTTTCTTCAGTACATTTTTTGGGGGGGAGGGTCTCTTTTAGCAAGCTATTGACTCCCTTTTCATGATTTTCTTTCATCTTTCTCATTTCTCTTCCAAGTTTTTCCTCCACCTCTCTTACTTGATTGTCAAAATCCTTTTTGAACTCTCCCATGGCCTGAGACTATTGTGCTTTTATTTTGGAGGTTTTGGATGCAGAAACCTTGACTTTTATGTCTTCCCCTGATAGTAGGCATTGTTCTTCCTCATCCAAAATGATGGGAGAAAATACCTGTTCACCAAGAAAGTAACCTTCTATAGTCTTATTTTTTCCCTTATTTGGGCATTTTCCCAACCAGTTACTTGACTTTTGGGTCCTTGTCAAGAGTAGGTAAGATCTCTGTTCCTCCAAGGCATAGTCAAACTTGCACAGTGGTATGGGAGCAATCAGAAACTGTTCTGCCCAGAATCTGTGAGTAGTAGAATTCCCTCTCTACAACTGTCTCCAGTTCTGCCAGATCAGCTCTCAGGGCTGAGATTCAGATAAGCTGCTCAATTCCCCCAGGGGCTTTAGGGGGAGGGTTCCCAGGACCAGGTCTTCTACTGAGTGTAAGTTTATTATAAGCTACTCAATTCTCCAGGGGCTTTAAGCTGAGGGCTCCAACAATGGACTCTGACAGCTACTTGGGATGGCCACCACAGCTGCTGCTGCCAGCTGCTGTTGCTACTACTGCCTCTGCTACTGCTTCCTGGAACCAGTGCTAGGGAGGACCCTGCTCCCTTCTCTTCTGTTGAAAAATCCCCCTTGCTGGTTCCATTTCTAAGAGTCAGGATGGAGGAGTGATCAGTAACTGCTACCTCCCTCCCCTTGTTGACCTTGACCAGTCCAGAGATTATTTCCTTGGAATAAACCCTGGAATAGTGGGAACAGCAGAAGGGATAAAAGAGTCTTAGCATAGGAGGCTAGAAAGATCGGTAAGGAGGGTTCCTCTTGCTGTGGCTAAAGGAGACCAGTGTAGGACCAGAAAAGTTTCACCTCAACACACCAGGTAAAGATCCTGAACCCCAGGGGGGTGAAACCAGCAACTGCCAACACCAGGACTGCAGGTGTGCCTCAGCACCCCAAAGGAATCAGGAAGACACTAGCGCAGAAAGCTGAGCTTGCCTATGTTCTAGAGGAGCCTCCAGCATTCAGACAACCCCTCCCCCCACACTTAATGAGCTACCTCCAGGGTACCTGCAGGGAAACCCCAAAAGATCTAACCATCTGCTGCTTTTAAACACCAGCCAGCTCAGTAGCAGGTAAACTGCAACATTTAATTTCTAGCTGAAAGAACCAGAGGCCACACATACAAAGCCTCAAGTTTTAGGCACAAGAATTGTGGGACAGAGCTTCCTGTGCCACAGATGCAGAGATCTACCTTAAAAGCCAGCAAAAGGGTTATTATTCTGAGTAAAAAGAAATTCAGAAAAGAAAAGACCATAGAATCTAAATATGGGGACAAGGACTAAAACACAAATACCAAAGATGTCAGAATTGAGACTGTACTAGTATCTGAAACTTCAGAAGAGAATATGAAACAGTCAGAAGCACAAAGAATCTTCTTGGAAGAACTCTGGAAAGATTTTAAAACCCAAAATAGACAAATAGAAGAAAAACTGACCAATTATTTTAAAAATATGAAAACGAATTTACTGAAGAGAACAACTCCTTATAAAGGAAAATTGGCCAAATGGAAATGGAAATACAAAACCTAACTGGTGAAAATAACTCCTTAAAAGGAACAATTGAACAGAAGGAATGGAGATGCAAAAGTTAACTGAAGAAAATAATTTGATAAAAAATAGTATCTGGAAAGTAGAAGTTAATGACTCTATGAGACATCAAGAATCAATCAAACAGAATCTTAAGAATGAAAAGATAGAATAAAATGTAAAATATCTAATTGGAAAAATAACTGACCTGGAAAATAGATCCAGGAGAGAAAACTCTAAGGATTATTGGTCTACCAGAAAGCCATGATGAAAAAAAGAGCCTGGACAATATCATCAAAGAAATCATCAAGGAAAATTGCCCAGAAGTCCTAGATCCAGAGGGCAAAATAGTCATTGAAAGAATCCACCATTCACCTTCTGAAAGGGACCCCAAACTAAAAGCACAAAGGAATATTGTTGCCAAATTCCAGAACTATCAAGTGAAGGAGAAAATACTGCAGGCAGTCAGAAAGAAACACTTCAAATATTGAGGAATTACAGTCAGAATCACACAGGACCTTGTAGCTTCTACATTAAAAGATCAAAGGAATTGGAATATGATACTCTGTAAGGCAAAGGAGCTGGGACTGCAGCCAAGGATTAATTACCTGGCAAAGTTGAGCATGATATTTCAGGCAAGGAGATGGACATTCAATGAAATAAGGGATTTCTAGACCTTCCTAATGAAAAGGCCAGATCTCAACAGAAAATTTGATCTTCAAATGCAGGTCTCAAGAGAGGCATAAAAAGGTACATGGGGGGAAAAAAAACTTGTTACACAGCATGGACAAACTTGTTTACATTCCTATAAGGGAAGATGATGCTTCTCAATCTTGAGAACTGTATTTTTATTATGAACTGTAAAAGGGATATACATAGATAGAGGAAATGGGTATAAATTAAATGATGTGATGATAACAAATGTGATTTAAGGGTATGAAGGGATTGTAACGAGAGATGTGAAAAGAAGGATGCAGAAAAAAAATAAATTCTATCACAGGAAGAGGCCAAAAATATATTCAAGTAGAGGGAAAGAGGGGAGGGAGATGAATATTGTCTGAGAGGTACTCTCATCTGATTGGATTCAAGAAGGGTACAACAAACTCAGTTAAGTATAGAAAATACTACTAGCTCTACAGGTAACAGGAGGAGAAGTGAAAAAGAAAAGGGAGGGGAGGATAAAATGGAGGGAAGAAGTAGCAAGGGAAAAGGGGATTAAAAGGGAGTGGGGCTGAAAGAAGGGAGGGAAGACTGAGGGAGGCAGTCATCAAAAATTAAAATTCTATTAGGAAGGGGAAGGAAGAAGGGAGAATGAAAAACATAAACAAGGGAAAAGGGCATGGAGATAAAGACACAAATAGTTACCATAACTGTGAATGTAAATAGGATGAACTTGCCCATAAAATGGAGAGAGATAGCAGAATGGATTAAAAACAATAATCCAGCAATATGTTGTTTACAAGAAACATATTTGAAAAGGGGAAATACACATAGGGTAAATGTAAAAGGTTGGAGCAGAATTTATTGTCCTTCAGCTGATGTAAAAAAAGCAGGGGTAGCAATACTAATCTCAGACAAAGTAAAAGTAGAAATAGATCTAATCAAAAGAGATAAGGAAGGAAACTACATCCTTCTAAAAAGCACCACAGACAATGAAGCAATTTCATTGCTAAACATATATGCTCCAAGTGGTGTAGCATCCAGATTCTTAGAGGAAAAGTTAAGGAGTTACAGGAAGAAATAGACAGCAAAACTATACTAATGGGGCACCTCAACCTCCCCCTCTCTGAACTTGATAAATCTAACCTCAAAATAAAAAAGAAAGAAGTTAAGGAGGTGAATAGAACTCTAGATATGGTAGATATATTAGATCTCTGGAGAAAACTGAATGGGGATAGAAGGAAATACATCTTTTTACATGACACATATACAAAAATTGACCATGTACTAGGCCATAAAACCTCATAATCCAGCAGAGTAAAGCACAGATAGACAATGCATCCTTCTCAGATCATAACGCAGCATCCTTCTCAGATCGTAATGCAGTAAAAACTTATATGTAATCAAAGACCACGGAAACATAAACCAAAAACTAATTGAAAACTAAACAATTTAATGCTAAATAAGGAGTGGCTTAAACAACAAATTATAAAACAATCAACAACTTCATTCAAAAGAATGACAGTAATGAGACAACTTAGCAAATGTTACATAATACTGCAAAAGCAGTTTTAGGGGTAAGTTTTATATCTTTAAGTGCCTACATGAACAAATAGAGAAAGAGGAGATCAACAAATTGGGCATACAGCTGAAAAAGCTAGAAAAAGAACAAATTGAAAATCCCACAGTAAATACCAAATCACAAATACTGAAAACCAAAAGGAGAGATTGATAAAATTGAAATTAAAAAAAAAAAACCTCTCGTATTAGTAAATAAAACTAGGAGTTGGTTTTATGAAAAAAACAATAAAATTGATAAACCTTTGGCCATTTTGATCAGACAAAAGAAGGAAGAAAACCAAATTACCAATATCAAAAATGAAAACCATGAACTCACCTCCAATGAGGAGGAAATTAAAACAATCATAAGAAATTATATGCCCACAAATTGGACAATCTAAATGAGATGGATGATTATTTTAAAAGATACAAATTGTCCAGACTAACAGAAGAGGAAGTTGAATACTTAAATAACCCCATGTCAGAAAAAGAAATTAAACAAACCATCAATGAACTCCCCAGGAGAAGATCTTCAGGGTCACATGCATTCACAAGTGAATTCTATCAAACATTTAAGGAATGATCAATTCCGATACTATATAGATTATTTGGGAAAATTGGGGGAAAAAGAATGTTCCCAAATTCTTTTTATGATGCAAATATGGTTTTGATATCTAAACTAGGAAAAGTCAAAACAGAGAAAGAAAATTATAGACCAATTTCACTAATGAATATAGATGCAAAAAATTTAAATAAGATTTTAGCAAAAAGAATACAGCAAATAATCACAAGAATAATATACTATGATCAGGCAGCATTTAATGATCAGGTAGCATTTATACCAGGAATACAGGGATGGTTCAATATTAGGAAAATTATATATATATATATATATATATATGTATATATATGTGTGTATATATATATATATATATATGAAAATTATATTAACAACAAAACTAATAGAAACTACATGACCACACGATTATCTCAATGGACACAGAAAAGACTTTTGACAAAATACAACACCCATTCCTACTGAGAACACTGCAGAACACAGGAATAAATGGAACTTTCCATAAAATAATAAGCAGTATCTACCTAAAACTTTCAACAAGAATTATATGCAATGGGGATAAGCTAGATGCATTTCCAGTAAGATCAGGGGTCAAACAAGGTCTTCTTTTTATTCCTAGTGCCTAGTACAGTACCAAGCACATTGCAAGGTTTTACATTGGACTGATGTGAATTAATTCTTGGATCCTTTAGTGGAACTGGAAAGCAAGAAGACTAATTTTGACCAGGAAAGTATAGAACTAACCATCACTATTATTCAGCATGGTACTAGAAATGTTAGCTATAAGAGAAGAAATGTAGCAATAAGAGAAGAAATGTAGCAATAAGAGAAGAAAAAGAAACTGAAGGAATTAGAATAGTCAAAGAAGAAACTAAGTTATCACTCTTTGCCAGTGATATGATGATATGCTTACAGAATTCCAGAGAATCAAGTCAAAAACTACTTCAAATAATGAACAACTATGGCAAAGTTGCAGGATGCAAAATAAAACCAGTGGGTCAAAGCTCTAAAAAAAGTATAAAGACTCTGAGTTGAGGTTTTACTTTGGGGCTTAGTTTTTGTTAAGAAGATTTGAGTGCCAGATGAGAACTCTGGGAAGTTACCAAGGAGCTCCTGCCTTTGAGAACCCAGATATCCTGCTTCCCTCTTTGGTAACAACGGTCAGACAGTTAGGGTCCAATTGTCTGTTGAATTCAGGCAGAGGAAGCCGTGTCTGTTGATCTTTTTATTTCTCTGTATTTTCTTTGAAATTCAGGGTGCTGACTCCCTAAACTAACTGAATGATATATGTATTTGGTTAAAGGAATGATACATGTGCTTGATTAAAGTGATTAGCAACTTCTTGAAAGTTGTTTTCCTTTTATGAATGCAGATCTAAGAACCTGTGATGGTATGCCCCCCAGTGCATGTTGGAGTGCTTACTGCTAGAACAGAGAGCTGGGCCTAGAGTACAAATCTGGCCTCAGATAGTTGCTAACTGTGTTGCTGTATGTTGTTTAGGTCATGTCCAATTGTCTATGACCTCATTTTGCGGTTTCCTTGGAGAATATACTAGAGTGGTTTGCCATTTCCTTCTCCAGTTCATTTTACAGATGAGAAAACTGAGCCAAACAGGGTGAAATGACTTACCTGGGAATACACAGCTCATAAGTATCTGAGGTCAAATTTGGACCCAGGCACATGAGTCTTCTTGTTTCTAAATCCATTGGTCTATCCACTGTACCACTTTGCTATCCCACTACTAGTTGTGTGACTCTATGCAAATCACTCAAACTCTGTTTACCTCAGCTGTTTCATCTGTAAGATGGGGATAAAATAGCACCTACTTACAGGGTTTCTGTGAACATCAAATGTATATGTTCTTCCTTCGTTGCTGAAGAAGACCATACCATCAGAGAAATAATGACATGACTTGCACTTGACTTTGTTTTTTTGAGTGAGGGAAAGCTGTGCAGGTCACCAGCCTCATTTCTCCTCCAGAGTCATCTGAATCCAGTGACCAGATATTCATCAGGATGACTGGAGATGACCCAGAATGAGGCAATTGGCGTTAAGTGACTTGGCAAAGGTCATACAGCTAGTGAGTGTCATGTCTGAGGTGAGATTTGAATTCAGGTTCTCCTGACTCCTGCACTGGTGCTCTATCCACTGCACCACCTAGCTGCCCCAATGTGAACATCAAATGAGATAACATTGACAGTATACTCAGCCCAGAATCTGGGCTTGCTGTCATACTTCCCTTCTCTACCCGCTGTACCACATTGCCATCTTTTCACAAATTGGTTACATTGGGTTAGATGGATGGATTGTCTTGGGAAGCAGTGAACTCTGCTTCTCTCTAGGTTTTCAGAGACTAGATGGATTTTTTTTGTTTGGATTTTTGGGTCATTAAAGATGGGACTCAATGATCTCTGAACTACCTTCTGTCTTTGAAATTCTGTGATTGAAGGCTCTCTGATGTTCCTTCCACTGTTAAATCCTCCCTCCCCACTACATACACACACCAACTATGTATGTATGCATGTATGTATATATGTGTATACACATGTATTTGTGTATACAATACATACACCTGTGTAAATACAAACATACATACATATGCATGTGCATGTGTCACACACATGTCACCTAAATGGTCTTACTGTTCATTGTACACAACATTCCATCTTCTGGCTACTCACCTCTGGACAGACTGTCTCCCAAGTCTGAAATCTTTTCCCTCATATCCATTTCTCTTAGATACCCTAGATCCCATCAGCACTTAGTTCCAAAGCCACAAGACCTTCCCTGACTCTACTAGTTGTTAGGATTTCTTCAGACAGGAATTCTAGGTTACTTTGTATTTTTATTCCACATCAGCATCATCATAATCTTCACTATTCTAAGCAATGACACCATTATACTTGTTAGTATCACTTTTCTATATGTGTACTTCCTGCCTTGCCCCAGTTACAGTATATGCTCCTTGAAAGCAGGTATTGCTTCTTTCCTTGTTTCCTTTCTTATTTCCTTCCTTCCTTTGTTCCTTCCTCCCTCCTTCCCTCTATTCTTCCTTTCTTTCCTTCCTTCCTCTTTTTCTTCCTTCCTTCCTTCCTTCCTTCCTTCCTTCCTTCCTTCCTTCCTTCCTTCTTCTTCTTTCTTTCTTTCTTTCTTTCTTTCTTTCTTTCTTTCTTTCTTTCTTTCTTTCTTTCTTTCTTTCTTTCTTTCTTTCTTTCTTTCTTTCTTTCTTTCTTTCTTTCTTTCTTTCTTTCTTTCTTTCTTTCTTTCTTTCTTTCTTTCTTTCTTTCTTTCTTTCTCCAGTATCCACTGAGTTAGTGGCTGGCATATAATAGGTGCTTAATAAATCTCTAGTGTTTGAATGAGTGAAATGTTAACTCCTTGAGGGGAAGGAATGCTCTTTTTTTCTTCTTTTCATTCCTAGTACCTAGTACAGTGCCAAGCACATTGCAAGGTCTTACATTGAACTGATGTGAATTAATTCTTGGATCCTTTAGTGGAACTGGAAAGCAAGAAGACTAATTTTGACCAGGAAAGTATAGAACTATCCATGCTAGGGAAACAAGGAAATTGATTTCATGCTTCATGGAACTGACAGATGATCTCTGGGGTCAGATTCCTTCATGAGGGCAAAGCCATACCACCGGGCATACATACCCACAGTCAGCATTGTTTTCAACCTTAGCAATGTTGTCTAGGGACTGTCTCCCAAAGCACAGCACTGGAATAATGAGAAATAGAGATGAATTCCATAATGATCAAACATTGCAGGCCAGGGATGAGGGGAAGGGGGGGAAAGGGAAAATTGATGGTTTTAATCCACATACCCCCCTCCCTCTCATTTTAATAACAGTGTTGCTTTCCCGATATTAGCTCTGTTAATTCTCACCCCCATTTCATTTGCTTTTGTTCTCACCCGCCTGGGCTGTAATTTTCAATTTAATTAGTTGCATTTCCTTGGAAGGCAACAGGTTCTGGGTTTATCTTTGTAGCTAATACTGCTAATTGTTTATCCAGCCTTCAGTAATATCTCATTAACTTTATAGGCTATCGTTTCCACATCATCTACAGAATTAATTTTCTGTAAATCTAGAGATGTTTCGTTCTCCTCCACATTTTCCTTCAGAAAGAAAAAAATGAAGAAAAGGAAAAAAGAGGGAAAAATAAAGCCACCCCTGGAAAAGTTTAAAGAGCTCATTGTCATTTTCCATCTTTGTGTCCCTAAAAGGAAATATTGCCTGAAAATAATCATGCCTTTAATTTATATAATATATATATATATAAATATGTGTGTGTGTATAAGCATATACATATTAAAAGAACAAAGCACAAAACACCCCAGCAATTCATCATTTTTATAACCATGGCTATCCATAAAATGCTAGCAGAGGGAACAAGAAAATACAGGGTGAGAATGCAAAGCAGAAGGAATTTTTGGCAGCATTACTAAGTTGACACCTCCATTTATTTGTTTTAATATAATGAGGTTGTTATCCAGACAAGTTTTATGGTCACAGTCTTGTTTTCTGGAAATGTTTAATAACCTGTTTCTCCTGCTTTCAAAGATGGGAAGCTGGTGGAATATAGGTACTCAACGTTAGGATTGTAAAATCCAGATCCAGAGAGTGGTCTCCTGTGCATTGTTAAGTTTGCATAAAGGGATGGGGAGGCTGGGAGAAGGGAGGGGAAAGTTGTCTTTCAACATGATGATAATAGTGATAGCTTGTATTTATGGATTCTTTTATAGTTTACAGCATGCTTGTGTCATAACCCCAAGAGGTATGTGGGGTGAGTAGGATTTGCCAGGTTGTATATACAGGAAATTAAATCTGAGAGGTGCTGTAGTGGAAGGAGTGTTGGGTTTGTATCAAAGGAGCTAGTTTTGCATACCAGATCTCTGTGATCTTAGGTAAGTTATTTCACTTTGAATTTTTAACCCTGCCTCCAAACTCCCATCATTTAAAATATCTATGTGACTTTTTTTGCCCTTAAAAGTATTTTCCCCAATTACATGTAAAGGTAGTTTTCAACCTTCCTTTTTATAAGATTTTGAGTTCCTAATTTTCCCCCTTCCTCCATTCTCTCCCTTTTCCCCAAGACAGTGAGCAATTTGATATATGCCATGCACATACAATCATGTTAAATATATTTCTACATTAGTCATGTTGTGAAAGAAGAATCAGAAAAAAAGGGAAAAAACACAAGAAAGAAAAAAAGTGAAAATAATATGCTTTGATGTGCGTCCAGACTCCATGGCTCTTTCTGGATTTGAATAGCATTTTCCATTATGAGTCTTTTGGAATTCTTTAGGATCATTGTATTTCACTGTATTGATTATTGCACAATGTTACTGTTACTGTGTACAGTGTTCTCCTGGTTTTGCTTATTTCACTGAACATCATTTCGTGTTCAGTCTTTCCAGATTTTTCTGAAATCCACCTGCTCATCATTTCTTACAGGCAAATCATATTCCATTCTATTCATATATCACAACTGATTCAGTCATTCCCCAATTGATGGGCATCCACCAAACTTCCAGTTCTTTGCCACCAGAGAAATAGCTGCTATAAATATTTTTGTATATGTCGATCATATTCCCCCTTTTAAAAATCTCTTTGGGATATAAGCCTAGCAGTGGTATTGCTGGATATGTGTGATTTTATTGCTATATTTCATTTCTATACTACTTATGTTTTCCCATAGTATCCCTTCCTCTATTCTTTTCAAAAGCATCATCTCTTATAATAATCAAAAGAAGGAAAAATAAAATTCAGCAAATTGAACCAACATTTTGAAAAAGACCACTATACCAATAACTATAACCAATATATACCTATACCAATACCAATAACTATACCAATAACTCCTCAACTTTATAAAGTAAGGGAGCTGTCTTCTCATCACTTCTTTGGAGAAAAAAAGCAGTTATTGTCATTTCTGAGCATTCAGTTTTGATCGTTCTGTTGTTTTTAATTTACTCGTAGTCATAGTGTATTTTGTTTTCTTCCTTCTCCCTATATCCATTTGTACCAGTTTCTATGTCTTTCTATGCTTTTCTGTATCCACCCTACTCATCTTACAGCACAATGATTTTTTTTAATATCCATATACCACAATTTGCTTTGCCATTCTCCAGAGGAAAGAAAATCATCTTTTTTTTTTAAACAATAATGATTCTTTATCACATCGTTTAAATGAGTCTCATACATTGCTAAACATCCAGGCTTCAGTTTCCTCATCTTAAAAAATAAAAAAGTTGGAATAGATGACCTCTTGAAATCTCTTCCAGTTCTAAACCAATTATCCTTTTGAATGTCTATGTCACAAGGACATCCAAAGATGTTAATTGCAACTCATCCATGACCTCTCATGCTGTGTAACTCTTATCCAAGACCCCTTGTACATCCTTGACTTGTATAATTCCTTTAGTCCTTTGACATTGTGTGTTTATTAATGGAGCCTTTCTGTCTCCTTTTCAATTATCCTGTTTCTTTTCTGTAATGATACTTCTTTTGCACAATTCATTCCAGATACTGTGTTGTAGTCTATTCCCACCCAGGGCTTCTTTATTGTCCTTTAGGTAACCTTTATCTTAGATCCTTCGGATCCCATGGTTTTCCACATGTAACATCACTTGAAGAACATTATTATTAAAAAGATGAGCCTTTGTTTCAAAAAGGAGCTTGGAGCAAAGGCTCCACTAGATCTGTAATCTCATCAATGTGGGCTCTTTTCCCCCAAAGATATCCACTGAAACTAACATATCCTTGTCCATCTATTGTGACTCTCATCCTAGTTCTTGGTCAGTTTTTTAAAAACTATGTCCAACTCCCTATGACCCCATATGGGGTTTTCTTCCAAAGATACTGAAACAGTTTGCAATTTCCTTTTCCAGCTCATTTTTACAGATGAAGAAACTGTGTCTAATCGGTTAATATGACTTGGTCCTGGGTCTTACAGCTAGTAAGTTTTTTGAGACCAGATTTGAACTCAGGTCCTCCTGATTTCAATCCCAGCTCTCTATCCTCTGCATCACTTACCTGTCCTTTCTGATCCTAGACTTCCTTTAAATTTTGCAAAAAGAGACCAGTCAGTGGATTGGTGATTTCCCTCATTTCCTCCTATCTGCACAAGGAGAGCTGTGAAACACATGGACTTACCATAAGCTAATCTCTCATTTTCATGTAACTAAACCATTTTCTTTTGCTAGTATGCATGTTTTTGATTATATCCTTTCCATGTGTTATTATCACTATTTATCCATCAGGCTTCCAGCCCATGCTACCCTGCCACTCCCCTTTCCCACCAATTCAGCTAGTTCTTTCCCTAAAAGTCTAGGAATCTATCTCTATATCTCAAGGATACTATTATCTCATCCTGGGGTACTAAGGTTCAAGATACTTGTTTCTTTTGATGCAAATTCCTTGGTCCTTGGCTATATAGATGTGACTTTCTGGGTAGTTTGTCTTCCACACTAAGTCCTTGTTTGATGTCAGTCTACCCAACTCCTATTAAATACTCAACTGTCCACTTGAATTCTGCCCAATATTTACCATATCTGAATAATGCCTCATGCACTCCCAAGGCCATGTTTCTATCTCTGCAGAAACACATCTCTGTCCAGAAATCCTATGGGTTTTATCCTTTACTTCTAGACACAATAAGCTAATTCATGCTAAGATCATAGATACTTAGACCTAGAGCAGAAAGGGATCTCAAGCCAATTCTCTAATTTTACAGATGAGGAAACACTTCGAGTAAGTTAAACGACTTAAGATGATAAAGACAAGCTATTAATCTTCTCCAATAATACTTCAAGCTACTAATTATAACTATCAAGATTTTCAAATCATTCTATATACATTATTTCATTTGATAATCATTCAAAAATCCTAGGAGGTAGGTTTTACAGGTATCATTATACCCATTTTACAAATGAGGAAATTGAAGCATGGAAAGATTGAGTTGTATGTCAGAGGACTTCTTGCTCAATTGCAATTCAGATCTTCATGATTCCAAGTTGAACAATTATGACACTTTGACTCTGGAGGAAACCTATTCAAATGTTAACCTGAACCTTGGGAGTTTTGACTTAAAATGTCACTAACTGTTGGAATTCAGGTGGCCCTAATCAGCTAGTTTGGAAGATATTTGAAGGACACTTGGGAGGTCAAAGAAGGAATGGAAGGCTTCAAGAAGTCAGTGTGACTTGGGATGGGCCATGAAGCAATGACTATTTTGCTTATGCATATGATAAACATACAAACACAGAGGTATCCACCCCTTGGAGTGGTGGATAGAATGGTGGCTTTAGACTTGACTTTTAGTACAACACCTGATATACACTGGCTGTGTGACCTTGGGCAAATCACTTAACCTCTTAGAGCCCCAGAAAATACTCTAAAACTATAAAATGTAGACCATACGCTTTTCTCCATTGATAGAAGCAGTTATTAAAAGGAAGCTATTTATAACAATGAAATAGCAGGTTCAGTCAAATATATATGCAAACATGTGTATCTAAGTGTATGAGTATGTATATCTGTATGTGTCCACAAATGTATACATAACCTTTTATATGTATGCGTATTTCTACACTACATTGTATATATGTGTATATATACATATATGAAATAACATGCATGTGAATTTATGCACACATATATATGAGAGTATGTGTATGTATATATGTGTACACAAGCACACACACACATATATAGTTAAAACATTTTCATATATTTGTGATTGGAATAATTAGAATAATATATTTAGAGACTTAGAGTAAGAGATTGTTATTTTTGGTTTTAATCCATCTGTTGGCATTTTCTAGCCTTAATCCTTTAAATTACACACCCTCCCTATAAATCTGCTAGACTCCACCAGTTTTGTTACTAATCCAGTAGATGTACTTCCTTAGTTCTTGGGGCCCTGTTATGTGGGTTACTCTAATACAAATTTGCCACATGTTCCACATTTCTTTGTAGCAGTCATTGTACTATCAGAATCATTTATTATTTATTTTGAACATTTTTAAATTTGAGTCTTGAATTTTCTCCTTCCTACCCATCCCTCTCCACCCATCAAAAAGGCAAGAAAATTAATATCAATTATACATGTGAAATCATGCAAAGCATATATTCATATTAGTTATGTTGCAAAATAATGCAAAAAAATAAAGTGAAAAATTATGCTTGAATTTACACTCAGACTCAGTCATTTTGTTTTCTGAAGGTGGATAACATTTTCATTTGGAATTGTCTTGGATGACTGTACTGCTGAAAATAGCTGAGTCATTCACAATTAATCATCATACATTAAAATGCCAGCCCTAGAACAGAGAGTCAATGATCAGACCTTCAGCCCCTCTCTCTACAAGAAACTTAAGAGAGTGTGTTTTCCTGGTTCTGTTCACCTCACTTTCTATCAGTTCCTATGTCTTCTTAGGTTTTTCTGAAGCCATCTTTCTTATAATTTCTTACAGAACAATAGTATTCCATCACAATCATATACTACAGCTTGTTTAACTATTTCCCGATTGATGGACATCCCCTCAATTTCTAATTTTTTACCACCATTAAAAACAAAAACTGTTATAAATATTTTTTTTACATATAAGTTTTTCTTTGATCTCTTCAGAATACAGATCTAGTAGTAATATTTCTAGGTCAAGGACTATGAAGGTTTCTAAACTGCTATCCACAGTGGTTTGATCAGATCACAACTCTACCAGCAGTGCATTAGTGTCTCAACTTCTTCACATACCCTCCAACATTTGTCATTTTCTTTCTTGTCTGTCATGTTACTCAATCATATGATGTAAGGTAGTCCACCAAAGATGTTTTAACTTGCATTTCTCTAATCAATTGTGCTTTGGAGCATTTTATCCCATATGATTGTAGATAACTTTTATTTTGACTTCTGAAAACTGCCTGTTCATAGCCTTGGAAGATTTATCTTTTGGGGAATAACTCATATTCTTATAAAGGTGACTCAGTTCTCTGTATATTTGAGACACAAGACTTTATAAGATAAACACTATAAAAAAGGTTTCCCCCTTTTCTTTATTTGATGCATTGTTTGTGTAAAACCTTTTAATTTAATGTAATCAAAATCATCTATTTTACTTTCTGTGATCCTATCTCTTTTTTGTCATAAATTTTTACCTTATTCTTAAATCTGACAGATAAAATTCTTCATGTTCTACATTGTTTAAGACATTGTCCTTTATATCCATATTATGTGCCCATTTTGATGTTTTCTTATATATAGCGTATATCATATTAGATATTGGTCTATACCTTTTGTTGCTGCTGAGTTGTTTTTCAGTCATGTCTGTCTCTTTGTAACCCTATTTGGGATTTTCTTGTAAGAGGTACTGGGGAAATAAAGCCAAGAATAAAAAAAGGCAGGAAGTTGCTTGACTTCTCCCCAATTTGCCTTGAAATAATTTTAAATTGCACAACAAAATGAACTATTGATTGATAGAATTCATAACAGGACAGAGCAAAACAATTTTCCTGCAAAAGATGATTTAGAAGAATTATATGAGAGGTTGTCCCACTTGGGTAAAATGGAATTGCAGCCCAGAGCAGGTGGTATTTGGACAAGAGGCCTTTAACCCCAGAACAAATCAGCAGTTGAGGCATGCAATGTTAATCAGAGAGCTAAAGATCTTTCCCACCTATTAATGGGCCTGCCTATTAAGGAGAGTTTGATTAGGGGAGGCTTACACCTTTTGTTAATTTCTAATGCATTGATTCTCAAGGGTTGTGATGCCCTCTGGCTCTGAAAAATGTATAAATACTTTGAGGTGAAGTTTTACTTTGGGGCTTACTCACTGAAAATGTTTGTTTGGTCAGACAAGATTCTAAGTAGCTTTTAAGTTCCCGCCCTCCACCTCCCTGATTTTGAAAACCCATCTGTTGGTGCTTCTTTCTCTGGTAACTATGTATGTATGGTCAGACAGTTGCATCTATCTATTGATCTGTGGTATATATATTACTTATGGTCAGGCAGCTGGAAGCCCTGTCTGTTGATTATTATTTCTTTTTTTCCTACAGTTCAGAATAGTGAGTTTTTTCCTCTGAACTAAGTGAATGATATATATGCTTCATTAAACTGATTGCTGACCCCTCAAAAATTGCTTTCCTTTTAGAAAAGCAGATCAAAGAACTGGTAGAGCAGACCCTCCTGTGTATGTCAGGGTCCTTGTTTTCCAAGGTCTAAGGTCACAACTAAGTAGGTCAGCAGCAGAGTGGGCCAGTGGTAAAGCCTCCAGCCCCAGTGCAGCAGGCTAGTGGTCAGACCTGGCAGACCCTGAGGTCTGCTAGAGTAGGCAGGCAACCCCAGAGTAGCTGACAATTGCCAGCCCTGGAACAGAGAGTCAATGACAAGACCTTCAGTCCCTCTTTCCACAAGAAAATTAAGACAGTACTCTCTGTACCCCAGGAATAGAACTCAATTTGAAAAGTCACAAAATGGCTGAAAATTAGAAAACAAAAAAAGCCCTAGCCATAGAAAGCTACTATGATGACAGGGAAGGCCAAAATACAAACTTAAAAGAAGACAAAAATGTCAAAATGCTTACATACAAAGTCTTAAAGAGAAATGTGAATTGATCTCAGGCCCAAAAAAGGTCTCCTGGAAGAGCTCAAAAAGGATTTTTGAAAATCAAATAAGAGAGAGGAAAATTGGGAAAAGATAATTGAAATAATAAACAACTTTGTCAAAGTTGCAGGTTACAAAATAAACCCACACAAATCTTCTGCATTTCTATATATTAGTAACAAAGCCCAACAGCAAGAGATAGAAAGAAAAATCCCACTTAAAGCTAAGGTAGACACTATAAAATATTTGGGAGTTTACTAGGAAAAGTAAACACAGGGACTATGTGAACACAATTACAAGACACTTTTTGCATAAATAAAGTCAGATCTAAATAAGTGGAAAAACATCAGTTGCTTGTGGATAGGCCGAGCCATTACAATAAAAATGACAATTCTACCTAAATTAATTTACTTATTTAGTGTCATACCAATTAAACTATCAGATAATTACTTTCTAGAGCTGGAAAAAATAATATCAAAATTCATCTAGAAGAACAAAAGTCCAGAATATCAACAGAACTAATGAAAAGAAATGCTAGGAAGGTGGCCTAGCCCTACCAGATCTCAAATTGTATTATATATCAACAGTTATCAAACCACTTGGTACTGGCTAAGAAAAAGAAGGATAGACAAGTGGAATAAGCTAGGTACTAAAGACACAGCAGGCAATGAATATAGCAGTCTACTTTTTGATAAGCCCAAGGACCCCAGCTTCTGGGATAAGAACTCACTGTTCAACAAAAATTACTGGGAAAAGTGGGTAACAGTGTGGCAGAAACTAGGCATAGACACTGTACACAAGAATCAAGTCCAAATGGGTACATGATCTAGGTATAAAGATTGATACCATGGACAAATTGATGGAGCAAGGAATAGTGTATTTATCAGATTTATGGAGAAAGGAAGAATTTTTGACTAAAGAAGAGATAGAAAGTATGAAGTATTATAAAGGGCAAGATGGATAATTTTGATTACATTGAAGAGAGGTGGATTTGAACTGATGATAAATCTTCAGTTTTTTCCCCATGCATGATAAATCTTCAGTTTTTTCCCCATGCTACTCACCTATTCACTAAAGGACAAAATAGTATAGTAGACTTAAAACTGAACTTTGGGTCAAAAAGTCTGGGGTTCAAATGTCATCTCTGTAACCTTAGCCAAGTCATTTTATATTCTTATGGATCTCTTAACTATGCAGAAAGTTCTTAATAATCCCCAAAAGATTTAAAGATAGACCCTTCAATTTACTTTGTTCTATAATCTGAGAATCAGTCTAGTTAAAGACAGAGAGTCATATCATTGGAAACAGTCATAAAATGATTAAGATTATTATTATCATCATCAGAACAACAGAGATGTGTTATCATCCTTATTCTATTCCCCTATAATTTTGACTTTCTACTGTTAAACCTTTAAGTTTTGAAAGCCTTGGTTCTAAGTTGCTCAGATATTGTGAGTAGTTGGCATGGAGACAGCAAATGAAATCATTACCCTTAAGATTTTTATGGATAACTGTTGTGTCTGTTCAATTGTGGGCAGTGCTTAGTTTGATAATGACCTAGTTCCAAAGATTTTGTGGGTCAAATCTCTCAGGATATTTTAGACTATTATTTGTGGAATGGGGATCTGTCATCTGATAGTCAATGGAAGATAGTTATCTTATAATTTTTAATTCCAGCAAATCCATCATGTCTTACTAGGTATTTAGTATTTGTTAAATATGTATATCCTAAAGTGAAGTGTTGCACAATGTCTCATATTATGTAGCATAATTTACATTGATCACTAATTATTTATATTATTACTTTTCCCTTTTTATATTCAATAGAGATCAGACAAAAATGATCCAAAGACAAACTTTTATCCTGCTATTATCCATTCATCTTTAATGTTCTGTGGACTATTGCACAGTGATAAAATAACTGATTTTTATCATAGAATAAAATTATAAAGATTTCAGTTCATTTTCTGTGGGATTATTATAATTGCTTTTATCATTCTCTTATAGTTAAAGGTTTTCAGATGGAAATTCTCCTAGGATATATCACTATCCTGTCACTATTGTGCTTTTATGTTTAATATTCACCACACTATTGCACATAATGGTAAAATGATTTTCTTGCCAGATAAATATGTTGGGGTTTACCATGACTTCACTGAAACTGTACTTCACTGAAACTATATCAGAACAGTTTTACTAAGAGACAGGACAATGGGAATGATGCTTAAAATGGTTTTGAGAGCAATGATGGTGATTATGTTCGTAATGATTTTGGTCAAGGCAAATCTAAATACAGGGAGAGAGATCAGTGTGGCATGCTCAGCTTGAAGTCAACAAGACACAGCTTTGAATCCTTCCTCACATGATTTCTCACTGTGCAACTCTGAGCAAGTTACTTAATTTCTGACCCTCACCATCCTCATGTGTAAAATGCAGATAAGAAATTGTATGGTTCCCTCTCACAGAGCTATTTTGAAGATCAATTGAAATAATACATATGAAGTGTGATACCAATGTGAGCCATTATAATTTGGATTATTTCAATTCACAAAGATCATTTACAAACTTATGGGTGGGAATGTAACCTACATTGGTAGAGGGAATCCTGCACTGATAAAAAAATCATAGAAGTAGTCATGGGGACTTTATTATTTAAAACTTGGAGGATTTAACTGCTCTTCCAAAAGCTTGTTGTTGGTGTGATACTGTTGTTGACTCTGCACCTATTCAAAACCTTTGTTGAAAGATACCTCTCCTAGTTCCCAAAGGGTAGACTTTCCTGTATCAAGGCATCTATACAATCCCTTGTCATATCACGTTGACATAATAATAGTGATATAATGCCTTAAATTTTGCTTAGCACTGGATATGCATGCTCTCTTTTGGGTTTTGGACCAACCTTTGTGAGAGAGGTACTTTGGTTTTATTTTCTTTATTGTAGGGAGGTGGAAACTAAAATTCATAGAGGTGAACTTATTTGACCAAAGACAATAAGCCTTTAAGATGGCATTCAATCATACATCTCTCCTTATTTGACTCCCAGTAAAATTTCCACTACACCATGTTAGCTTCCTCATTTTAAGATTTCTGGAAATGTTTTACAAGTTAGACTCTATATCTGAGAGTCACCATCATCCATTCAGCATAAGATAGATGTTACCAGCTTTGAGCTAGCTCTCCATACCATCTTGAATACAGTGAATGTAGTTGGAAGGATCCTTAAAGATCTAGTCCAACCCCATCACTTTTTTTTTCTCTTAATGATGAAATTGAGGCTCAAGGTGGCCCATAATGACTCTTCTAAGGTTATAGAAATAGTAAATCATATGCTGGGGACTCCAGCTCAGCTCATTTCATTGCAATGTTTTCCTTTTTCAACTTGACTGGCTCACTCCTAACATTTCTACCATTTTCCAATTGATCGATAGGATAAAACTGGCTTGATCTAGAGAAAATGTCTAAGTATGTATTAAATCCAAGACTATGAGTTAAGGATAATTATTTCCTAATTTTTTCTCCTTTGTATATTAAGCACAGCTCAGCAAAGCTGATATTCTCTGGCTAAAGATGGAAGGAATATATTTGTAACAACTTAAGGAGTGTGTGTATGTGTGTGTGTATGTGTGTGGTTTTTTTTTATTTTTGTGTGTTTGCTTTTGTGAAAATGCGTATCTGCCTTTTCTTCTGCAAATGCTTACTATTTGAAAAGGGCCCTGGTGAGTTGGAGTTTCCTGTTGTGAGTTTGATTTTGCACTTGAAGATTTGACAGTTCATATTTTCATCCAAACTTTCAAAGCTCCCTTTCTTGCATGTGTTTTTCCCCTTTCCCACAGTTTTTTTCCCTGTTCAAGCTGCTTTTGGAGTCTGGGAAATACAAGGAGTGGGTATTTTGTTTGACTTCTTAGGGGTGAGTATATAGACATTTGTTACCATTGCTCTAGAAAATATCTATCTAGCATTGAAGTCATTTTCAAGAATGGTGGAGACCCACAAAACCTGGATTATCCAATCTTCTCTCCCAAAATTCATACTACCTTTAAATCCGTCCAAAGATCACACATAAAATACAATTAGAAGTTGAGAAGGAACTACATGTAGTATCATACTAATATTCCTTCCCCTGAAATCCTGATTTGGCATCTGTATTTGGAAATCCTGAAATGATACATCACAAACAACTTAATTAGCTGGAGCTTGAGACATCTGAAGTAGAAACCTAACATGGGAAAAAAAAAAAAACAAGAAGCAATTCTCAACAGGTGCTCAGTGATCTGTGTTTAATTTGTTAATACTTTTCCCCATGCCCTCCTAAAGTAAGAAGGTGTTTAGTTATCACTGGAGATTAAGGTGAAAACATGAACACTTTAATGTGATTTGCAGGAAAGGAGTGTGTTCAGGGACCCTATGATCGCTTGCATACACCTCCAAGCCATTACTATAACACTTCTGAACTCCTCCTGGGTGACAGCCTTGAGGTTTACGATGAAGCCCTTAATCCACTGAATCAGAATGATTTCCCAAAAGACCAGATTTCAGCATCATACAGTAGTATCTATGTTTCCTGTTGATTTCTTAAGCATGGTTATGTTATAACAATAATCCAGTATTCATATAGCTCCTAGAGGTATGTGAAGCACTTTATAAACATTAACACATTTTATTCTCATGACAAAGATGGCATTTAAGTGCTATTCCTATCTCCATTTTAGGGCTGAGAAAACTGAGGCAGACACAGTTTAAGTAACTGGACCAGTGTCACACAGCTAGTAAGTGTCTGAGTTGGATTTGAACTCAGGTCTTTCTGGTCCTGGGTCCAGTTATCTATCCACTGTACCACTAAGCTGCCTCTTTTATTGTTATGTTACAAGTGATTCAGTTTCTGGAAGTGGGGGAGGAGAGAATTAAAGGGAAAAGAAGAAAAATTGGGATAAGATTTTCAGAAATGACAGAGATATAAGAACAAAATACACTAAAGAAACTTATTCCTAAAAGATATTTTGACACATTCCTTTTTAACAGTGGAACTATTAGCACTACAAAAATCATTAAACATAAGTAAGAAAAGATACTACCAAATTTGACCTAACTACTCATGCAATCCTGGGAGAGCATAGAATTTCCACCTCTCACTCTTTCTTTCTTAGAGGATCAGCTGAGATGTCATCTCCTCCATGAAGTCTTCCATAATCGTCTACCACTTGCTTACTGCATAATCACAGAAGTTTTGAGGCAGAAAGCACTTTCAGGCACCATATCATCAAATATATATTGAAACAGGAATGCCTTCTCCATCATTTCTCACAAGTAACTATCTTTGCTTGCAGATCTCATTATCCTCAAAGGGAACTCAATGCACTTTTTGACGAGGCAATGAAACACTTCCTAACTAGTAGAATGGAACAAAATTCTTCAGTATCCAGATTATTTCCAACAGTGGAGATACCACAAAATTACTATGTTCATTCATTTCTTCATCAATAAATTCATTCATCAATTATTTTTTGAGCACCTACTGTGTGATAAATGGCATGGGGAATAAAAAGAAAATTAAGATGCAGTCTCTTTCTTCAAAGTGACAATAAATTAGTCATTATTCTGCTTGAGAAGAATACATGAATGAATATAGTGACATATTGTGGAAAGTCACTGACTTGGGAGTGAGAGGGCTTGTTTTCAAATCCCAGATGTATACCTTATTAACTGACTAAGTCTCAGTTTCCTCATCTAAAATGGAAGTAGAACTTTTACTAATTAAATTACAGGGCTCTTGGAGAGAAAAATTATTTGTAATTTTCAGGGCACTGTAACAAAGTGAACTATCAGAAACAGACTGATGAATCTGTGAGTTCATTACTGTGGTTGTGCCAATACAATAATGCCCACTGAAAGCCACTCATGCCTATCAATCCTGAGTGAGAGAATATTGTTCACATCTTCCCATTAGTTTACTTAATGTGCTAGTGACCCTCTTTTTGCTGTCATCATTGTGATATGACTGAATTGCTCAGGATACCCACTTTTCTCCCTTTGCCCTCAACACATAACCATGTTCTATCCTTCAGCTTTTTGATGACATCTTTTATCATTATGCTTTTCACCAAATTGTATTTTTTTTTGTTGCAAAAATCTCAAGTTTGGATGTTGTCCTTCGTCTCCAAAGAGGACCAAAAGGACATCACCATGATAAAGTGAAATTTCAATGTCTCCAACTGTGGCTGATCAGACCAATATGAGCTCGGAATGCTCTACCACAGGTTGGGCACAGATAGTTTGTGTGAATATGTGGGGTGAATATCCCAAATTTGTGCATCCTGCATTTACTTTGTGCTGTCTCAATTCTACTTTGCTCAAAGGGCACAGCACCCTTTCTGATGCGGGCTTGCCACACTGAGCAGTCCTGTGCCAGGGCCTCCCATGTTTCACTGTCAAATCCAAAGTTCTTGAGAGAGACCTTGAGACTGTCCTTGTATCATTTCTTCTGGCCACCATGTGATCACCTGCCCCATGCAAGTTCTCCATAAAATAGTCTTTGGCAAGTGGACTTTTTGCATTTCAACAATGTGGTAGGTCCATGGGAGTTGTGCTGTCTTAAGCATAGTCTGAATACTTAGTAGTTCAGCATCAGCAAGGACTTCAGTGTCTGGTACCTTATCATGTCAAGTGACCCTCAAAATCTTCCTAAGACAGTTCAAATGGAAGTGATTCAGTTTCCTGGCATGGTGCTGGTAGACTGTCCATGTTTCACAAGCATGTAACAAAGAGGTTGTCAGCACAATAGCTTTGTAGAACTCCAGTTTGGTAGTCAGTCTAATACCTCTTCTCTCCTGAACTTTTTTTTGGAGCCTCCCAAACACTGAGCTAGCTCTGACAATGTGTGCATCAACCTTGTTGTCAATGTGTACATCCCTCGAAAGTACATTATCAAGGTAAGTGAACTCATTCACAGCATTCAAAACATCTCCATTCATTGTAACTGATGGTTCCACGTATGGATGGTGTGGTGGTGGCTGATGGAGCATCTGTGTTTTCTTAGTGTTAATTATCAGGCCAAAATTAGTGGAGGCAGCAGACAATTGATTCTTACTTTGTTGCATCTTAGCTTCAGAGGTTGCATTGAGTACACAATAATTTGCAAACAGAAAATCATGCACCAACATTCCCTTCACTTTGGTCTTGGCTTGTAGCCTTTTCCAGTTGAAGAACTTACCATTAGTATGGTAGCTGATATTGATGCCTTGTTTTCCTCATTGAAAGCATTTGACAACGTGACTGGAAACATCATAGTGAAAAGCACACACACAGCCCTATTTCACTCCATTGGTGACTGGAAAGACATAAGAAGCATTGTCCACTATCCAGTAGGCAGGCAAACATTCTTTCATGAAATTGATGTACAATGCTGATGAACTTCTCTGGACAAGAAATTTTTACATAATTTTCCATAAGCCCTCATGACTAACAATGTCAAAGGCATTGATCAGATCTACAAATGTTGTGTACAGACTTCGGTTCTATTCCTGGCATTTCTCCTGGAGTTATTAGGAAACAAATATCATATTGACTGTTCCTTGGTCTTTTCTGAAGCCACACTGGCTCTCAGGTAGGTGACCATCTTCCAGGTGAAGGATCAGCCTATTAGAGTCTAGCAAGAATTTTGCCATCAATGACTAAGAGAGAGATCCCCCTGTGATTGTCACAGGACAATCTATTCCCTTTACCTTTATAAAGATCGACAATGGAGGCATCCATGAACTCCTGGGGGATAACCTCCTCTTGCTATATAACCTGGAAAATTTCAGTCAACTTTTGTATGAGCAATGGTCCCCCTACCTTGTAAATCTCAGCTGGAAGAGAATCAGCACCAGGTGGTTTGCCACATGAAAGGAGCCTAATGGCCCTCAAAACCTCTTCTTCAGTTGGAAGTTCAGGTAAGGGGACTGACTTCAACCTGAGGTAAATGGTCAATGGCCTTAGCATTGATTGATGTCTGTTGAGAACACTATGGAAGTGTTCAGCCCATCTCTCTAGGATCATGTCCTTATCACTAATCAGTGTGGCTCCATCAGCACTAGAAGCATTTCAATGTACAACTTTCTTGTTCTTTATATATTGTAGTATGCTCACAGATACCAGGCAATTCTTCATTTCCTGCTGCATGTGATTCATTTTCAATATGTTTGATACTTTTGTTCCATAGGTTGTAGCCATGCAACGTTTTCAGTAGAATATGTATATAACAATAAATGAGTCTTTTTCTCAAGGAGAAGTTCATGGTCAGTAGAGGAGCTTTGAGCTTTCCTGAAATCCATCTACTCCATTTCTCTCCTATAATTGTGGGCCCAAATCATTGTCCACCTTTACTATCCTAGATAGTCATATTGATGGATAAACTCTATGAATTGCCTATTAAATTGCCTGCCATAATCTGGGGAGTAGATGTTTTAATCTATGTTGTAAATTATTATGTGAACAGTGAAAACAAACACATTTGAGTAGTTTTAGAGCTTTTCCAAATGTTCTGCAATATCTCAGGGCTTGATGCCACCAACATAATGTTATCTCTGAACTAGAATATCTTAAAAACCTCAATATCCATAGAAAATCCCTCTTTATTCTGTATCAACATTAGATCTCTTCTATCAACATGGAAAACATCTTTGAAGAACATTTATCTTCTTGTTTTATGTCTCATTTGATCTTCATGAGCAGAGGGTTATTGAAATGTTTCCCTTTCTGTTATATATTTCAAGAAATTTTGAGTGCTTTGCATAATGGGTGGGACACACCTTGTTAGGAAAAAACTTTTTCTTTACCTTTTTTTCATAATCAATAGACAATAAACACAACGGAATGTTACATTCTTTACACTGAATAATGCCAACCATCTGGTTCATTATGGAATCAGTCACCAAAGCTTACTTTTTTCCCTAGAAAGGCCCTCAATGTCTGTTTAGATGATGTTCATATTTTTTTTGTATAGTTGAGAAAATATAAATATGAGTTAGTAATTGTTGATGTATTGATGTACTCCCGGTGACTTTATTCAGCATTAATAAAATCTGAGATCTCTTTTTCTTTCCATAATTCTTTGGTATCTTTTCCCCTCCTTCAAATACTTGTGAAATGATTCCCCCGCTACCTTCACAATTGCATTGATTCAAACACTGATGCTCTTTATGTAACGGAAATGAGAGCTTCCCTATCTTTGTTCTCATTGGTATTTTTTTTCTTTTTTTGCATTCTTTATAATTTTATATAAATATATATAATATCTATTTATATAAATATCTATGTTAATTTATATATATATAAATTTATGTTTATATATATGTTAGAATTCAAGTGTTGTGACTCCTGTAATTTTGATGGTAAAAAATGATTTGCCATTTTTAAAAATGCAGATCTTTTCCATTTTCTTCCTTTTCTTGTCCTCCTTTATTTTTTCCTTAAATGCCTTCAGGGTGAATTTGTTTAACTGAGTCCCTTGTAAAGCTTTTTGATATTAGTCTTACCTTTTATTTCTTGTTTCTCCTTTATTCGACAATGTTGCTCACAGTCTACCATTCCACTTATTAGTATCACTTTACGAATAAGTTTATATTATAAATCTGAGGTGTTAAACACATGGTCAGTGACCCACATTGCCAGAAATATTCCCTCAAAGCCTATGAATCTGATTAAAACGTAACTGGGAAATATTTAACAAAGCAAACAAAAATCAATAGAGTATAAATATTGATATAGTTTTCCAAGTCAATATGCAGACTGAAGGGATCTTTATGTACATTTTAATGAACCCATTTCTATCTGAGTTTGACACTACTGCTCTAAATTGCTGTTGCTTGGCTACTACTTCTCTGCACTTGTCAAGTAAATCAAATGTTTATCAACTAAGATTGTTTTTTGTCTTATTATGGTAATTTATTTACACTAGTTAAATTCCTTTAAAAACTTATTGTAATTGGAATTCCTTTCACTTCTACTATCCATTAACTGACCAATAGAAATATCAGCTGGACAGTATCATCAATAACTTATTTAAATAGATCAGAATTTTGTTGCTTAAATTCCATTACATAATTTTAAATTTTTTTCTCCTTCTATTATATTCCTTCATTACCATTTATGAGATGAAGTAGAATAGTTGATTTCATCCATATAGCAAATCACTTTTCTTGAAAATCCTTCCACTGGTATATATTGGTAAATGTACTGTGTTTGGTGTTAGAGTTAAATGAAGTCATTGAAAGCTTAACTGAATTACTCATGATCACCCAAATATCAGAGGCAGGAGATGGACCCAGATCTTCTTGATTCTGACACCAACCTTTTAGTATGATATGTTGAATCTGTTATTATTAATTCTTGGAATTTTAATCGCTGACTGGGATATATAATTGCTGCTAGTTTGGGCTTTGAGTTTCTCTTTAAAGTCCAACTCATTTCTTTGCATTATCTTGGTATTTTACAAAACAGAAATATAATAGACCCAGAAAGCCTCACCCAATTCTCAGACATGGTCTCTAGCCATGGTGTCATCAACCAAACTAAGAACCAAATGGAGAAGGGTGGTATTATGTTGAGTTCTCAGGGTCACTTAGGTTATCTTAACCTTTAGATGGAAATATTATTGCCTTCCCTTAGCCGGAAAAGTTGTGAGCTTCGTCAGCTATTTTTAGGTGAGTGGCTAGGTATTCAGGGAACTAACAAAAGCATTTGCTCTCCACTAGACATTCTGCCATTTATATGCAGTGTGATCCAACAACCCCTATGCACAAAACACTTGAGATGTACATGTCTGCAGCTGTGGCTTACAAATTTACCAGACATGATTGGGAAGTTCATTTTAGATTTCTACTAGAGATTTAAATCGACAACCTCTTCACCTGCTTTTATTACGCTTCCTGAGCCCTAGAGGGTCTATGGAAGCCATTCTTTCTGGGAGAAATCAAGAAGGTTATTGCCTGCTGAAACCTAAACCACCAGAAGCCTCAGCACTCCAAGGATTTCAACATCATTGCCGGACTCACCGTTGATTTCCTGTGTATTTTTAAGATGTGTGTTTTCCTTGCTTGAGGGAAATCATTTGTGTTTTATTTATAAATGCTGCAAGAGAGAAATTTCTGGGATGAAGGTCACAGCAACAGGTTTTGCCAAGGTGTATCTCCTGTTCTATCCTCCATGAGCCATGCACCCTTGGAGATCAGCACTAAGGTATAGAGTGGCACTGGTTCTGGTCACATGCTGGTGGGGCAAGAGAGGGGCAAATCCTCCCTCCCCCAGCAAGGTTGTCTCTTAGTAGATTCCTTACCTCTTCTCAGTCTGTCCTTCCCCAGTGTAAACAATACAAGCATGAATTTTTAATAAATTCCTCCAGCCTTAGAGCCTCAGCACACCTTGAGGACCTTAGCAGTTGTAATCTGTGAACATTTATAGGGGGAAAATAAGTAACAAAGCAAGAGGAAGTCAATTCTGACTTATTCCCAGGTGTCTGCTCAGCCCAAAGAAAGGAATATGATTACATGGAAGAATTCATGGATTCATAGACTATCAGACCTAGACAGTACTTTAGAACGCAGAATGTCAGAGCTAACAGGAATCTTATAACTGAGACTGTCACAGTTGACTGGAGTTGGTACTTACATATAGGAAAGGAGTAACACATACACCACCTTGATTAATCTGCATAATAAATTATGAAATATTGAATATATAAATAAAATTGTCTACACCTGAAATCTCAGTATCTTAGGTAAAAGCCTCTTTAATTGAGTCAAGAAGGCAACAAATAATTAGCTAAAACCATTCCTCTTGGAGTTTAGGACTCCTGATTTGAGAGCCGGGGAATCCAATATGAGAGATGGAGCCAGGCCTCAGACAGAGAGACAGAGAGAGATTCAGATAGATAGAGACAGGCAGAGACAGAGACAGAGAGATGGAGACAGAGAGAGAGAGACGGAGACACAGAGAGAGACAGAGACAAAAAGAGAGACAGAGATGGAAAGGCACAAACATAGAGAAAGATATTACCTCTCTCCTTCTCTGTGTCTATGTTGTAGTCAGTGATGATGGCAGTATTTATATAACACTTTAAGGTTAGAAAGACACTTTAAAAATATTATCTCATTTTAGTCTATTAAGTCAGAAACTGAGGCATACGAAATTAAGAGACTTACCTGAAGTCATAGAACTGGTAAATATCTGAGGCCAAATTTGAACTCAGGCCTTTCTGACTCCATGCCCAGTACTCAGTCCACTATGTCACTTAGCTTTCTCCCAAATGATTTCAGAAAAACAGTCACTTAATGAGAACAGCAGCTTTAAAGGACATGACCCCTTGCATAAACAATAATACTGCATTTATAGACTCAAGAAAGAATTTGCAGGTCCTAAAGCACTGACTTGTATTCCTCCTTTGCCATATATTTATCCTATATGTTATTCTCTAAGATTAAGCCTGCTCTTTCCCTGAATGTGGGTATTTATGGAAGGGGGTGCCTTGGTTTCAGACAAGGTGGAAGGTAAAATGTGTTCTTTCTATATTACCATAACACAAACCGTTGCCAAATAGTTGGGGCTACTGGCACATTTTCAATGGGGGAACACACTGGTGAGGGCTCATGAGTTGTAACACTAGATTCATAGCCCTTCAGCACTATCATTAGTCCCTAAATTAGAATGATAACTGTCCTCTGGGGAACCTAATCTGTGCATAAAAGCAAGTTAGAGAGTTGTAGTACTATAACTAGGGCCCAGAATCTCAGAGTGGGGAAAGTCCCTAGAACACAGAATGATGGGAGCAAGAGGACTTCATCACACAGAATATCAGAACTTGACGGACACTCTAAAGAGAGGGAGTAAGTACTTTGTTTTACAAAAAAAGAACCTGGGATAGAAGAAAAGGAGTTGGTTTACCTAAGATCTTCAAACCAGCTATTTTTATAGCTAACACTTGAACCCAGTTCTCAAGAGTCCTAATTTAGTACACAACATTGTGACATAAAGATTTTTTGGAATATTTTTTCTTTCCTTTAACTTTTTGGCAATACATTTTTCCCTGGCAGTTAATATGCTGTATTCTTCTGTCAGCTTAGCTTTTCTTCAAAGCTCTTTTTCTTTACCTTCTCGGTATCAATCTTTGTCTCTGTCTCCTTTTGTCTCAATATTTCTGTTTCTATGCTTTTCTCTGTTTATTTCCATGTCCTTCTTTGTCTCTTTGTGTCTATTTCTTTGTTTCTGACTCTTTTTCTTTCCCTTTCTGTCTTTGTGTATCTAGCTATTTCTCTGTCCGCATCTTTCTCCTGCCCTCTCTGTCACCTTCTTCTTCTTCTTCTTCTTCTTCTTCTTCTTCTTCTTCTTCTTCTTCTTCTTCTTCTTCTTCTTCTTCTTCTTCTTCTTCTTCTTCTTCTTCTTCTCCTTCTTCTTCTCTCTCATTCGACTAGCCCCTCATTCAACTAGCCATTCTCCCCATAATCCCATAATTTTAACTTCGACAGAGTTTCTTTCACTCTTTCTGAAGCCAAAGATACTAACATAGGAACAACCCAAAGTCTAGGAAGATGAAAGGTTCTTAAGGATAGTTGCCAGTCAGAAGCAGACCAGGAGGATGACTGATTCTTGACTTGGCTGAAGAGTATGAGAGCTGCTTTCTCAAGTTATGCCATCTACCTACTGTTTTACCCTAGGCATTGCCTATGCCAGAAAGAGATAAGATGAGGACAAATATGACTTTTAGATGCCTGGCCATAGAAATTACTGATACCAATTCCAGACACCATGACGGTCTATGCAAGACTTATGGGAATTGCCACCTTAGTCACTCACCTTGGATGCTATGACTAGACTACACAAAAATACCCCAAGACTACTGGAAGAGATCTTCAGATAGTCACTATCTTAGATGGTCATGTGATCATCATAGCTGGTGCATATCAGAACTAGAAGGTTAACTTTTCAGCCACCATTAGCAAGAAGAGCTGCAGGCAATAGACAAATATAAATGTGGAATTAGCACAAAAGTCCCCTTGGCATTTCCTCATGGATTGGCATACCAGGAAAGAAACATAAAACAATACCAAAGTCAAAACAGGGTAAATATGACTCTTAAATAGTATAGCCACATCAGTTCCATATTCTAGAACATGATTATTGTGCACAAAGAAAAAATTCCAGAATAGCATAGGATGCTGGACTAGTAGTCAGGAGGTCAACAAGTCAAGTTAGAAGTATTCATTGAACATTTTTGATGTTTTAGTCATGGTACAAAGCTCTGGGGATGCAAAAATAAATAAAAACTATAGGCATTGACTACAAAGAGCTCATATTCTATTGAGGGAAATAACATGCAAGTAACTATGCATATACAAAATATGTAAAGGCTAAATGGGGGACAATTAAATAGTAAACACACTATTTTCAGGGTTGAGGTAGTCAGGGGAGACCTATTGCAGGAAATAGAATTTAACTTGACATTTGAAGAAAGCCAGAGAATCCAGGAGGGAGGATGAGAGGAAAAGAATGGGGGATAGTCATTGACTCACTGAGTCAGGAGATGAATTGACTTATGGGAAGACAAGTAAGAAAGTCATTATATCTGGATTGTAGAGTGCTTGGAGTAAAGTGTAAGAAGATTGGAAAAATAGGAAGGGACTGGGTTGTAAAGGTCTTTAGAAGACAAATAGGGATTTTTTTTTTGATCCTGGAACTAATAGAGAGAAATTGGTGTTCATTAAATGAAGGAATAGGGAAAGGAGGGGTGACACAATCAGATCTGCACTTTAAGAAGATCAATTTTTCTGACTGATATGAGGATAGACCAGGGTGGGGAGAGATTTGATACATGGAGACCAATCAGAAGACCATTGTGATAGTCCAGGTGTGAGAAGATTAGATTATTATTAGATGGTGGTAACTGTGTCAAAGACCTATGGTCAAATCTTACCTCATTCGTTTATTACTTGTGTAATCCTGGGTGAGTTCTTCAACCTCACCGTACCTTAATTTCTTCCTCTTTAGAATGAAAAGAAAAACACTATGTTCTCTAAGGTTCATTATAGCTCTAAATCTGTGGTCTCATGATCCTATAAAATGAGACCACCATGATAGCTACCAGCAATGTGAACCATATCCCATGTTCCATAATCGTCCCTCTATAGAATCAATAGGTATCAGAGTTGAAAGGGAAATCAGAGGTAATTTTTGTAAAATCTATACATGAACAGAATCAGTTCTACAACAATACTCTATTACATATGTGCTTGTGTGTATGTATATATAAATGCATATTTATATATACACATATGTGCATAGACACATATATATATACATATGTGTATGTGTCTATACATATACACATATATTCCAATTACATGGAAACATTTTTAACATTCATTATTTTAAAAATTTTGAGTTCCAAATTCTCTTCTCTGCTTCCCCACCCAACCCCCAATTAAGTAGGCAAGCACTTTGATGTAGTTTATACATGTGCAGTCATGCAAAACATATTTCCATATTATCCATGCCACAATATTCTTAAGCTTATATGCAAATACAGCAATGGTAGGGGGATGAGTATTTCCAAAGAATTTCATTCTGCTTGCTACAAAGCCTGCTCTCATTCTGAACACTATGCTTGTCTACATGCAGCCTAAGATTGGTTTAGCTTCAGAAGTCAACCATCACATGTTTGTCTTATGTGGAATTTACAGGCCCCCATAAGAACAACATAATTTTCATAAGAATTGTTGTCTTGTTATGTCTCCTCTCTCCTGTCCTTTTAAAGCTGATCATTTTTAATATACATTCTTTATTTTGGAAAGTATTTTCCAATTACATGTAAAAAACTAGCATTCTTTTTTTAGTATTTAGAGTTCAAAATTCTCTCCCTCTCACCTGACCCTGCCCCACACCTTTAAGAAGGTGTACTTTAAGAAGACAAAATAAGACACTGATAATAAAGTGCATTTTCGTAGTAGCTATACTACAAAAGAAAATAGACACAAGAAAATGAAGAATATTTTTAAAAAGTATGATTCAATCTGCACTCAGATAACATTTTTTATCATGGGTCCTTTGGAATTATCTTGGATCAATATCTTTATCAGAGTAGCTCAGTCTTTCACAGTTAATCATCCTTACAATATTGCTACTACTGTGTACAGTGTTCTCCTGATTCTGCTCAATTCATTTTGCATCAGTTCATCTAAGTCTTTTCAGGTTTTTTCTGAAAGAATCTTGCTTGTCATTTCTCATAACACAGCAGTTCTCCAATATAATCATATATCACTGCTTGTTTAGTCATTCCCCAAATGATGGGCATCACTTTGATTTTTAATTTTCCTTGACACCACAAAAAGAGGTGCTCTTAACATTTTTCTACAAATAGATCCTTTATTCCTTTAGAAACTGATCTTTGTGAAGAGCATGCTTCAATTTATGGTCCATCCTTTCCCTAGCCAGAGTGTTGATAACTGGTAGTTCCTAGACCAGTCCATTGTCCCCACTACACATCTATAAAAATAATCCTTGCTCTATCATTCTTCAGAGTGTTGACCTCGACATCCCAGGACTGCCTCATTATCATTTAATCTTGTCTCTTTGTTCTTCTTTGACTTTGGAAATGTACCATTTATCACCTCTGCTTTCCTGGATGTTGGATTCTGATTTGGACCAGTATACCAAGTTTACGGTGAGTCTAATGGCTGACCTTCAAAGGATAATCATCTCATTCTCAACAGAATGTAGTCAAGAGTATTTTAGTCAGATCATAGTTAATTCATCTTTTAGTCTCCACAAAATTTCCCCTTGTTCTGCTTGGTAAAGAGAGTCTGCATGTCCTTTTACTTTCTTTCCCTTTGAATAAGAGATATATTATTTTCCCACCCATACTCAGATTCCTTTCAAAGCCATTTCTTTCTCCTCTGATGGCCTCTTTGGCCCTGAGCAATTTATGCTCAAGTGTGCTAAACAGGACTGGTTGTAGAATGGAAATTATAGTGCATGTATTAACTGGGGAAACAGGACCCATCTGCAACCAAGGCCTAAGTATTTTACATCATGGGAGGTGGAGAACAAGTGTCTGAATCCTCAGACCAGCATGTTAAGATGCTGACACTAACCTTTAAATAACTGTTTTGTGTTAAGAAAAGAGATTCCATGCCCTTTATTCTTCAATATCGTCATTGGCAGATGTGCCACGCTCACAACAAGGCATTGCTTGATGACTGGTTGCCTTTTTGTTTCTGAAATATTTGTCAGGAAGAGGGATCCATTTCCAAGACCAGGTAATAATCAGAAGTGATATTTGGAAAGTGCTCGCTAATTACAGTAATCCACCTAACTTGCTTATTAAAAAGAAAGAATTACCATTCCTCTATGAAATTTGGACAGGCTGAAAGGTCACATTATTATTAATTTTCTGGTCTCAGCTGTCAGGCTAGTGCTAATTATCAGCCAAGGTGTCCTGTCTCACATGTCCCCCATGTAATCAGAACCAAAGTCTGGTATTTTGAAAATATTCTGTATCCTTTTTTTGGCATCTGAACTGAGCTTTAAAGATATCTAGAGATTCCATATGTGGAGTTGAGAGGTGAGCACATTTCAGTCATAAGCAAAAGCACAGGAAAGGCTTCTTTTTCTGTGGTCAGAATTAAAGTCTGGGATTTTAAAAATGCTCTTGTCAGATTTCTCAGACATAAAGAGAAAGAGATCTACCTTGAAAATGAAGTTAAGTCAAAGGAGAAGCAAGCTTAGGCGAACAGACCACTATCTTCATTGAACTGGTTTGTAATTTCTGTGCATTGAGCCCCACACACCATAGCCCCAATTATCCATCTGAGCTACTTAACACTAAACCTAAGAGGAGATAACCCAGGGAGACTGAGCTTTGGCTAAGAGCTGAAGAGAGAAGACAGAACTTGCTTTCCATAAACAGAAATGTTCTTATCTGCCTATCACTTCTAGCATAAAATCCTATATCATCAGTAGGATATTTAAAGCTCTCTACAATCTGGCTCCAAATTTCTTATACTGTCTTGTTTCACATTTTTTTTGATGTTTTATATATTCTGGTCCAGGTGACTTTCTAGTTGTTGGTCATGAAAGAAAATTCATCTTCCACTCTGATGTCTTTGTTTAGGTTGTCTGTCCTCATGGCTAGAATGTGCTCATTTCTCAGCTCCATATTTAGAATGCCTAGATATTTTAAAAGTTTAATTCAAATGCCAAAAAATAGACAGACAGACAAACAGAGAAACAACTAAAGAAACATAGAGAAAGAATCAAGCAGAGACAAAGAGACATCCAGAGGGACAGAGATAAAAGATAGAAAAAGATGTTTAGGTAAGTATATACACACACACATATATACATATACATATACATATATATATATATATATATATATATATACATTTCACCTACATGCATGCATGCATACATACATATATACATTTTGGAGGATACAGGGAGGATGGAATAGTTGTGCATGATTTCATTAGTGCAAAGATAATGTTCCTTGTGTCTTGGAGGCCAGATCTACCAGATCTTGGAGGTGGCATCTACCAAGCTGCTTCTCTACCTTGCAGAGAGTAGATGCTTAAAAATGAATGTTGACACTGACTGAATTACATTGAATCCTAGATCAGTTCCTTCCAACTCTGGAACTGGTTCTTGGAAGGAACTTCACTGGATACTGTAGAAAATTCAACAATTGTACCTCATGAGAATTTGACCAAGAGCCAAATGTTAACAATTGTTTTCCTGAAATTTAGGAACTGGGCATTTGCCCAAACAATCTAAATTATTCCATCTTAAGAAGCTCATTCTGTTGGTAGATTTGAATGCATGGTGACCTTTACAACGTACTTTGCAATAATTTTTTATTCATCACACCTAACAATCAATGTCAGGAATTCAAATACAAGATCATTTTCCCCACCCCCCCACATAACTCTAACACTTCAGACTCAAAAAGTGATGGGCAAGAAAGTTAAAGGAAATCACATATAGCAAATTTCTTAAGACTTAGATATGAAAGAGACCTTGGTGATCATGAGACCAATATTTTCTTCTCTTCCTGCTCCTAATTTTAGGGAAGAGGAAATATGAATAACCAGTTAGATACAAGTTAGACTAGATGGACCCTGGGTCTCAGTCCAAGTCTGAGAATTTGTGATATATTTGCTTACCTAAAGCACTTCCACTTGGGAATACTTGAGTTCCTTGAATGATAAGGTCCAATAAAGCTAAGTCAAGTTAAAGGTTGACAAGTGCCTAGACCTTCTGGGATCTCAGTCTGACAATGAGCTGAAATCATGTGATAGCAATCACTGTTTCAGTAGACTTAACAAACCACATTAATTCTACTGGTTTCTCAAGATCATTCTGTGGGTTGCCAGTTCTGTGGCCTTGGAGCCACTTTCTCCAAGGACCCATTGAAACTCATTTTGGTTTTCCATTAAAGTGAAACACAATTATCCAATTTGAGAGAAATCCATTACCTTTAATAACTGTGGTCAAAAGAGAATACCATAATACAGTGCTGAACCCAGGGTCCCAAAGACTTGGGTTTGAACTCTGTCTTTGAAATTAAGCCACAACTTTGAGTCTTATATTTAAACTCTCATTAACTTAATCTTAGTAGATCACCTGACACTTTATATTTGTGAGACTTTGTGAAAAGTTCAAATTCTCTGAATCTCAGTTATTTAACCATAGTAATCTAACCTCTGCTTTCATTAGCTGTGTGAGCAAAAGCAAGTCATTTAACATCTCAGATATCCAGTTTCCTCATCTGTAAAATAGACTGGTCTATATAAACAACTTTATAACTTTAAAGTGCTACAAATATGTTATTATTGTATAAAATTGTTATTCTATTATCTTCACCAATGGATTTCAGCATATTATTATCAATATAATTATGATCATCATCATCATCATCATCATCATCATCATCATCATCATCATCATCTGAGGGTCCTGTCTTTTAAACAGAAGAGGCTCAATAGCTGGCCCCATGGTAGCAGGCAGGCATAAATATTCAAATCTCTTTGGAGAATGGAGCTGTTTACTGGTTGCATAGGTTTCCAGGACTTTGTGGCTTCCTCAAGGATATTTCAGTTTAATTTTGGTTTTCTGAAGTATGCGTGTATATAGGGAGCTTATGATAAAGATGGTGAGATTTGTACAGTGCTGTTTTTTTCTTTTATTAGAGACCTCAAAATATCTAAAGCGATTTGCCCTCTGTTATTTTCATATTGCTTGTGAGGCAGAGAAAGAAGGTGGGCACTATTCCTCTTTTGTGGATGGTGAAAACAAGATCAGCTTTGAACTCAACTTGAGGAGGTCTGCATCTTAGGTAAAGAGGTCTTACCTCCAGTAGTAGCTTGTGACCTGGGACAACTCACTTCACTTCTTTAAGGGCTCTGTTTCATTATCTGTAAAATAGGAGAATTAAACAAGATGGGATCATATATTTATTTAGAACAGGAAAGGACCTTTAGAGGTCCATCTAGTTCAGTCTTCTGATTTTATAGATGAGGAAAGTAAGAGCCAAAGAAGCTAAATACCTTATTCAAAGCCAAATATGTGATGGGAGAGCCAAAGTCCTCTGGCAAGGGAGACAGAATGGAAATACCAATGGATTGGAAATCAGATATCTAGGTTTAAATCCTGGTGCTATCATTTACTAACTATGTGACTTTAAAGTGATCACTTAATATCTGGATCTCACTGCTTTCACCTGGAAAATTATGGAATCATAATAAATTGATTTTAAGGATCCTTCTAGGTAGAAACTAGGACCTGCACAGCTCTCCCCCACACACCCCTCAAAAACCTGTAAAAAATTAATCTAAACAAATTCAAGAGCAGCAGAAGCCACAAAATGACTGACTGAAGCAAATTTCCAGCCCAAGACAATTTGGGAAGGGTGTATTGTAGCAGGCTGGAAGTGGAGGCCAGTCCAGCATGAACCATGGTAGCACAGACTGAATGGGAACAGGCCTTAAGGGACTTTACCTCTGGTGGCTGCTGTGGATTCCAGACTTCTCACACCACAAATGCTAAAGACAACTTCAAAGGTCAGTGGGAAGAGTCTATTGCCTGGCTGAGAGGGAAGTATGGTCTGGCCCCAGCCCCAGCCCCAGCCTCAGCCCTGGTACCAGCTCAAGGATGACTGCAGTCATTGCTAAAGCAGAGGATGTTTCTGGAGCCCTCCAATTAAAAAAGAGCTCAACATTCAAGTAATTCCCCAGGAAAATGAGAAAATGGGGGGAAAAGAGATAGAATATAGATTCTTACTTTCTCTGTGAAGAGGTGTTTTCTTATGTCACTGTTTATGAGGAAGATCATAATATATAATCAGAAGAAGACAACAAAGCCAAAGCCCCTGCATCCAAAGCCTCTAAGAAAAATATGAGGGATGGAGCCAAGATGGTGGAGTAGAAAGAAGGACCTGCTCTCACTCTTCCCCCAAAGCCCATAAAATACCAGTAAAAAAATGACTTTAAACAAATTCTAGAAGAGCAGAAGCCACAAAATAACAGAATGAAAGAGATTTCCAGCCCAAGAAAGCCTGGAAGGCTAAAGAGAAGGGTTTATCACACTGGGCTTAGAGCAAAGTCTATGGAGTGTGGCCCAGCCTTGGCCATGCAGTGTCAGGACAGGACTGGAGTGGGCTTCAAGACACAGAATCTCGGGCAGCAGCTGTGGTTCCCAGATTCCTCAACCCACAAATTCCAAAGACAGCTTCAAAGGTCAGTGAGAAATCTTTTACCTGGATGAGAAGGGAATTGTGGTCTGGCCCTGGACCCAGGGTGGAGACAGTCTCTGAGGCAGCATGGTCCATTTTAGGAGCCCTTGGACTAAAGTCCCTGGGGTAATCAAGCTGCTGATGTGGATTTCAGCCCTGAGTGGCAGTCTTGGGATGAGGAATAGCACTGGCCTGGTTGAATTGGAGGCAGTTATGGAGAGGAAATTCTGCTCACAGATCCTGGGCAGAAAAGGTTGTGGTTGCTCCCAGACCAGAAAGTAGGCTAGGAGAGCATTAAAATTCCTCTCCCTTGATTGTGCCACCTTGGAGGAACTGAGGACTGAGAGCTCCCCAGAGTATACCCTCCACTTGAAAAAGAATTCAAAAGTCAAGTAACAGGCTGGTAAAATGCCCCCAAAAAAGGGAAAAAATAAGACTATAGAAGGTTATTTCCTTGGTGAACAGGTATTTTTCTCCATCATTCCAGATGAGGAAGAACAAAGAATCCCATCAAAGGAAGACATCAAAGTCAAGGCTTCTGCATTCAAAACCTCTAAAATAAAAATGCAATGGTCTCAGGCCATGGAAGATCTCAAAAAGATTTTGAAAATGAAATAAGAGAGATGGGGGGAAAATTGGAAAGAGAAATGAGATCCATGAAAGAAAATCATGAAAAGCAAGTCAACAGCTTGATAAAGGAGACCCAACAAATGCTGAAGAAAATAATACTTTTAAAAATAGGCTAACTCTATTGGTCAAAGAGGTCCAAAAAGCCAACGAGAAGAAGAATGCTTTAAAAAGTAGGATTAACCAAATGGAAAAGGAAGTTCAAAAGCTCACTGAAGAAAAAAGTTCTTTACAAATTAGAATGGAACAGATGGAAGCTAATAATTTTATGAGAAACCAAGAAATTACAAAACAAAACCAAAAGAATGAAAAATTTGAAGACAATGTGAAATATCTCATGGGAAAAACAACTGACCTGGAAACTAGATCCAGGAGAGACAATTTAAAAATTATGGGTCTAACTGGAAGTCATGATGAAAAAAAAAGAGTCTAGACATCATGTTTCCTGAAGTTATCAAGGACAACTGCCCTGATATTCTAGAACCAGAGGGTAAAAGAAATATTGAAAGAATCCACTGATCACTTCCTGAAATAGATCCCTAAAGAAAAACTCCTAGTAATATTGTAGCCAAATTCCAGAGTTTCCAGCTCAAGGAGAAAATATTGCAAGCAGCCAGAAAGAAACAATTTGAGTATTGTGGAAATACTACAATCAGAATAACACAAGATCTAGCAGCTTCTACATTAAGGGATTAAAGGTCTTAGAATGTGATATTCAAAAAGTCAAAGGAATTAAGATTAAAAACCAAGAATCAAGAATGAAAAAAAATAGAACCAAATTGAAGTATCTCATTGGACAAACCACTGACCTGGAAAATGGATTCTGGAGAAATAATTTAAAGATTATTGAACTACCTGAAAGTCATGATAAAAAAAAATAGGAACCTAGACATCATCTTTCAAGAAATTGTCAAAAACAACCACCCTGATAGTCTGGAATCAGAGGGTAAAATAGAAATGGAAAGAATCAATCTACAACCTCCTGAAAGACATCTTGAAAGGAAAACTCCTTGAAATAGTGTAGCCAAATTCCAGAGTGCCTACATCAAGAATAAACATTACAAGTAACCAGAAAGGAACAATTCAAATATTGTGGAAATACAATCAGAATAACACAGGACATAGCAGCTTGTATACTAAGTGATCAGAGGCCTTGGAAAATGATATTCTAGTGGTCAAAGCTGGTAGGATTAGTACCAAGAATCACCTATCCAATAATACTGAGTATAATATTTCAGGGAAGAAAAGTGGAACTTCAATGACATAGAGGACTTCCAAGCATTCTTGTCGAAAAGACCAGAACTGAATAGAAAATTTGACTTTCAAATAAAAGAATCAAGAGAAGCATGAAAAGATAAACAGAAAAGAGAAACTATAAAGGACTAATTAAAGTTAAACTGTTTGCATTCCTGCATGGAAAGTTTATAGTGAATATTTAGGTATACACACACACAAACACACACACACATATATGTATATATGTATATGTATATGTTTGTGTATATTATATACATGTATATGTGTGTATTATCTGTGTATATACATGCATGTATTATATATACATATACAAGTATATGTAAATATGTATGTATGTGTTTATGTACATCCATACATATACATTTGTATATGTACATACACACACACACACACACACACACACACACATATATATATATATATATATATATATATAGGGAGAGAGAGAGAGAGAGAGAGAGCTATGAGAGAAATGTACTAGGAGAAAGAGAAAGGGAGAGGTGGAATGTATCATCTCACATAAAAAAGGCAAGGAAAAGTTTTTACAATGGATGGAAAGGAGGGAATAAGTAAAATTTCCTTTCACCAAATTTGGCTTCAGGAGGGAATAACATACACCCTCATTTTGGTATGGAAGTTTATCTAACCCTACAGGAAAGCAGGAAGGAAGGGAATAAGAAAGGGGGGGAATAATAGGGACAAAAAACTAGGGGAAGGGGTAATTGGAAGTAAATACTTTGGCAGAGGGAGAGGTCAAAAGAGAGAATTGAATAAATGGAGGATGGGAGAGTATAGAGGGAAATATAGTTAGTCTTTCACAATCTCACCATTATGGAGGTGTTTTGCATGACCACATATGTGTAACTTATATTGAATTGTTTGCCTTTTCAAGGATAGGTAGAGGGAAGAGAGAGAATGTGGAACTTAAAGCTTTAAAAATGAATGTTAGAGGTTGTTTTTACATGCATCTAGGAAATAAGACATATAAGCAATGTGGTATAGAAATCTGTCTTACCCCACAGGAAAATAGAAAGGAAGAGGATAAGGGGGGTTGGTGATAGAAGGGAACTCAGTTTGGAGGAAAGGGCAATCAGAATACAGGCTGTTGTGGGGTGGGGGAAGGAGGGAGATGTGGAAAAAAAATGAAATTCAAAATTTTGTCAAGGTGAATGTTGAAAACTGAAAATAAATAAATTTATATGAACAGAAGGATCCTTCTAGCTCTAGATGAGGCATTCTTAACCTGGGGTCCACAAACACAACCCACTCCACCCAGGCCCATGGATAGATTTCAAGGAGTCTGTGAACTTTGATAGGAACACACACAAACGTGTATGTAAGTGTAGACACACATGTACATATATACACATGTGTGCATACACATATAAATATATGTGCATATATATGTATATATATGCACATATACACATACTACATATATATATCTATATATCTATATCTACATGCATGTCTCTGTCGCTATCTTTCTGTCTTTCTCTCTCCCTCTCTCTGTGTCTCTCTGTCTCTCTCTCTATATCTCTATCTATATATATATTTATAAATAATGTATGTGTATATTTCCAGAAACCTTTGGTTTCCTTTGTGATCCTTCACTATTTCATTTTATGTATTTAAAAACATTATTCTGAGAAAGGGTCCATAGGTTTCACCAGACTGCCCTAGGGGTCCAGGGCACTAAAAAAAAATTAATAGCCTCTGATCAAAATCTATGGTTGACTGATAGTAAAGTAAGATTTCACCCATGACTCCAAAGAATTCAAATAATCTATGATTCTCTGAGTCCAGAAAAGTTAAGCACCTTGCCCAAGGATACACAGTGTTGAAGGTGAGGATGAACGTAGATTGTAGATATACTCATTAGATGGATTATTGACTATCTCTTATGACTGAATGGAATTCACTAAAGAGACACCTATGTACGCATCTTGAATTCTGGATACCTTGAGCTGAGATTGCTTCTGTCCAATTTCTATCTAGTTAAAGCCATAATGAGCTCCTCATCCATAGAACACTTGAGAGTTAGTTCATCAGAAGCCCAGCCAGTTTTGTAAGAATGGGGTGTGATATGCACTCAGCAATACAATAATGAGGCAGTCATTTGGTTTCCCAGCACATCAGATCACACCTTGTATGACTGCAGAGCCCTATAAAGAAATGAGCTCATCTCAAAATGCATTATTTGCTCCATGTGAGAGTTTGGCATAGTTTTGCCCCATGGGTTTTAAGCCAATAAGAAGAGACAATTCAGTTTAGTCCTGGAGTTTCTTACTGTCAGAACAATTTAATTTTTAATTTAAGATCATTATCATTATCATCACCATCACTGCCAGTACCAATATTATCACTCTTTGACAGGCTGTCAGCTAGAATAGGGTTTGAGTAGCTTGTTGCCCCCAAAAGGCAAAGCTAGAAGCAATGGATAAACGCTTCCAAAAAGGAAGTGCAGAATTAATGTCAGTAAAAAAAATCCAGAGTACCAAGAACTATTTTAAAGAAGAAAGCATGACTTTGGGAGATATTTGAATTTCTCTTCAAGCAAAGATTGGATTACTTGGTTGCTGTGTTTTAATCAGGGATATATTTTCTGTGTAAGTTAGACTACATTGTGGTTGACATCACTCTTAAAAAATAATCAGAGGTCTCTCTCTATCTCTCTGTCTCTGTCTCTCTGTATATTTCTCTGTCCCTCTCCTCTCCTCTCCTCTCCTCTCCTCTCCTCTCCTCTCCTCTCCTCTCGTCTCCTCTCCTCTCCTCTCCTCTCCTCTCCTCTCCTCTCCTCTCCTCTCCTCTCCTCTCCTCTTCCTCCCCCTCCCCCTCTCTCTCTCTTCATCTCTCTCTCTCTCCTTTCTTGTGAGGTCAAGCAAAGTAAGATGTTTTGCTGTTTTTGTTTTAGCATAACCAAGAAGTATAATATCTCCATTTGAATGTGATAAAAGGAAATCTTCCCCACCCACTGATGGGCCTGTTCATTGAGGGAAGCTTGATTAGGGGAGTTGTTTTGCAGAAGGGTCCCAAGTACCTTTTTTTTCTGTTGAGACACTGGGTCAGAGGGTCATGCCCTCTGGCTCTGAAAAGTGTATAAATACTGTAATGGTAAGGTTTTGCCTCGGGGCTTAGTTTTTGGAAGAAGATTTGAGCCAGGTGAGAGTCAGGGAAGCCACTAAACAGTGTCCCTCTCTCCCTTTGAAAACCCAGGTATTGGTGCTTCTTTCTCTGGAAAAGACGCTATGTATGTTACTAGTCAGGCAATTTGGAAGCACTGACTGTTGATTTTTTATTTCTCTGAAATTTTGATTTTGATTTTCTCTGATAACTGTGTTTGATTAAAGTGATTATTAACCCCTCAAAAGCTGCCTTTCTTCTTAGAGAAGCAGATAAAAAAATGTGTGGTAGCAGGGTGCCCTGGGTATGTTGGAGTACTTACTGATACATTTCTCCCCCTTGCTCTCTTCTCTCTCCCCCATTTTTCTCTCTTCTCTCTCCCCCCTCTCTCTTTCTCACTATTTCTCTCTTACTCCCTCTCTTTCTGCCTCTCTCATCTTTTATTTCTCTCCCCCTCTCTAATATGTATGCATATTAGTATTTCTATACCTTCAATCTATAACTTCTTTGTAATTGATAGCATATTTAGTATTTCTTCATTGATCTCCTAGAACTATGAACAGTTAGCGTCCTGATCATAATTCTTACGACTTCCTAAATTTTTGTTTTTACATTGCTGCTATTAAGTAAATTATTATTCTGATTTTGCTCATTTCACTTTTAATTAGTTTATAACAATTTTCAGAATTATTCATTTCTCTAATATTGATATTATAGTTCAAGTAATTCTCCCAGTTTTTCTCACTTCTCTCTGAATCAGTTAAAATGACTCTTTCTATGTCCCTATGAAATCATCTATTTCCTCATTTCTTGCAGCACAATAATATTCCATTACATTCTTATGCCATAATTTGTTTGCCATCCCACAATCAATGGGTATCCCTTAAGGTTTTTTTTTTTTTTTGTGACCATTAAAAGAGTTTTCTATAAATACTTTTGTGCTTCTGTTATCTTTTCCCATTTCTTTGATCTCTTTTGAGTAAAAGTCTAACAGTAGTATAAATGAGTCAAAGGGCATGCTTTGTTTCCTAAAATTTTGTATATAACTTCAAATTACTTTTCAGAATGGTTGTATCATTCACAGGTCCACCAACAATGTCTGTCTTGTTACAGTTCTTTCAGCCTTTGTAATTTGCAGTCATCTTTTGTTCAACATTTTTGGTCAGTTTGGGTCACCTTTGTCAATCTGATGATTTAGAAGTGGAATTAAAAGTTTGATTTTTCATTTCTCTAATTAGTAGTGATTTTAGACATTTTTCCATATGGATATAGAGAGATAAGCTACACTTCTTCTCTTGAGAATTGCTTTTCCATATTCTTAGATGTTTTAACATTTGGAGAATAACTTCATTCTTATAAATTTGAGTTAATTCCTATTTGTTGTAAATCTTTTTTTTTTCTCCCAGTTAATTGTTCCCCTTGTTATTTCAACTTTATCGGCTTTGTTTGTAAGGTTCTTTTATCAGGGAATAGATTCGGAACTGAAAGGGATCCTAGACAACAAGTTCAACCCTTCTTATTTTACAGATGAGGAAACTAAGGAGAGAAAGTTTAAGGCACTTGTCTAGGATTACATAGCCAATAAGTATCTAAGGTAGTATTTGAACCTGCATCCTTATTCCAAGGTCAGCCCTCTACACAATATGCCATGCTGTTGGTATTCTCAAATTTTATAATGGATCTCCTCTTACTTTTCTTCTTCTTCCCTTTCTCTCACCTCCTACCCTTCCTTCTCCTCAGAGTCACAGATTTCAGTTAGTTGGGCCTTTAGCTGCCATCTACTCTGACTGAGAAACTGGTCTCTCTCTGGGTCTCAAATTTCTCCTCTATAAAATGAGAAGACTGATTGGGTGAACCTTGAACTTCCTTCTTGTCCTAAATTCTCATTTGTAATGTATTGCTGTCCACTCTTCAAACACCATCTCTACCACTTATTGGGAAGCTAGATGCACTACCGTGCATAGAGCACCAGTCAGGAATGTATCTTCCTGAGTTCAAATCTGGCCTCAGAAGCTTACTAGGTGTGTGACCCTGGATAAGTCATTTAACCCTATTTGCCTCAATTTCTTCACTGGTAAAATGAACTGAATAAAGAAATAGTATGCCCTTCCAGAAGATTTGTCAAGAAAACCTCAAATGGGATCATGAAGAGTCAGACACAACTGAAAATGACTGAATGATGACAAAACCACTTACGACCTGTGTGATCTTGGGAAAGAGACTTAACTTTTCTGGACCTTTGCTATCTCATCTATTAAATAAGGACTTCAGACTAAATGATTTCTACAAATCCTTCCAGCCCTAAATTGATGATTCTGTGACTCTAATTTGGTATTCCTTCATTCAAACTTGATGGGCTTTCTGGAGATACAATTATCCCTTTGGTTCCCAGGTCCTTTGGGATACAAATTAGGTTGTTTTTGTTTTGTTTTATTTGTGGTTGTTATTTTTAATCTGGAGAGGACCTTAAGCATTGCTGGAATTTTATGTAAGATATAGGCACTCTATTTTATCGTAAGAACTATATGTGTATGTACTCAGGGTGTGGTGTATAGGTTGGAGAGGGGTACCTTGGAAGGTAAATATTGTTTTCTCTTTGTGCTTCTCTCATATTCAAATTTGGTGGAAAAAGAAATCCTTGATCTGCTAGTCTACATAAGAAACACAGGGAGATTTAAAAGCCAAGTCGATAACACAACCGTTTTATTTAATTCATCATCAACACCTGAAAAGGTTTAGCCTCTTGAAATTTAAGTAACTGAGATTTAAAGCCTCAGAATCTTAGAGCAGGAACTAAAGTTTGAATATATTCAGTTCAACTTCCCTCACTGAGAGCAATGGATGGATGGAGCACCTGTCTGGGAATCAGCAAGAGGTGAGTTCTAATTCTACCTCTAACAATTAACATTGTGATTGTAGACAATTCATTGAATCTCTTCAAACCTATTTCCTCCTCTGTAGAAGGAGCACAGTAAGAACTATCTGTTGGACCTATTTCATTGAGATACGATGTTGAAATGATATAAGGTTGTACCATATTTTGCACAATTTTAAACAGTTATAAAATGTCATTTTTTAGTGAGAATCTACTCCTAATTTTGGAGGCAACTAGGTGGTTCAGTGGATGGAGCACTGGGCTCTATCCACTCAGGAAGACCTGAGTTCAAATCCAGTCTTAGACACTTACTAGGTGTGTGACCCTGGGAAAGTTCCTTAACCATATTTGCCTCCTCATCATTAAAATGAGCTGGAGAAGGAAATGGCAAATCACTCTAGTATCTTTGCCAAGAAAACTCTGTGGACTGCACTGTTGTGACAAGGTGTCAGACATGACTGAATGATTGAAAAACATCAAAGTTCCTGTTGCTACCCTCTCCCCGATTTAATAATTTCCAATAACCAATAATACTTTTCAAAATTAAATATAAACTCTGTCATTTAAAGCTATTTGCAACCTAGGCACACCTGTCTTTCAGCTTTGTTACACATTACTCTCCTTCACAGCCTCTAAGGCAAAATAGTAATGGGCTATTTCCTGTCTCTCACACATGATTCTCAACCTCCTATGTGCCTTGGTGCATGGCATCTCATACTCCTATTCATGTGTGAATCATTGGAGCTCATATGTTAAAAGTGGGCATCCATTTTATGCGAAGTAGAGCCCCAGACCTTAACTGTGAGATTGTGAATGGGTTTCCTGATAATGAGAAGGAACTCCTTAATTAAATCTCCAGCCTAGAAGAGGAATATCTACATATGGTAGATAATTAGACTCTATAGGTAGTGCAGTTCAGAAAGGAAATGTGAGTTCGAATATGACTTCTTATTAGGCAAGTCACTTAATCTTTGTCTGGCTCATTACCTCATCTGTAAAATGGGGCTAATAATAGCACCTAAGGATTATTGGGAAAGCAAATTAGAGGATATTTGTAAAGTGTTTTGCAAACCTTAAAGTACTATATAAATGCTATCATCATCATCATCATCATCATCATCACCATCATCATCATCATTATTAATCTACAGGTACAATGAAGATATAATGAAAAGTGTAAACTCCCATCCAAGGACTTTAAGGTGAGAGATTTTCCCTGGAGAATAGGCAACAATGAGAACATTCTTAAGCTGAAATCTGAAAACTTTTGAATTTTGGGAGCTCAGGTTGTCTTTAAGACTTTCCCTTAGGACCCCAAGTGATCATGTCCCTAAATCAGAAAAATCTCCAGCAGCTAACATGAAATTAACCAACCAAAAGAGTACTGTGCTTTAATCCCATGCAGTGACTGGATCCTACACCCTCTCACCACTACCTTCATTGGCCTTTCTCCCTCTAGGAAAATTCCTGGTGAATTCTGGAGGGCCAGGTCTTGTTTGTTTATCTCAGTTGTCAATGACCTTATTTAGCATCCAGTACCCACTCAGTATGTGTCTTTACATTTCCACTGAGACAGGTGTTCCACTGTCTTTAAAGACTGAAAACACAGGTGAAATATTTTGCCATAAAGTCATTCACACTTTCTAATTTTCATGATCTTCCACCTCATCCAGGACTCTTAACATCTAGCTAGACCTCCTTAAAGAGTCAGAGTAAATGTCACTTTCTTCAGAAGGCCTTTCCTGCTCTGAAAGCAGGCACAGACACACATGCAGTCAGTACTTAGTACCATAGCCTCTAAGATTAACTTCCTTCTACTTGTGGAAGGTGGAGTTCCATGGTCTACACTCAGGAAACGTATCTTGATGCCTTTGTCAAGTGTGAACATCTCTTTGATGGATCAATAAATCAATCATGAGACTGGAAATACAAATTGGATTGCCTGTACCCTGAGGTATAAATCTTTTTGATTGGGTCAAGAAGAGAGAAAAGAATGATAGCTAAGAAACAAAGTAACCACACTTCTGGAAGCTTTAGTCAAGGCCAGTCTTCAGTTCAAAGGAGTCTAGTCCAACAGTGTTAAGATTTCAGATCAGGAATTGAACATTAGAGTTCGAACCATGTCCCTGAGTGGGGACCACTCTTGGGGAAGAGGAGATTTTCTTTCTCTTTCTTGCTCCTTACTCCCCCATCAATAAACACAGATGGATATAGAAAAATAGATATCTGAGGGAGGAAATATCTCTGAGAAAATGATGGCTATGGAATCTAGGAAGGCACCAATTCTTGGAGCTCAGCAGAGAGCTACACCTAAGGGGAACTTCATGCAAACTACACAGAGACATAAAGGAGGACTCCTATTGTTAGATTTTGTGGGGTCCCTCTTTGCCATATTTGTTCCTTGCAATATGCCTTACTAAATATATACCTAAATTTAAGCCCACTCTCCTTAGGGGCCTTGTGTATGTGCAGATGGAGAGAGATTCCCCACCCACAATTTGGGAAAGCAACATTTTATACCAGCTTTTCTTATCATACCATCTTAAGTATTTTTTCCCTAAAAGTTAATTGTTGGACTGAATAATTATGAATGGGAAGCACATTGATGGTTGTTTCTAAGTGATAGTGTTAGAAGCTACAACCAATCAGATCTGCCAGGGGAACCCTAACACAATGGATGTCAGTATCCTCCAGGAACTCCAGACTGTCAGTGTGATTGGCTGTTTGGAGGAGTGGCCAAAGAAATGGTATTACTTTCTCTCTTTATGTATGTCTCTTTGTATCTCTTTCTGTCTGTCTGTATATTTCTCTTTGTTTCTGTCACAGTTTCTCTTAATCTCTTTCTGTCTATCTCTAAGCATATGCATTAGCACGTACATACATAAACAAATACATACATACACAAAGATTTATCAACATATGTATTGTCTTTCTCCATTAGACTACAAGTTCCTTAAGGACAGTGATAGTTTTATTTCTTTGTTTATAGCCCTAGCGATTAGCAGAATACTTCTAAAAGTAAGCATTTAATAAATTCTTGTTGATAACCTGATTGGTTTAAGCTTTTCATCTTATAGAGTAAGAAACTGAGTCCAACAGTGGATATAATTAGTAAAACATCCCATAATAGATTTTTGGTAGAATCAGGACTGGAATCAGTCTTCTAACTCCCAGACCAGAGTACATGTAATTGTACCCACTCACTTTAAAAGGCCTAAACCACATTGTTCAAAATTCTCAAATTGGGGGGAGGGGATATCTTTTGCTTTTATATCATACTAATTTCTAATTTTATTCCTCTCCCATTCCAACATACCTGGAGATACATGAGAAAGAGAGAGAGAGAGAGAGAGACAGAGACAGAGACAGAGACAGAGAGAGACACAGAGAGAGAGGCACAGAGACAGAGAAATGCACAGAGACAGAGAGGTAGAGAGAGAGACAGAAACAGAGAGAGACACCCAAAGAGAGACAGAGAGAGAAGCAGAGAGAGAGAGAGAGAGTTGAGAGAGAGAGGCAGTGGGAGTTGAGAGATTTCAGGAAGGGGGAAGGGAGTTGGGGTAGAGTGGTGGAGGCTCTTCAGATGGAGTGACAGAAAATCTCATGAGATGGGAACATGAAAATGCTTCAGTGTTTCCCTAACCTTTATTGACTTTGACTTCCAAAATCAATTTTCCTTATTAGCTGATGAATCTCTTCAAAAAGGCTTGCTGCATGGGATCCAGGTAAAATATATAAGCAGCAAATTGTTTCCATCCTAACTTGGTAATATCAGGGTGATTTAATGTGACAGATGACTAGCTCAAAGTGAGAGGACAAGGTCATTTTAGAAGGGACAATGGAATGTTAAATGTGACCGGGGAAGAATAAGTCTGAGCTTAAGAATGGTTATCTTACAAAAGAACTGGGGTATAAGTGATGAGTTCTATTCTAGCAATCAAATGAATAATGTTCCTGTTACCCAGATTCATATCCCCAACACTGGGCTTCTTAAAAATAGCTCTGTATCATTGATGTCTGTTATCCACTGAGATCCCAAGATCTTTTTTTTTTGGTTCTTATAACCAAGTTCCATATATTGAACCAAATTTAATATAAGATAGGATGTTTAACATTAGTCTGAGGAGTTGAAACATTTGATAATATGTTCAGAGCTAATAAAAGAGAGTTATTTCCATTAGTAGAAATTTAAAGGGAATGAAAACACAGTAAAGAGTTATTAATTGTACAGACAGAATATTAATTATGGAATCCAAAGTATAATTTAGGTGTCTTGATAATAAGATTGAACTATCCCTCTAAAAATTCCTGTTTTAATACTAACCAACATATAAAATCAATACATGTACTCAAGTGGTAAATCATATTTCTTTTATAAAATAAGACTGATATGTGTTTGTTCACTGCTTCCAACTGGTTCCAATTAATTAATTTTTGTTTGCCACATCTGGCATTTCATTAGTGTAGGGTGGAGACTCCACCAATGGAGATAAGCAACTTTTTAATTTTAATTTACAGACTTAGAGTCTCGTGTGAGTTACATGATCCTTGACCTCCAAGGGTATGCCCCTGACTGTGTGTGTGTTTGTGTTTATTTTACTAGGACTCCAGGACTAAGTTTCTGTAATTAATCCAGGAGATTTAGGTTCTCTAGAGGACCAATTCCTTAACATTAGTAGGTAGGCAGATAGACAGACTGATATATAGATAGATAGATAAAGAGATAAGATATCTATGTACAGTCATATAGCTATAGATAAAGGACATATTGCACCAATCAGGCAGCAAGGTGGGCAGAGGATAGAGCTTGCCCATGGAGTTAAGAAGACCTCTTTTCACTAGGGAGAAATGCAAAAGTCATGTAAACAAATATTCATAACCAAACAAAACAAATTGCTACATTGGTCATATCCAAAAATACATGTCTCATTTTACTTTGTTATGTTTTCTATATGTCTAAAGGTGGGTAACCTTCTTCAGCATCTATCGTCTCAGATCATGACTGGCCATTGTGTTGATCAAGGTTCTTAAGTCTTTCAAAACTGTTCATGTAAGAGGACTAAGAGAACTTAAGTTAATTGCATTGCACACTGAATAAGTATACTGAGCACACTCCTTTCCCACCACCTTCTTCATTTTTAGAAACAGTATGGGGAGCAAAGGAATGGGAAAAATAAAAGAAATGTATATTAACAAGGGCTATTAACAATGACAACTGTGAATGTGAATTTAAAGAACTCACCCATAAATGGGGAGTTGATTGTGCAATGGATTAGAAAGAAAAATCCAATGGTATGTATGGCATTGATAAAAACACATAAGTAAACAAATGAATAGATGACCAAACAAATAAATAATCAAATATATAAAGCATAAAGACTCACACAGATGTAAAATAAGGTGCTAAAGGTAAATTTTATTATCTTTCAGATGAACTCAAAAAAACAGAGGTAACAACCATTAGGGCAGCTAAGTGACATGATGGAGTCAGGAAAACCCGAGTTCAAATATGGCCTTAGACATTAACTAGTTGCGTGAACCTGGGCAAGTCCCTTAAGCTTGTTTGCCTCAGTTTTCTCATCTGTGAAATGATTTAGAGTAGGAAATGGCAAACCACTTCAGTACCTTTTCCAAGATGACCTCAAATGGGTTCACAAAGAGTCAGATAGAACTAATCAATTAAACAAAAAAATAGTAATCATTATTTCAGTTAGGGAAATAGTACATTAAAATATTTCCTTCATTTTAGAAGGAGATATTTTATTTTATTTATTGATTACTTATTTTAGAGGATGTTAAATCAAGGCCCAGGAATTTTGAAGACTTGTCCAAGGTCCCCTGAGTCCAGAATCATTTCTCTTTCCACTGTCCCACATTTTCCTGCCATCTGGCTATGGTAGGAACTTTTAAGGACCAAAAAAACATTGTCATCCTGTTTCCCCATTCTATATTATGATGGAATCTAGAAAGGAAATCCAATGTCTTCCTTTTACACATGAAGAGGTGAAGGATCCTAAACATGGAGCAGTTTTCTCAGGGAGTGAGTGACTCACACTCAGGTTATTTGATTCCAGATCATGGGCTTATTCTATTGCACCACACCTTTTTTTCTCCCTTTCCCCCAACTCAGTGTTTTCTTTGAGAACAGAATGCCTTCATATCAGGTCCATTTTATGAAAACCTGCTCCCAGATGCTCATTCCCCAAAACTGTGAATGTTGAGTGACATCTTTATCCCTCCTGGGAGTTTGCCTGGGATTAATGACGAAAAGGTGAAGAATAAGATACCAGGAATAGGCTGCAGAAGGCATAGACTTTTGTCAGATTTGTCAGAGTTCCTGGGAAACCTGAAATCACCCCCCAATAGGCAGCAACCTATTCTGTCTTTTTATGATTCCTCCCCTGAATATGTAGGTGCATATACCCAGGCCTATGTTAATTCACTCAATGGGACCTGGGTCATCTACCTGGCTTAGAGCAGATTATGTTTTTTTCTTCAGTGAGTAAATGGCACATATATATTTCTGGAGCTCTGTTATTGTTTTCTCAATTAATTATATATGACTTATCATGACCCCATTTTGGGTTTTCTTGACAATGATACTGGAGTGGTTTGCCATTTCCTTCTCCAGCTCATTTTACAGATGAAGAAACTGAGGCAAACAGGGTGAAGTGACTTACTTAGGGTCACATGCCTAGTATTTGAGGTCAGACTTGACATTAGGTACTCCTGACTTCAGCCCTAGCACTCTATTCACAGTGTCCCTAGCATTGGTGCTAGTCTTTGCCACCAACTGCTAATTTGCCAGTACAAATAAGGCATTGACAAAAGGAAAGGGCACAGATGGAGGCTTTTATTCAGGGAGAAACATGTCACAAGATGCCCAAAAAGGAAGGGTGAGTTAATATTAGCTGGCTCCTAAATTTTATAGTCTCACAATTGGGCTTGAGGTCCTCATGGCAGAATGATGAGAAAGGTCCATTTTATTTTTCCTATCTTTGCAAGTAGAACTTTTGCTTACTACCTATGGCTGAAAACACAATCCATGTTTATAAAAGGCCTTGGCATCAACAGGCTAGAAATGGCTTTTGTCCTAAGTCACAAAAGGATAAAGTCTCCAGTGTGCAAAAGCATGGAATGTGTTTGCTGGGTCATTCAGTTGTAGAAAAACTTAAAGCCTCAGCAAACCCATCATTCTATCATTCTCCCCTTGAAAGTGAGGGCCATCATTTTTCCTCCTCTCCTTTAATTATCTTTTCTTCTTCTCCTCCTTCTCTTTCTCTATCTACTTATTCTTCTCCTCTTTCTTCTTCCTTCTCTCTCTGCCTTTCTTCCCTTCTTTCCTCTACCTTCTTCCTCTCTGCTTTTCTTACTGTCTTACCGACCCACATACACTCTAGCAGGAACATTAGAGAATCTAGAGACAGATTTTCTTAGAGACTTGATGTAAATTTTTTAAATTCTAATAATTAGAGCTATCCCAAAGGGGAAATGTCTTGACAGGTAGTATCTTAGAGGCCTTCAAGCAAAGGTTGACTACTGTTGGTGATATAGTACATATAGTATCTTATTCAATTACAGGTTTAACTAAATGGCATCTTAGGTCTCTTTCAGCTCTAAAATTTTGTGACTCTGGTTTCATCCTGGTTATAACAGGTATTCATACACACACATATACCCATTCCAAAAGTGCACTTATACACACATGATCCATAAATATAAGCACATCAGTGCTCTCATGTGTATATATATACAGAACCATTGTGTGCAAACTATATACTTAAAAATGCCTAGTCCATCCTCAGATGTGTTCTTACCTAACAGGACTATATTATAAGAGTCTCCTGCTGATTGTTCTTCTGGCCACAAGCCTCTGCAGCCCATCCTCCACTCAGCTGCCAAAGGAACTGTCATCAAGGACAGATCTCACCATGTAACTCCCCTACTCAATAAACTTCACTGACTCCCTATTACCAGTTCTTGAATTGAAATCATTCATTAAGCTTGTAAAGCTCTTCCAAGACTGGTCCTTTCACAGGTTTCTAATCTTCATTGGTAATATTCTTCTCTATGTACTCTGTGGTCCAGTCATAATGGGCTACATACTAGTCCTCCCATTGTCAGGCAATCAATAAGCATTTATGAAATATTTTCTATGTGACAGGCAAAACCTTTGCCCTTGTTCTCAAGGAGCTCACATTATAATGAGGAAGACAATATGAAAATAACTATGTGCAAACAAGATATATGTGAGTATGTATCTATGTACATGTATATATTATGTGCATATATATAACATGTACATTACACACAAATAAATGTATATATATGTTTGTATAAGCAAAGGAAAAGGACATAGATGAGATAGAGAATGCAAGAGGGAAGTCACATATACAACCCAACTTTATGCCTTAGCCCAGTCTACATCTTGAGCCCAATCTACACCATTGGTCACGCTTTTGCACTATACCTCTTGCAAATCCTGGCTCCCATCAAAACCTGGATCAGGTTTTTCCTACCACATGATGCCATTGCTCATCTCCCAGCTGCTAGAGCCCTCTTGCATTTGCTTTGATTGCTCTACATGCATATGTATGAATATATCGTCTCCCACTTTATAACGTAAACTCTTTGAAGAGAACTGTTCTCCAGCTGTCTTTAGAGCCTTAGCATCCAGTGCAGCACCTGATGCATAGTAGACTTTTAATAAAATATGTGTTAATTCATTTATTGGTTGTTTGATTAAAGACACATGTATACACATACATAGAATTCATTGTTCTATGAGGCTTAAATGCACATATGCTTATATAAATACACATACATATTTGTGTACACCTATGTAGATAGGCACATAAGTAATAAGTGTATACCTATACACTTGTCAACATGTTTACATACATGCATACCTGTACATGTATGTATTTGGCCCATTATCCTATGGAGCTTAATTGCTTACAGCTTTTGGGCAGCACTTTTGGCAGAATGATGGAGATGGTCATATTTATAGGAGCTATATATGGAAATGTCTTGCCCAAGGTAGTTTGAAAGTGAGCTCATTTCACAGGGGAAGAAAAGGTGTCAAATAACAAGGAGGAAGGAGGAAGGGAAGGGTCAAGCTGGGAGAGAAATGGAAATTACCAGATTTAAATTTAATAGTTGTTGATGACTGCATTTTAAAATTGTGGTATTAAAAACAAATCTGTTTTGAGGTCACTCACCCTTCCGCGTGATAGCCCCAGACCCTTCCTTTGCTAAGGATTTATGGTGAAGCTCTTAGCATCCAAGCATCAAAACCTCCATGAGCTCACTCTGATACTTCTCACCTGTGCTAAAAACAATTTTGCAAAGTAGAAAGAACAATCTTTGCTCCCATTTTCCAGATGTAAAAAGTCAGGTTCAGAAAGTTGTAAAATAAGCTCCCAATAAGCTTCAAGGAGGCAGGGACTGTCATATTTTTTAAATTTGTATCCCCAGATCCTCACTCAATAACTGGCACAAAATAGTCACTTAATAAATACTCATCGACTGATAAATTGCTTGATTATCCTTAGTCACCCAGGTGGTAAGCAGAGGAGACAATACTTTCCATCAGATTTAAAGTTAACTTCATTAAGTTCATGCTGTTTTTAAATATTGAGTACAACTGCCAAAGGACTCACTCAGGGCATGAGGAAGGGTGAAGAGCACAGATTCATAGAGATCCTTGTCTCACTCCCACCCCATCCTTCACAGACACCCTCTGGGAAAAATCCTTGCTTCACAATGTACTGCTGACTTGACTTCGGCCTGAGATCTTTCTCTTCATTTCTACTTTTAAGATATGATCAATCAAAAAATCAGAGAACAAGCATCTATTGATCACTTACTGTATGATAGACAAAAATGAAAATGTACCTTGACCTCAAGGAGTTTATTAGGAGAAAAGAGCATATATACAGATACGTAAATATAAAATATGTATAAAGTTAATGTAAAGTTACTGGTGGGAGGTGATTTCCAGAAGCTAGGGGATCAGGAAAGTTTTCATGAAGGAGATGAGCTTTAAAGGGAGATAGGGATTCTTAGAAGGAATGGTGATGGTGTAGAACATTGCAGGACTGTAGTTTAGCTTTGAGGATAGATATGTAAATAGATATCGGTGATATAATATCTTTTAGGAGGAATGGTAAGTTTATTGGTGGATGTTAGAGTTCATTTAGGGCAGCTAAGTGATGTACTGAATACAGTGTTGGAATCAAGACAAGCTGAGTTCAAACCTAGCCTGAGACACTTAGTAACTGTGTGACCTTGGGAAAGTGAGTTAGCCCTGTGTGTCTCAGTTTTTTCATCTGTAAAATGAGCTGGAGAAGGAAATGGCAAACTGCTCCAATATCTTTGCCAAGAAAACCCCAACTGGGGTCACAGAGAGTCAGACACTACCAAAACAACTCAGGGACAGTGTTCTTTTTGTTAAATTTTGTGAGCTCAAGACATCATCTGATCTTTGTTACTTAGCACTTTCCAGAGGTAGTGGCGAGTCAGCCAGCAGTACCCTAGAGATTTAAGCTGAAAACTCCTAAAGACCAGGGACCATGTCTGACAAAATCAACCTGTAGACATCAAATATAGTGGCCCTCACCATTAGGATCAAGTCAATTTAAGTCAATAAGCATTTAGTAAGTACTTGCAGAGTTCAGAGATGAATGGAGGATTAAATATGACTAGCCTAAGCACTTTTCTTAACATGGAGGTTCTGGGAGAAACGGACCAATCAGCAGAAGAAAGAGAAAGAAATAAGTATCTATATCACTCCTACATGGAGTGTGCTATATATACTGTGTTATACACTTTCCAAATACTATCTCATTTGATCCTCACAACAAACCAGGCAGGTAGGTACAGTTATTATCCCTATTTTACAGCTGAGGATACTGAGGTAAACAGAGGTTAAGTGACTTGCTGAGACTCATCCACTAGGAAGTATCTCAGGCTGGATTTGACCTCAGGTCTTCCTGACTGTAGGGACAGCACTCCATGTCCTTCAACCCAAACTGCCTCCAAGAGATTGCAGAGATGGAGTAATTTTCCAGAGTGAAAAGTTTGCTGGATTCTGACGAGAAAAATCCTGCAGCATCAGGAGTGGAGCACAGAGAGGAATAAACAGTGGATCTTTCATAAGTTCTATTTAGTTTTTCCTGGGAATTCTCTCCTCGTAGGATCACAATGGCATGAACTTTTAGACATGGAAAAGACCTTAACGACAATCTCATTCAAGCAGCTCATTTCACAGAGGAGAAAATATTACACCATGGTGGGGAAAGAATGACTTTCCCAAGACACCCCTGAAGCCTCATCATCCATTTTTAACATCCATGATCACCCCAGAACATTGTCAGTTATTGACATACATGATCACACCTCCCACCCCCCGAAAATTGTCCATTATTAGAATCCTTCCCCCTCTTTCTGAGAGAAATTCCTGCCGTGCTCTATCCCTTCATGCTTTTGCCCCATGAATCCACCACCTCCAAATCCTGCCAGTTCTTCTTCAGGGCTCCAAACAAACTTTCCTGACCACTCCCCCTTTCAGAAATCACTGATGCTTGTGACATATAAACTCCCCTAATTTCTTTACAGATTGCTAACTGATTTATCTCACCTTCTTCCTCTTCTTCTGATGATTCATAAATTTTATCACAGGCAAGCCCAAAAGGACGTTTAAGGACTTTAATTCTTAGGGGCAAGAGTTATGGTTGGAAGGGAGGAAATCTTCCACTATAAGACTGCACTGGGGAGGGAAAAGTGAAGAAATTTGGAAGATCTAATAGCATATAATTTAGTAAACTAATTATTTTGAGTGTTCTGCTTCCTGTATATTTAGGTGGTGATTCTTTTTTTTTAATTTTAATTTTTCATTTTTAACACAGTTTATAGCAGATAAAGCAATTCAAGCTTTTGGTCATGTGATACTTCTTTTTAAAGCATTTACAGTATGGACCCCAAAAGAATTTTTTTTAAACATTAATCGAGACACAAATAATATTTATGTTGCTAACTCCACAAGCTCTTGACCTAATTATCTCCACAATATTACTAAGAATTAAGGGACCCTAACTTATTGTTGTTTGTCTAAAGTCCTATGCCTAATAGATTAATTTTAGACTTACCCTCAGATTGTCCCCTACCAATAATCCATAATTGAATAGATCTGGTATTAAGCTTACAAATCTTTTGACTATAGGAAATTGCTACCAAGTGTAGGGACATTGCAGGGATACAAAATCTCCCCAACTTCATGTAAGTTCCAGGAAGGATTAGATTGTCCACTGGCATTCAGTCAGTCTTAAAGTCTGCCAGGTGTCAGTGGGGAAACTGAGTCAGGAGAATTGTACCTCAGCCCAGGCTGAACACCCGCTCTCCCACCCTTCCCATGAGATCAGCTTTTGCAATTCATACTAGCATCTCACCAGCTTACTAGCATCATAGATTGGAGGCTCAGATTGCCTTTCTTGCTACCCACACGTGGAGTTAGACTCAGAAGAACAGTCACTTAATAGTCCCATAGCATCTAAAAATGTCAAGTTCCAATAACCAGGTTTCAAATATGATTATCATTTCACTTTGGCTAAGGAACATCTTTTGAGGCAAATCTTAAGTGGTTTACATGCCTTTCTATACATGTTCTAATTCCTGATTTAATAGGAACCATAAAATCAAATTTACCATTAAAACCTTAACTTTTCCATCAATGCCAAATTTTATCTGAGGTTACCTTCCTCTAGGAAATTTAGATTGAAATTACTTTCCCCAAACTAAAGATGTCATTGATTTATTCTCAATAATTAATTCAGTCTATTGTTTTAATACTAATTGCTTTTACCCCACTTTGTAACATGTCCAATTTTTCTCTCCATCACTCCCCTCCCCCCTGCTTTCTAACACCTTGCATTCTGATTACTCCTTCTCTCAATGTACTCTCCCTTCTATCACAATCCACCCTTCCCTCCTCCCCATCTTCTCTCTTTTCTTGTAGGTCTGTTGGGCAAGATAAATTTCTATTCCCCATTACCTGTAGTTCTTATTTCCCTATTACATGCAATAAAAATTCTCATTTTTCGTTTCTAATACTTTGAATTCCAACTTCTCTCCCTCCCCACCTCCCTCCCCAGCCCCACTGAGAAGGGAAGCAATTCAATGCAGACTAAATATGTGTTCTTTTGTAAAAGACTTCTATAATAATCATGTTGTGTAACAATAATTATATTGCCCTCTGTCCTACTCTATTCACCCTTATTTTTCCCCCCACAATTGACCTTGTCCCTTCTCAAAAGTGTTTATTTCTAGTGGCTCTCTTCTCCCATTTGCCCTCCCTTCTAACATTCCCCTCACCCCACTTGTTGCCTCCTCTCCCATTTTCCTGTGGTGTGATATAAATTTTCATATCAAATTTAGTGAGCATGTTATTCCTTCTTACAGCCACATGTGGAGAGAGTAGCTTCATTTTTCCCCTCTCCCATTCTCCCTTTTCTCCTCCATTAAATAAGATTTTTCTTATCTCTTTTATGAGTTATAGCCTGCCCCATTCCATTTCTCCCTTTCTCTTCCTTGTATTTTCCTCCTTCACAATTAATTTTTATTTTATTTTATTTTTTTTGTGTGGATATTATCTCTTCTGATATAACATGCCCTGTACTTTCTGTCTATATATATGTATGTGTGTGTGTGTATGTACAATCTCTCCATCTACCCAAATACTGAGAAAAGATTCAAGAGGTAAAAATATTTTCTTTCCATGTAGTAATGTGAACAGTTCAGCTTTAGAGAGTCTTTTATGATTTTTCTTTCCTGTTTACCTTTTCATGCTTCTCTTGATTCTTGTCTTGGGAAGTCAAATTTTTCTATGCAAATCTGGTCTTTTCCTCAATGATTGAAAGTTGTCTATATCATTGAATAAACATTTATTCCCTTGAAGTATTATACTCAGATTTGCTGGTGAGGTGATTCTTGGTTTCAATCCCAGTTCCTTTGACCTCTGAAATATCCCATTCCAAGCCCTTTGATCCCTTAATGTTGAAGCTGCCAGATCCTGTGTTATCTTGATTGTATTTCCACAGTACTCAAATTGTTTCTTTCTAGCTGCTTGCAGTATTTTCTCCTTGATCTGAGAACTCTGCAGGGCTGCTGTTCAGTGGGAGATTAAGATCAGTTGTTCAGGTGGGGCAGGGCCACCACACAGGGTTCAGTCCCCTCAAGGGGTTTACAAGGAGACCTTCAACAATGGATGTGGGCTACTGCCTGCTTTGGGATCCCTGTTGGCTGCTGCCTCCTGAGGAGGCCTGAGTTATAGGGACACCCTGCTCCACTCTCAGTCAGCCAAAAAGACCCTCTCACTGACCTTTGGCACCTGTGGGTTGAGTGATCTGTGCTGCCTCTGGAGATTCTGTCCCTGAAGCCTGCTCAGATCTGCTCTTTTTGGTGCCGCATGGCCACAGCAGGACTAGGCTCTGCTCCATGTCCGGTGCATGACAAATCTTTCCCATTGGTCTTTCAGGTCTCTCTGGAATAGAAATCTCCTCCACTCCATTGTTCTGTGGCTTCTGCTGCTCTAGAATTTGTTGAGAGTTCTTCTTTACAGGTATTTTATGGGCTGTGGGGTAAGAACTAGCGTGTTTGTGTCTTTCTACTCCACCATCTTGGCTTCCCCCTTAGGTGATGATTCTTGCTAAAAGAAACAGTGTAGCATACTAGAGATCCAACCTCAGAGTCAGGGAGACCAGGGTTCAAGACATACCTCTGTTATCCTATTAGCTGTGATACCTGGATAAGTCATTTAATCTCTTAGTCCTTCAGCTTCTCAACCCCACCCCAGGCAACTCTCTAAGACTAGTCAACTCAAAGTTAGTTATTCTACAACCCCCCCAGGCCCTCCCCAGTCACCCCAGCACTGCCATTAACATCGACTAAGTCATGGTTGAGGCTCCTGCTTGAAGTTGAAGAGAAACTTAGTAAAGGGATATTCCTTTAAAGGAGCTCTCTACATCAGTAAAATTACAGGCTTGGTTCAATTTTTAAAATTGTTCCTAACAAGGTGCAAAGTTTTTTGTTTGTTTGTTTTATAACTTACCAAAGTGTCTCTTTAGATCTGTGTTACCCCATTCTGATTGTGGCTCTGGTGATTTGTATGCATGTCTTTTCTTTCCTAATAGAGTGTAAGTTCCATGAGGACAGGCACCATGTCTTTTCCATCTTTTTATCCTCATGTTTCAGAATACAAGACTTTCTATAGTTACCTAACACCTCTTCATTCCAATGTTTTCCCTCAGTTCAGTATTTCCTGTTTATCATCTATATAACTAATTTTGTATATATATATTTTTTTTGTGTGTGTGTTATCTTCCTCATTAGATTGTGAGCTCCTTGGGGGGAGGGGAACTCTCTTTTACCTCTTTTTGTATCCCTAGCACTTAGCACTTAGTACCTGAAATATGATAGGCATTTAATAAATGTTTTGAATGAATAAACTGAATGCTGACTTTTGAATAGAGTTAGTAGGAGAGTAGTTGTCTTATGATGTTGGTGGTCTGGAAATACTGTACTTGGCCAGGTCCCTTTATCTCCAGGTAAGGGCATCACCCTGTTTTGCAGAATACTTGGCTAGAGCCAGTAGGATGAAGCCAAGGTTGACTGATGACTCATCAATCCTTCCTTAGCCACCTCAAGTCCTCCAGTCCTGAAAACAATTTTGGAGGTCTTCTGCTTCTGGGTTAAATACTACCAATCAGATGATTACTTGGGAATCTAAGAACAGGCAGCCTGCCTAAATGAAAAGCTTCCTGAGCTTCATGCTCAGGGGATCATTTTTTATGCATTTAGGAACTGATGTAATGCATCAGCTTGTCTCTTTACCAAGGCTACTTGGGAGAAATTCTCATGCTCTTGATAGGATCCATGGACTGAAAGCAGTTCACTTGATTAATTAGGGTGCTTTTTGGTGGATAGGTGTTGGGAACTGAGTGAATCATTGTGTTTATCTCAGACTAAATGATTAATGTCTTATTGATTAAACTGTTTAAAATATTTACTCTCGTTTTTTCTTGCTTTTTGGCTTTTCTTTGTCTCATTAAACTATTTACTTGTTGATGTTTCTTGTCCCCTTAATATCATTTTTTGATTTCAATTTTGCAGGCACAAATGAGAACATGGAGAGGTCTATGGGTCTAGACTACATTTATGTAAGACCGTTCTAGATTATGGTAGCTTGATCTCATTTTTAAATAGGTTGATTTCAAATAAATTGTTAAGAGAAACATTTGATCTGCTTTCCCATTTGATGGGACGTATACTTTGAAAAGTCATTGTCTCTTCAGGAAAGTCCAATTGAGCTCTCTAGAAAGAGCAGTGCCTCTAGTTATCATGAGTACTGGTCATTTTATATATGTGTGTGTGTGTGTGTGTGTGTGGTGTGTGTATGTATGTATATATGTATATAGATGTATGTGTATATATGTATATATGCATGTGTGTATATGTGTATGCGCACATATATGTATATGTGTGTATGTGTATATGTGTGTATCTATATATATGTGTGTATACATATGTATACACACATATACATATACGTATATGCATATATGTGTGTATATGTATATGTGTATATATATGCATATGTGTGTATATACACAATACATATATACCATCCACCCATACTTACACACATATGTATACATGTGTGTATATGTGCATATATAGTGTGTATGTGTATATACATATATGATGCATATACACACTAGATATATAAATAAATAATTGTGAGTGTATGTAAATACGCACATATGTATGTATATACATATGTAATATATATATGTATTCATATATATTCCATGAGGAGGATTTTTGTATTTCTAACACTAAACAATGCTTATTACATAAGAAATGTATAACAGGTTGTGTGTGGAGAGCCCCTGTTATCTGCTGAGTAAGCGTGCTAGCCCAGTTCTTGGAACACTTAGGTTTTTTCTCAGACAAATGTTTATAGCAGTTAAAATTCCCCAAAGTGAAACAGGTTGACTAGGAGGTAGCAGTTTCTCCCTTATTACATCTTCAAGCAAAGATTGAATGACCACTTGTCGCTTGTTTTATTCCAGTCATTATTTTCTCAGTTGTGAAGTAGACCAATATACTAGTATACAGTAGACTAAATACTAAAGCACTAACACTAATTTTAGAGAAGGAAGGAAGGAAGGAAGGAAGGAAGGAAGGAAGGAAGGAAGGAAGGAAGGAAGGAAGGAAGGAAGGAAGGAAGGAAGGAAGGAAGGAAGGAAGGAAGGAAGGAAAGAAGGAAGGAAGGAAGGAGATTAGGTCAGAATATTCTTTTGTTGTATACAATAAACTAATTGCCACTAATATTAGTTCCAATTTTCAAACTGATTCTAGGAAAGAAGAAATCATATATCAAATTTAATAATTCAGGTTAGCAAAAAACTTTACCTGTTTCATACCTTTGATTCTTTTTTTCACTCAGTTCTTGCCTAATGTTTTCTGTTTATACCTGTGGTGAAGGGATGGAAAGGGTTTGTCTAATCAATGATTAGACAATATTGACTTTATAAATCTTTATAAATACTCCAATACTAACTTTATAAATAGTTTGAAGCCACAATATCCTTAAAACATTTTTAAATTTAGAAATCTCAGGAAATTCATCTAGTGTTGATACATTTCCTCACCTAATTTCAAGATTCAAACCACCAATAGAGTTCCAGAATCTAAGTCTTTTCCCTACCCTGACCTAGATATTGTCATCATCCACCACCCATCATCTGTCATCATCATCATCATCATCACCATCATCATCATCATCCTCATCCTCATCATCATCTTCATCAAATTAGAGAGATTGGAAGAGTAAATCAAAATAGGATAAAGTGTCCTATAGATTTCAGTGAACTTATTCCTTAATTACATAAAAAAGTTACTTTATTATCCTACACATAAGTCTATGGAACATTAAATATGAAAAAAAAGATTATTAGGCTAGTGACTTGTCCCCGGTGATTTCTTTTAGAGTTATATTGAAAAAGATAAGAATAAAATGATGAGGAAGAAGAAGAAAAAGGAGGAGGACAAAAAGGGAGAGAAGAGGAAGAAGATTATGATGATGATTGCGATGATGGTGACAAAATCTCAGAATAGAATCAAAAGGCCCTGTCTGCACAACAGTGTGAACCATTGGCCAAAAACATGTTGACAAAGAAATATCAAACAAATTATTGAGTCATGCAACTTTTGTTTTTTACAGACAAAACAATACACCCTGCAGACTAGGTCATTACCACTAAATATCACAGAAAAAATTCTCCTTAAAATTACCAGACTTATTGATAAGTACAGACTATGCAAGGGAATAGGAGACTGTGCAGCACCTTACTACAGTCTGCAAAAGTTCAGCCTCTGCCGATTACTTCGCAAGATATGATCTCATGACCCAAATTACGAATTAGAAGCTAATCATACTTATAAATTAACATTCTATATGTCCCTGTGCTACAAATACAGAACTCTAAATAACCTTGAAAATTCTATAAAGAATCTATACTAGAACTAGTGAATTTTTGAGGGTAGATCTATTGCATATAATAATGTGAACATAATATTGATTCATAAATACTATCATAATCTCTAAACTATGTTCGAAGGAAAGCTGTCAGAATGTAGAGACTCAGTTGAAGAAATTAAATTCCCCTAGGAACTTTAATGAAGTGCATATTAGTCTTGATTTCATGACTGCCATTGGAATTTTCAGATACTTCAGAGAGCCACTGTAGATGCACTTGTAACACAATGCTTTTATCCAATTATCAAAAGCTGTCATTTTATTCACTTGCACAATATTATACAGAACATGAAAAATAAAAGAATAGTGGTAGCATGTCAATTTGGGTAAGGGCCATTTCTGTCTGAACACCAATGAAAAAAAGATGAGCATGTTATTGATGATAATGACGATGACAATGCCAATGAAGATTATGACTACAATGAAGAAGATAATGATGACGATGACAATAATCAACAATGGTTATGATGACTGCAATGAAGATAATGATGATAGTGACAATGACAATGAGATAATGATGATGATGAATGTTGCATAGTGGGTAAAAAATCAGCCTGAATGAGGAAGACTTGGTTTCAAACCTTGCCTCAGTCACATACTGGCTGTAAGACTCTGGGCAAGTCACTTAACTTCTCAGTTCCCCAAGGTAACTAACTTCCTAAGAACAGAAGATATAGAAGTACAAACAGTATTTGTAGAGGGCTTTCTTTAGGTCTGGACTTTTTGGAATGATTAATGATATCAATTATAATAGTAGTAATAATAAATAGACATATATATGTATATTATATATACATGTGTGTGTGTGTGTGTATGTATATAGGCTCCCAGAACTGAACAGGAGGAGGCTGGATTCCTGTTAAGAAATTGTAAACTCCCATTACTGACCTTATGTTTCCTTTAAAAGCAAAGGTCCATCTTTTTCTTATTACTAACATTCCACCATGTTGTTATATGCTACTGAGACATAAAATACACATTCCTCTGAGGAATTAAAAGCTAGAATCACTCAGAAGTCAATGGAGAAGCACAAGGTAGGTATGAGGAGGCTGCAATGCATAACCAACAAGCAGTTCAGGAGAATCAGGATACACAAGAGTATAAAGGGATTGTACAATAGGAACAGAAAATAGAATGCCCCTTGTGACAGGAATGAGGATGGTCATCATGCTCCCCTCACTGTTACATGTCAAGAGAAAAGGAGCAACCCTTCTAGTACCTCTGGTGGACTCTCGGTGATGAACTTTTGGAAAGACACAGATAAGAGTGCTACAGGCCAGGTAGGAATGAGTGGATGGTGATGGGCATCATTGGAGAGAACCTCCAAATCAATGAGTAGTCAGAAGCAAAACACTTTAATGTTTACATACATTTTCTCAAATATCGTTCATAACAAACCAATGAAATGAATCACATTATCTTGTTTCTCAGACGAAAAGAACCAAGGCCAGAGAATATATTTTATTAGCACAAGATTAGTGTGAAGTAGAGACTGCTGGGTGGCATAGTGAATCTAGAGTTAAGAAGACATAAGTTCCAATCCAGCCCCAGACACTTACTTGTGTGACCCTGAGAAAGTCACTTAATCCTATTTACTTTATTTTCCTCCCCTGTAAAATGAGTTGTAGAAGGAAATAGCAAATCATTCCAGTATCCTTGCAAGAAAATCTCAAATGGAGTCACAAAAAGTCAGACACAACTGAAAATGACTGAACAATAAAGTGTTGCAAGTAGGTTTCAAACCCAGGTTTTCTGGATTCCTATTACAACACTCTAGTCGCTATGCAATACTGGCTTTGCAGGAAAAGAGTTAAGGGTTAAAGGGGTCAAATGAGAAGGAAGATGGGGAGACAGAAGCAGATACTCAAAGACAGAGGCCGAGATAAAGAGAAAGAGAAAGCAACAGAGACAGACAGCAGACACAGAAGGAGAGATAAAGACCAAGATAGAATTCAGCAAAGACCATAATTAATATGCTTACTTTCTCCAGACAATACTATTTCAAATCTACCTAAATCTATTTCCCATTACTCTTCTGAAGCATTGTGTATTTAAGATGGAAGTGAGAGGAGGCAGTGGGGATAAATGTTGACATACAAGATGAAATGGAAATGCAATCACTCTGTTAAGAGGATCAGCTTGGGCTCAGTCCCTCATAGGAGTCAGCTTACCAAGTCACTCCCTTGTGCTAGGTTTTGAGATCCAGCCTCTGGGGAGGCAGACAATAGAGCTGAAGAGGGATCTTTGTTCTATGGCTCTCAGTATTTGCCTTCTAGTCTTGGAGTGGTGTAGCACCAATGCAATATTCACAGCACCTATGGCAGCCATGAAAATGCCAGTACAATGCTGAACTGTGAAATACAACAGATTCTCCACATGGAAGACAGAACCAAAACATTTATTCAAATACCAGAAAGCCAAATCCATCACAGTAACAAAGAAATCCATACACAATAACAATGCAGGGGGCACTACCAGCCTCAAGCCTTCCATTAGCTGTCCTACAAACAGGCTCCCTTAAACAAAATCACAAACAAGCTCTCCCACTCATGCTAATTTCTGCCTTTCCCAGCTCTGATTGCTCTCTGACTAACTTCCTCTCAGTTCTAGTCTAGTTCTGTCTCTTCCTGTTCTACCTTTCCTGTCCCACTCCTTCTTGCTCCATGTGACTCATGTGACTCAGGCTTTCATGTGACTCAAGCAGGTCACATGGACCTATTAGTGGATGGGAAAGATCTCATTAAGAAGAAAAATTACATTAACAATAAGCAAAAATGCTTATTTCAAATCAATATAAGTGAACACTTGTACAATTGAAGAGGGGACCTAGTGTAATGGAGCAGTAAAGACTCAGTGTCCAATGTGGAGCAGAGACATGAAGTGCCACGAGGATTTAGAGGAAGCCCAGTCTGGGCAGGACAACATCCTGGAGGAGGAGAGAGTGGAGTTGGACATTAATGATTGGACAGGCTGTACATAGCTGGAGAGGAGCAAGGAGGGACATTTCAGCCAGAGGAAATGGTGTACACAAAGGAATAAAGTTGGTAAGTGGGCAGGTGGATGTGTTCTGGGGTCTGTCCTACCTACAGAACAGGTTCCAAGAAAATACAAGCTCTTTGAGGGCAGTCTGCTTTGGTTTTGTGATTGGCTTTCATTTCCTGGCTCTTGTCACCTGCACAGGCTGGAGCACAGGGTTTGAAACATATCTGGTACTTAAGAAATGTTTGTGGAATGAATGAATAAAGGTATGAGTGAGTGATTCAGATATTTGCTGCTTACATCAATAGATTCTCCAAATCAACTATGTATATGTATCCCCACCTGCCTTCAGTAGAACATAGACTCTTAAAGGCAAGATGTTTCTTTTTTTTTTCTTTTCCTTTTTCATTCCTAGTTCTAGAATAATGATAGGCATATTTATTGAATAACAACTCAATGCATGTTTCTTGAATTAAGTATTCCCCATAAAGTCTGGGACAGAAGAGATACCACATCAATGAGGGAGATAACAGAGAGCCCCTGGATGGCTCTGGCCAAGAAATTGATTTGATCATCAACGTTAGTGAGTCATGAGTTGTCACGACATGAATGGTAGCTAGGTAGTAGAGTGGACAGAGCACTGATTTTGGAATCAGAAAGACTCATTCTCATGAGTTCAAACTCAGCCTTAAATAATTACTTGCTGGGCAAGTCATTTAACCCTGTTTGCCTCAGTTTCTCATCTGTAAAATGAGCTGGAGAAGGAAATGACAAACCACACCAGTACCTTTGCCAAGGTAACCCCCAATGTGTCACGATGAGTCAAAGATAACTGAAAAATTACTGAATAATAATGTGAATTGTCACAACACAGAGCTTTCACTTATCATCCCAGTAAAGAGTTTTCTCTGCCTCTTCAAATTTTCCCAAAATACTTGGTCTGAATTTGTCCTTTGTCCCTTTGTATGTATTATATTCCATTCTGAATCATTATGGCATAATGAATTGAGCATGAAACTTTGACTCATCTAGACATAGGTCCAATTCCAGTCTTATAATTTTGCTAGCTGCATGATTGGAAAATGTATTTAGTCTCTCAGAGTTTATAAAATAAGAATGATAATAATTACTACTTGCCACACAAGGTCTGGGAGGAAAGCATTTTACAAATCTAAAAGTAAATATGAATATCTAGCATACAGGTCACATAATACATTAGGACTCCACTTAACCAACCCAGATCCTAGACATCTTCTGGTCCAAACACTCTGAAAATCACAATCCATCAGTCTCCACTGGGTTGTTTTTGTTGTTTAAAGTTTTGATAGTCCTAGGATACAACAGTTAATGAGGATGATAATTAGCATTTATATAGTACTTTAAAATTTACATAGCACTTTATATATATAATATCTCATTTGGTACTGACAATTTTGAGTTTATAACATGAACATTTAAGTAGTGATGTAAGTAAAGTAGGAACCTTTCCTTCGTATACCTTCAGCTTAATTTCCCACAAATACATAGACAATCATTGAGGAAGAACTTTATTCCTTTATAGGGATCACAAGTAAAGTGAATACTTGGAGAGAACATGTTTGTATAAGGCACCTGTGGAATATATGTTCACAAATGGAATGCCTGTGAAGTGAGCATATACATGGATGGATAATTCACAAGGCTAGCAGCAAAGCTGATGACGTTTTCTAGAGCCCTGAATTTGCAGTCAGAGGACATTAATTCTATTTCTGATTCTACTGCTTCCTATTTCTGTGACTTAGGGTTGGGCATGTTAACTCTCTGGGCCATGATTTCCTCATTTCAAAAATGGAAGAGTTGGAATAGATCTCAAATCTCCCTTCCAGCTCTGTGTGTCTTAAGCTAGGACAATGTGATCACACTGTTGAAATCACTTCTCTTTGATGTTCTTCACAAGACATTTCTCTCCACTAATCGTTCATTTCAGTTAGTCTGTTAATCATGTTTTTTTCAGCCACCCCCACCAGGAGGTGGCATAATATGGTTAGTGGTCTTCTTCACTGCTAAGGGCAGGGTACACCTCTTTCCATCTAATCTGGGAGCCTCCTTCCATACCTGGACTCATTGAGGGTTTGTCTTCTGAACCACACCAAACTTGTTTTGTCTGTCTACTGGAAGTAGACAATATAGAGGAATAATTTTGTCTTCTTCAGAGAAAACTGCCTCTCCCTTCAGCCTTATCTTCTCGGCCAATGCTATGAAACTACCTCTCTTTCTCTTTTCCCAGTCAGATTTCTCAGCTAATAGAAGTGCAATTTCCCTCAGCTCTTAGCCAGATTTCTTACGCAATGGCAATTTCCATAGGAGAAAAATTGTTATTTAGGGTTTAAGGTACAAGGCAGTCAAAGGCTTCATTATGACCACAGTTACAAACTAGGCAAGGAGAAAAATCTTTTTACACATTGAGAAGGGAGGCTTTCTGGGTTGTCAGATACTGAATTCCCCCATTTTTGCAAAGATTCTACTGGGATACAGAAAAGATATGGTCATACCGGGTGCACAAGGCAACCACTGACCTTCGAAAGCAGTTTGTTGTACTCTAAGGGAAGGGACTCAGAATTCCCAGTTCACTGAGGTGCCTTCCAAATCTCAAAAAGCCTGTGTGACCTTGAGAAATTCAATCTCCCTTTTCCTCAGTTTCTTTGTCTGTAGACTAGACATCCTTTGAGGTCCCTACTCCCTCTACATTTATACTTCAGCAATACTATTAGTCTGACACTGACCTTGGGGATTTGAGACAGGACATGTCTGTTTGTCTGTTGGTTAGCCCTGAACAAGATTTAAGGTAAAAGAAAGCAAAACATAAAAGTCAGATATAACTGTACTTTTGCACAAAAATAGAGACTTTTTTTTTCTAAAATGGAATTACTAATGTTGAGAGGAAAAATACGATCCATACCACAACCCCAACCCCATCATACAGTAAAGTTTTTTGTTTTGTTTTGTTTTTATCACTCAGTTTATGACAGAAGATACACAGGTCTGGGTTGAGATCAGGCCTGCCTTTGATAGTTTTACTAGTACTTATCTGTTTTCAATCTTCTGTCAACTGTTATATATTATTTACCTGTCTTTATTTTATCTTGTTCAAGTCTCTCAGTTCCATTCTTACCTTAGTTAGGATTATAAACCTATTTTAACTCTTGCTTTTATGCCCTCCAGTAGAGGTAAGTTTCCCCAGGGTAGGCTTTCTGGAATGGGAAAGGAATCTAGTGACACTATCACAAGGATATGGTTTTAACCTCAGCTCATCAATCCTTCTATTCTACACAAATGGCAGCAGCTGGACTGCTATTAATCCTTGCCCTGCATCCTCTGAGCAATACAATGCAGGTTAGTCTTTCCAGAGTCTTCTCACAAATTGGAATTTCTTTTTTTATTATTACCTCTATTCAATCGCAGTATTCATGAGGCCATGAACTCTGATAGGATGATGATGATGATGACGACAACGATGACAGCAGTTAGTTTTTCATAAAACTTTAATGTTTTCTAAGTGTTTTATCTATGCTATCATATATAAACTTCACAACAATCCTGGGAGATAAGTGCTATTATTATTATCCCCATTTTATAGATGAGGTGAAAGAGGTTAATTGACTTTCCCAAAGTTACACAGCTATTAAGTGTCTGAGGCAGGATTTGAATTCTTATCTTGCTGAATCCATGCTCAGCAATCTATCCATGGAAGCATTTATATGTCTTGATTTTGAACTAGTTCATACTTAATGTATGTAGCACAAAGACAGATATTTTAGTAAAAGTTTGTTAAATTAAATTGAGTTTCCATGAAAGTAAAAAACTGGGGACAGTAGAAAGATTACAACAAGGAAACTGCTGGTTGACCCTAAACACTAACTTTTGGCTGGATGACAAGAACTGGTGGCTGATGCCATCTGTTACTTCCAGGGTCTTTTTTCCCTCTGGTTCAGTGAACCAGGCATTGCTCCTTCCACATCACATTTGCTGAAAATCAGACAAAAAAATTTCCATTCATTGACAAATGATATGTGAATTTGGCCAGTTAGTGCCAGGTCTGAAAATGGGATAAATGCCTACTGTCTCACTTGGCAGCCCCTGGAGAGGACTCAGGCCAGTATGTTCACTCTCCTCCAAGTCATCCCTAATTTATTTTTTCTTCCAGTACCAGGAGGGAGCTGAAAGGGTTTAGTCAAGAGAGAATTTGGATGAGCAACTCTAGGTTTAGGGAACTTTTAGTTAAAGGTTAGATAAGAATGATTAGGTGCTACTCAGATTGGGACTGAGTAGACTTCTTTTGACATACAGTTCTAATTACTTTATATTATTCTCACAGTATGGTAGTGGGTGTTTTTCTTGTCTTCTGGAAGGGTATCATGTGGAAGTGGTGTACATATATCAGAACCATTCCTAGGAATTTTTGCACCATCAATCTCATTTGATACAGGAGGGCAGGCAGACAAAACCCCCATAGGAAGACTGAGATAGAGACAAACCTCAGGGCATCATGACACCCCTGCAGAAAAGCCTAGTTATCCTATTCTGCCCACAAGGAATCAAAGTCATTTGCCATCTTCCTATTTTAACATTTTGCTCTTTATGATTAAGTGCAAAAAGTCAACTGTTTCTTCACACTTAGCATCTAAAAAGTTGATTACTTGAGGGATCAAGGTAGGTTGGTAACCTTTATGGTAGGGGTTCTTAATCTGATATCCATGAATATGTTTTTTTTTTCATTTTAATGGCTATTTTTTAATATAATTGCTTTTCTTTGTAATTTTCTGTATTTTATTTTATGCATTTTAAAACACTATGCAGTGAAATGTCCATAAGCTTCACCAGACTGTCCAAAGGATATATGACATTAAAAAAGGTTAGGAAGTTTTATTCTAGTCCAAATCCTTCATTCTATAGATGAAAAGGACAGTTTCTCTAAAATCCCATAGAGATCACATGGCAGCTCTTTCCTCTGCTTCATGTTCTCTTCCTATTCCCACAACTAAAGTCCTTTATAATTCAAAAGTATTGATGATGTTTTGGAAATTGTTGGATTTGTAAGCAGAGACCCAAGATCAAATAATGGCTTTGACATTTAATGGCTAAATGCCCTCACTCAAGTCCCTGAAAATCAGTGTCTTATTTTCTTCATCTATAAAATGAGAAAGTTGAAATAGGTGACCTGTAGGGTAGGTAAACCAACTCTGAATACTTTTTGTTTCAGTCATGCCTGATTGACTTTTCATGACCCCATTTGGAGTTTCCTTGGCAAAGATAATGCAGTAGTTTGCCATTTCTTTCTCTGGCTCATTATATAGATGAGGAAACTGAGGCCAATTAGGGGGTTAAGTGACTTGCCCAAGCTCACACAGCTAGTCAATGTCTGAGGCTGGATTTGAACTCCGGTGCTCCTGAGTCCAAGAAGGACACTGTATGATTTGCATCATTTAGCTGCCCACTGAATCCTTATCTCTAATGCCAATTGGTAAAGACACATGGAATAGATACAGGAAATGAACTCCTCCAGGGAGTGGGTGAAAAGAGCTCAGTGACATAACCACCTGCCAATCCTTTCAGAGAACTAACAGAAACACAGTATTAACTCCTCAGTCAGCTTGAAGTCTTCTTTGCATTATGTTGCCCAACAATGAGCTCCTCTCTTTTGGAGTCTCAGTTTTCAGCAACAGAAGCAAAAGTCTCCTTGGAGAATTCGTTTCAGCATCCTTTTTGAAGTAAAGTCTCTTTCACTAATTCATTGAGGCTATGGCTTTCCCCCCCAAAAAAGTCATTTCCTTGGAAAAGATCATTTATGGTAATAGAAAGTCTGCTACCTCACTTCATATTGTTTTATGCAAATTGCATTTAGAACACTTAAAAGTGTTTCCATTCATGAAGCATGAAAAAATTTAGGGAAATCTATTGGAATACAGGATTCCTTTAACTCCCAAGCCTCTGAAGAAGGTTCCCTGACCACCCACAAACCTCCCAACTTGCAGAAGCCAGGAAAGTTAATTTGCTGCCTTTTTCCAAAAGTGATGAAGAGTGATGATAGATTCTTTGGAGGAACATGATGAAATAGTCAGTAATCTGATCATAGGATCATAAATTTAGATCGGTAAGGTGTCTTAGAAATCATGTAGGATACTTGAGGGCAGGGATTCCTCCATTTATGTCTTCTTATCCTTAGTGCCCAGCATAGGACCATAGATTTGGAGCTGAAAGAGGCTTTCATGGTCATCTATTTTACCTTGCTTATTTTATGGATGAGACAACTGAAGACTAGTTGACTTGCCTAGGGATACACAGATAACTAACAGCACTTAAATCTAAGTCTTCTGTATTACAATCAGTACTCTTTAGAGAGGAAAAATGGGATGATAATAGTACTTACTTAACTGGGTTGTTGTGAGAATCAAATATTATATGTAAAGTGTTTTGAAAACTTTAAATCAATATAGATTAAGTGGAGTCAGGGTGTGTGAACTAGCTGTCTGAGTTTGGGCAAATCACTTTCTCTATGTGAGTTTCATTTTCCTGATTTTTATAATGGAGGTGGGAAAGGTCAGGGACTGAAAAGGTAGTGACTAAAGTTGTTTCTGTCTTTAAAAAATTGAGACTCTTTGTTATGATACATGAATGGATTAATGATCTCATCATTGTGAATCTTTTCTCTGTTGCTAGGGATCATTACCCATCCATCCCTCATTTTATTCATATCTTATTATAATCACTTTGTAATGGATGTATCCAATAGGCTAATGGTTTTCCTTTACTCTTAAAAACTGTTGATGTTGTTCAGCCATCAACTGTCAAGAACATCTCAAGATATTGAGAAAAACAGGGAAAGGAAACTAAAACTCTGTCATATATAATGTGTGTGACTTTCAGGGATTGATTAATAAATTGCTCTTTTTTTGCTTCTTTTGCCTCTCTTTTCCCTGTGAAACTTTGCTTTTTTTTTTTTAAGATATACATTTTATCATTAAATATTTCCAACTTACATGTAAAAATATTTCATTCATTTTTAAAGAAAATTTGATTTCCAGATTCTCTCCTTCCTTTTTGTGCCTCCCCAGTCCCTGGAGAAAGCATGCAATATGATACAGATTATACATGTTAAGTCATGAAAAAGATATTTTCATGTTAGTCATGTTACAAAGGAAAGCATGCACACACACACACACACACACACTGAGAAAAACAAGAAAAAGAAAGTAAAAGAAAAGGTATATGTCAATTTGCACTCAGAATTTACCAATTCTCTTTATACATAATAGCATTTTTCATCATGGGTCCTTTGGAATTTATTCGGATCATCTTCATCAGAATAGTTAAGTCTTTCACGGTTATAACTCTTAAAATACTACTGTTACTGTGTACAATGTTCTCTTGGTTCTGCTTACCTCATTTTGGATCAGATCACAGAGGTTTTACCGGATTTTTTTCTGAAACTATACTACTCATCATTTCTTATAGCATAATAGTATTCTATTACAATCATATACCACAACTTGTTAACCCATTCCCCCAAATGATGGAAGTCCTACTGATTTTCTTTTCTTTTCTTTTTTTTTGCCACCACAAAAGAGTGACATACATGTTTTCTCTACAGATAGATACTTTCTCCCACTCCTCTTTTGGGATCTTCTTTGGATATAGAACGAAAATTTGTATTGCTGGATCTAAAGGATTTTCACAGTCTTAAAGCTCTTTGGGCGTAAGTCCAAATTCTGCTCTGGAATGATTGGACTAGTTCAAAACTATTGAAAGTGCCTCAGTGTCCCAGTTTTTCCCCATCCCATCCAGTGTTTCTCATTTTCCTTTTCTCTTAAGTTAGCCAATCTGATAAATATGATAGGAGTGGTGTGATATCTCAGAATTGTTTTACTTTGCATATTTGTAATCAATAATGATTTAGAACATTGTTATGTAACTATTGATGGTTTTGATTTCTTCTTCTGAAAACTGTCTGTTCATATCCTTAGACCATTTATCAATTGAGTAATTCAGTACAGCTGAGGATGTGGATGTCAAGAGTATGAAAAATGTCAATCTGCCTTTTAATAGAATTTCATTTCTTTTCCAGTCTGGATATAGGCTTCATTTTTTTTTTTTTACTATTTAGCCACTATTTTCTAGAAGTTCATCTTTGATACTTATTTATCCTCTTAATATTGTTAGACCTTGGCTTAAAAAGGCTTAAAAGTCTCCCACTACATCCAGGGCCATCTCCAGTTGTCCTGATCTACATCTTGCCCCTGGATTCAAATGGCTCCAGAGCAGAAAGTGAGGCTGGTGATTTTATACCGCCCTCCCTCACTTAAATTCACTTGCCTGTTACGACATCAACTGACTGATGTCATGATAGCTCTTAAAGAACTAAAGGCAAACAATAACATTGCCTTGTATTTTTATTAATTTGATTCAGTTCTCTATATTTTGAGAAATGAGGCATTTTTCAGAGAATCTTCCTATAATATTTTTCTCACTGCTCTGTCTTCCTTCTAATTTTGGCTGCATTCCTTTTGTTTGTGCAAAACATTTTTAATTTCATCTAATCAAAATTTTACTTCCCATAATTCTTTCTCTTGTTTGGTCACAAACTCTTCTTTTATCCACAGATCTGGCAGGTACACGTTTTCCATGCATCCCTGATTTACTTATGACATCACCTGTTTTGTCTAATTTATCCCTTTTGATCTTATCTTGGTATGCAGTGTGTGATGTTAGTCTATGCCTGGTTTTTATCTTTTCTTTCTCCTGAACTCTTTTCCAATTTTCCCAGAGATTTTTGTCAAATGGGGAGTTCTTGTCCCAAAAGCTTGGATCTTTGGGTTTATCAAACAATAGGTTGCTATGTTCACTTACTACTCTGTTTTGTGTACCTAAACTATTCTATACATTATTGTATTTCTTAGCCAATACCAGATTTTCTTTATGATTGCTGTTTTTTAATATAGTTTGAGATGTGGCACTTCTGGGTTGACTAAATTTTGTTTTAAATTGATTCCCTTGATATTCTTGAATTTTGTTCTTCCAGGTGAATTTTATTATTATTTTTTCTAGCTTTGTAAAATTATCTTTGGTAGTTTGGTTGATAAAGCACTGAATAAGTAAATTGACTTAGGTAGAATTGTCATTCACTTTTTTGACTCAGTCTACCCACGAGCAATTAATATTTCTCTAATTGTTTAGATCTGACTTTATTTGTGTGAAAACTGCTTTGTAATTATGTTCGTATAGTCCCTGGCTTAGTGTTAGTAACTAGACTGCCAAGTATTTTATATGTACTGCAGTTACTTTAAATGGGATTTTTTTCTTTCTATCTCTTGCTGCTGGGTTATGGTGTTTTGTTTTAGTTTGGTTTTGCTGGCAGCATATAGAAATGATGATTCATGTAAATTTATTTTATATCCAGAACTTTGCTAAAGTTGTTAATTGTTTTAAATCTTTTTTTTTTTTAAATAGGTCTCTAAGAATACCATTATATCATCTGCAAAGTGTGGTAGTTTGTTTCCTCATTACCTATTTTTATTCAGTTTTTTTTTCCTTAGGTTATTACTATAACTAGCATTTCAGATAGAATATTGAAAAATGACAGTGATAATGGAAATTTTTGTTTCATCCTGACTGTACTGAGAAGGCTCCTACCCTATCTCCATTACAGATAACACTTGCAGATGGTTTTAATCATCTTAAGGAAAGTTCCATGTATTCCTATACTTTCTAGTGTTTTTAATAGGAATCAGCATTGTATTTTGTCAAAAGATTTTTCTGTACCTATTGAGATAAATATATGGTTTCTCTGGGTTTTGTTATTAATATGGTCACTTATGCTAATAATCTTCTTAGTATAGAATGAGCCCTGCATTCCTGGTATAAATTTTACCTGGTCACAGTGCATGATCCTTGTGATATATTGTTGTAATTTCCTTGGCAGTATTTTGGTTGAATTTTTTGCATCAACATTCATTAGGGAAATTCACCTATAATTTTTCTTTATGTTTCTATTCTCCATGGTTTTGCTATCAAAATCAAATTTGTGTCATAAAAGGAATTTGATAGGATTCATTCTTGACCTATTTTTTTAAATTTTAGTTTATATAGTATTGGGATTATTTCTTAAATGCTTAAGTCTCTTAAAATTCTTCATTTTTTTCTTTTCTGTCAGTTACAATAAATCCACCTCCTCTTTCTCCTCAAATAAACCATCCCTTCATAACAAATATGTATAGTCAAGCAAAACTAAGCAATATGTCATCCATGAGTGAAAATGCAGGTGTGGTTTTATTCCTCTTACCCAGTAATCTCAAAGTTTGATCCAGAAACCCCTGGGAGTACAACAACACTTTAAGGGGATTTGTGAGATCAAAACTATTTTCATAATAATACTAAGGTATTTTGACATCCAATATAGTAACTACAGATAAATATAACACACAAACAAAAGCCCTTTGGAGTCCACAATAATTTTTAAGCATGTAAAGGAGTCCAAAGATGAAAAACTTTGAGAATTGCTACTGTAGTCCATAATCAATCTCTCTATCAAAGGTAGAAGGTATGTTTCATCTTAGATCTTTTGATGCCATGGTAGATTACTCCTTTACTCAAAATCCTGACATGTTCCAGAAGTTCTCCTCCCATGTTATTTTGGTTACACATTACATATACATGCACAGATATATCCATATCTAGAGAGACACATTTGTACGTGTATGTATGTATACATAGGAACACATTATATGATATATATTGATGTCTATTTTGCTATGATTACTTAACTGCAGGTTTTATAAACCACTGGCGCTAGGTGAGGCCTAAAGAATGTCTTCCTAGTCTCATGTTTTTTTGTTTTGTTTCATTTTTAGCAACCAGATATTTCTCCTTGATATTGGAGAGAGGGCAGGGTGTGGGGGTACAACGTGAGAGAGGCCTGGGGAAAGGTAACAGCTACCAATTGTAATCAAATCTGGGTGAAGGCATCCTTGGAGAGAAGCTTTCATTTCAGTGACTGCTAACCACATTTGCCTTTTATTGCTCTTCATACTCAAGGGAATCTATCAAAGTGGTTGAGAGAGAAAAGAGAAAATCCCAAAGGACAAAGAGCTACACAGCCCAGTAGTGTTGTTGACATTCTGTCCAAGGAGTCCTCTAGATATAGAATTTCACCCCAATTGACCAGAAACCTGATATGTTGTATGCAGAACTCAGGCAGCTCGTCAAAGAACCTAGGTTAGGGTTCAGGTAGCAAGAGAGAGAGTTTCTATCTAGTCATTTGGAAAAAAAAAAAAGACCATTATCCAGTGTTGATCAGTTAAACCAGCAGTGAGATTTCTCAGGAAAAAAGTATGGATATTTTAGTCTATTTTTGAGCTTCATTTCAAGCTAACTTCATTTTGGTTGCATCAGTTTAAAGCTTAATGAGCAGAGTATTTGTGTGCCTTTCTTCTCATAGCCCCTCCAACACTAATTATTCCCCTATTTTTCCATCTTTGCCAATTTGCTGAGTTTGAGGTGAAACATTAAGAGTTCTTTAGGCTTGAATTGATACAATTATAAAATCATTATGTTATTTATAACAGTTTGAAATTCTTCTTTTGAAAATTATTTATGTTTTTGACCACTTATAAACTGGCAAATGGTAATTAGTCATATATTTATGTTAATACACTAAATAGCTTGGCTATTAAGTTAAATCAATAAGATTTAATTAAGCCCTGTTTGTCATGTTGAGTATGAATTTGTTGGTATAATGCAAATAAAAATAGAAAGACATTCCCTACCCTCTAGAACCTAACATTAAAGGGAAATGAAAAACAGAGGAGGAGGGGGGAGGAGATGAGAATATCCTTGTGCCAGTGGGGATGGGGGCAGGAAGGAAGAGAAGTTGGAACTCAAAGTTTTAGGAACAAATGTTGAGAATTGTTTTGGTGTACAACTGGAAAATAAGAAATATAGGCAATGGAGTATAGAAATTTGTCTTGCCCTACAGGACAAGAGAAAAGATTGGAATAAGGGAAGAAATGGGTGTTAAAAGGGAGGGCACATTGGTGGAAGGAGCAACCAGAATGCATGGCATTTTGGGTGGGAGGGGAGAGATGGGGAGAAAATTTGGAACTCAAAATCTGGTGGAAATGAATGTTGAAAACTTATTAATTAATTAATTTAAAAAATTAAAAAACAAACAAAAAAAGCTATTCATATTAAAAAAACAAAGAACATATCCTTGTGAGAGTTGTGAAAAGAAGATAGGAGAAATCAGAAATAGAGCCTGGAAAGGTAGGAAGACAAAAATGACCTGGGCCTCCTCCTTAAAATGTAGGTTCTGGAAGAACCTAGTCAGTCAAAGGGAGAAGTCATAATGATGGAAGGCATTTCTAATACCATGTTGAGAGGTATCTGGTACATTGTAGGAATAGCTGAGGAGACTCAGGAGTATAGCCTGTCAATTTCTTGTCAGAGATATTTGATGCAAAATTTATTTCCCTTTCACTGCATTTGCCTTCTGTATACTACCTGTATTAGTTTTGTTCATGGAAAAACTTTTCAATATCATATAATCAAAATTATTTCTATTTCATCTTTTAGACTGACTCTTAATTGATTTAAGAATCCTTCCCTTAGTTTTAGCTGTGAATGGTATCTGATTCTGTTCTCTTTCATTTTTTTTGATATGATATCCTTTTACATTTAGGTCATCTATCCTTGTTGTGCCTCATGATATATGTTGATCTAAGTCCAATTTCCACCAAGTTATTCTCTACTTTTTCAATAGTTCTTGCCAAATAGACATGCACTGGAGTTTGGGAAAAACAAAACAAAAAACGAATTAATAAATCATTATATACAGTCGCTACATATTAACTGGAGGATTAGGAAATCTAACATTTATAAGACTCAGTGGAATCTGGGCTCCTTGGATTGCTTTTCAATACATCAGTTATCACTATCATTTAAAGGATCATCATCCATGGCCTTTGCATGACCTGGTATAGCAATCATCCTACATACCCAGGATGACCTACTAACATATGCTCTTACATCTGCTTTACTAGGAAAGATAGTTGTTTAAGGGGTAAACAATCTTTCTAAATTACATTCATTAGTTGAAGGGAAAGTCAGTACCCTGAATTTCAGAGAAAATATAAGCAGAAGAGTAAAGACCAAGAGACAGGACTCTACTGTCTGAATCAAGGCAATATTGCTATAAACTTAAATACATCCCTGGATCAAGAAAGTCTTTACATCTGAGCAGTCAGGGGGTCTGAACATAGGGCTGCTCAGATTCTCAACCAGGGATTCACAAGCTCCTTCTCATAAAGGAGCCCACAAAGCAAAATGCCAACTCAGAGTATACATACATTTCTCAGAGCCAGAGGGCACACAACCCTCCTGTCTCAGTGCCTAATTAGAAATTAGCAAAAGGTGTGAAAAGTAAGCCTCACCTAAGCAAGCTTCCCTTAATGGGATCCACTTGAGGCCTATTAATGGAGAGGGAAGATCTTAAATTCCATTAGCATTATAGTAGAGCTCTTCTTTTCTTTCTTTAATCAACCCTCTTCACTCCCTTCATTTGTTTCCAATCTTAGTATCCGATATATGAATTAACAAAACACCAAAAACACAATGGGACCCCATTAACTGGAGAATTACAACTAAATCATCATATATAAATAGTGGGATTGTAAAAGGAATTGACCCTGTGATTCCTTTGGTTTAATGAGCTCCCAGATAAGAAAACTCATTATACCAATGCAAATTGGGAGCTAGTTAGCAATACCTAGTCATAGAAAATTGCCCAGAACTTTAAGAGGGTAAGTAGGAGACCTAGTTTCAAATTATGCCTTTGATGTGCCTATCTGTAATTCCTTGGCTAAATCTCTCCAATTCATTCCTTTAAAACTTTTTCAACCAGGCTATTAAAATATTCTTCAGATTGTCTTTCTACCTCAAGCCTCTCTTCATTGTACTTTATCCTCAACTCAGCTGCTAAAGTGATCTTCCTTAAGTATATGCCACCACCATAGTTAATAAAAGTTATTAGCTCCCTATAATCTCTTGGTTCCAATATAAAGCTCTTAGTTTGATGTTTAATATTCTTTATAACCTCTTCCCTTTCAAGCTTTTCAGTCTTCTTACACTTTGCTCTCTTTTACACAGTCTATAAGCCATCTAAGCTGGTCTACCAATTGTTAATCCCACAGGACACTCTCTCTCCTGTCTCTGTACCTTCTCTTCTCCCTCTATACATCTACCTCTGAGCTTCATTGGTTTCCTTCAAGTTCAGCTAAATTCCTACCTTCTGTAAGAGGCCTTGCTCTATCTCCTCCATTCTCTCCATTCCTCATATGACTAGTGTCTTTCCCTTCAGATTACATTCCATCTACTTGCTAAATTGTTATTTATCCTCGTTTTCAAAGAGGATTAATGACATTAGAGGCGGTGTCTTGACTCTCATGTGAATTGGATTTAAGTGAGGCAGAGTTGCCCACAGTCATCAGTCCCATTCTCTGTTCCTGAGTCATTGAAGTCCAATGGTGAGACAAAACTCAAGATGACCGACAATGGCCTGGGATGCAGTGAATGACCTTAGCATCTTCAATATCTGACTAAGCTCTAAGTGCTCCATAACACCTATTTTAATTGCCTTCTTGGCCATTGAAATGACTTATTCTCATCTGTCCATTTCTCCTAAGAGAAATCTTCACATGTTTGAGGTAGATATACCCTTAACTCACCCATGGGCTTGAAGCCTGTCAATTACCCACAACCTGGTTTAGCCCATCACCTTAGACGGATTACCAGGGTATGGCTGCTGTGCATGCTACAACTTCTTGGAGTCACAAGTGAGAGTTGGGTGGAAGGTGGACACCAAAAGGTGATGAGCAGCCCTGAAAAGGGCTCACCAAGTCCTCATATCAGAGGTACTAGTCTTCCTGGAATACCCATACATGCCATACTTTCTAGCTATTGCATATGTGTCTAGTTATTTGCATGTTGTTTCTCTACTAGAATGTAAACTTTGTGAGGTCAAGGGCTATTTTTTCTTTGTTTTTGTTTGTTTTGTTTTATATTTATCTTTGAAGTATTCCCAGTGCTTCACACAGTGCCTGGATTACATGGTAAGTCATTAATAAATACTTATTAACTAGATGATGGATTACAGTCCCTTTGAACCTCAATTTCTTCATCTATAAAATGAAGGGATTGAATGAGATGGTGTCTGAGGTCCCTCCCAGTTCTATAATAGCACAGCTCAGAATAGTGCAGCACTTGTATGCCAGAAGCTTGACTTGAACCCGGGTCATCTTTACTCTGAAGTCATCTCTCTAATCCCTCTGTCATATCTCTAACAAATGAAACTAAATTATTTTTTTCCTTTTCAATACTTATGTGTCTGAAGGACTTTCAAATGTTCTAAACTGAAATCACAAAAAGATGCTAGCCTTCCTGTAAAGTTAATTCTCCAAACTTTTTTTTTTCTCAAGGAGACACAGCAAATGCCTGTCAACTCTAAATGCCCCTTGAACTAACCTTGTCCTAGTTTTCCCTCTGCCAACTTATCATGAAGAAATCTTGATCAGGACAGGAGCCTGGACTCAGAAGCTTTGTGTTCCTTTAATCTTAACAGAGATAACAGCATCCCTAAACCCTGGTGCTTGCTGGCTGTCACCAGCCCACGGGCAGGTAACTTTTCTTTAAAAGATTCTATAGATGCCAGACTATAAGAACCTCTTTCTCCCCCTCAGACTGTGTCTATAGCTGCGAAGAGCATGGTGCCTCCAGGTTCTTGGGGAGAAAGGGAATGTGCAAGTGGAGACAATTGAATATTTTAAATAAATCAATTGGGAAAAGATGTCAGTTTTCAATTGTGATTTTCTCAAATCCTTTTCTGCTTGCCATCACCAGAATACTTCTGTGAATGTCATCTCTTTGGCTGAGACTAGGTATCAGAGTAGATAGAGCATGGACCTGAAGTCAGGGAGACCTGAATTCAAAACTGACCTCAGATACTCACTAGGCCTGTGATCTTGAGCAAGTCACTTAACTTTTGTATGACTCAATCAATAAACGTTTATTAAGCACCAACTATGAGCCAGACAGTATGCTATGTGATAGAGATACAAAAAAAATCAAGACAGTCCCTGACCTCAAGGTGATTATGATCTAATGGAACAGACAAGAAGGAAATAAATACATTTGCAAGTTAGATCCAAGAGAATCATTAAGTAAATAAGAGAAGGATAGCACTAGAATTGAGTGAAATTAGCGTAGACTTCCTGTGGTACGATGGACTTTTAGAAGGAACCTGAAGTAGGTCAGGGAAGCCAGTAAGTAGAGATGAGGACTTAGACCATTCCAGGCATGTGGGGTAGCCAGAGAGAAGGCCCAGAGCTAAGAGATGGAGAATCCTACTCATGGGACTTCTAGAAGACAAGTGTCACTGAATCAAAGAGTACATGTTGTTGAGTAAGATGCAAGAATACTAGAAAAGTAGGAGGGAATTAGATTAAGAAGGGCTTTAAGTGGCAAAGTGTTTTGTTCCTATCATAGAGGCAATAGGGAATCATTGGAGTTTAAGTGGGTGGGGGTGATATGGTAGGACTTGTGCTTTAGGAAAATCTCTGGTGACTAAATGGAGGATGAATTGGAATGGTGAAGAGACTTAAAGAAGGCATCATCAAATTATAGCAATAGCCTATGCATAATGTGATGATGACCTGCCCCAGGGTGGTGCCAGTAGTAGAGGAGAGAAGGGAAGATATTTGGAAAGGTGAAATCAACAGGCCTTGACAATGCATGGGTGGGAGGGAGAAATAGTGAGAAGTTAAGGATACTATTTAGGTTTCTAGAATGATATTTAAGTTGCAAACTTGAGGGACTGGAAGGATGGTGCTGCTCTATGTGGTAACAGAGAATAAGAAGAAGGGGGGCAGTTTAGGGGAAAAGATAATGAGCTCAGTTTTGGACATGCAAAGTTTAAGATGTCTACTGGACATAGTGGGAGTGACCCAAAGCTGAGGCTTGTCATGGCATAATGAGTGAAACGATAAAGGGTTAGAAATTCAAGAGAGGACAATGTACGCTTGAATTGGATCACCAAGTGGTCAAGATGGGGAAGAGAGAAGAAAGTAACTAGTGCCAGGGAGACAGTGTGGAAGAGAATTGAGGGGCTAAGGGACTAGAGGTCACTGTGAAAGAAAATTAGGAATTTGTACAGAAAGGCAGAGGGAAAGGTAAAAAAACCAAAGACCATCATTGGATAAGAGAATTTCAAGAGAATATGGAGGTAGAATAAATGTGGGGTGATGGAAGGATCAAGAGAATGACCATTGCTGTGTGTGACTTGAAGTGGCACAAGTTCAACTGTAAAATGGAGATCTTAATAGCATCTATTTCCCAAAGTTATTGTGAAGATGAAGTGTGATATTTGTAGTGTTTAGCATGGTACTGGTACATCATAGCTATTTATTAAATGCATTTTCATTCTTTACTTCTTTTTTTCTCTTTTCTCTTTCCCTTCTTTCTTCCTTCCCGTTTCCTTCCTTGCTTCTTTTCTTTTCTCTTTCCTTCCTTGAAGTCTTTGGCTCCTTTTAAACTAGGTTCCTGTTCCTGACAGAATATCAAGGGATGGTTTTGACATTTAAATTTAAACTTTTTGAGGGCAGGGGATGAGGCATTTTATTGTCACTCAGTTCTTAGCACAGCACTGGGGCCATAATGTTACAGAACACTTACTGATGGATTGATTCTTTGCAGGTAGAAATAGTAGAGAGAGGGTTGGCTTGGACTCAGGAAGATCTGGGATCATAGGTTTACAGGTTTTTATATTTACAACAGGAAAGGACCTCTCACAGACAATCTAGTTCAATACCCCACCCACCCTCACTTCCAACATCCTCTCTCCATTTTTTTTCCCCATAGAATTCTGAAGCCCAGAAAGTTTAAGTTACTGGCCAAGGTCATAGGTCATATAAATCAGATGAGATCACAGAATCCTATACTTTGAGCTGGAAGGGAACTTAGAGGTCATTTTGTCTGCATGCTTTGCATAAAAATGAGGAAAACTAAGGCAGAGAGAGGTTAACTTCTAAGTCCATGGTTTGTTGCTTTTTCCATTTTATTTAGGAAAATGACCAAGGAAGAAATTGGAAGCACCACTGAGCATTGGACCAACAGGTAAGATTCCCAGGAACTGGTCCTTCAGCCAGAGGCATATTAACTGTATATTGACTTGTCCAAAGTCACACAGATAGTGTTAGGGTCAGAATTTTGAGTGTAAGTCATCTTAATAAAAATATAATGTATTTTTATGGTTTACCATTTGTTATTTATACCATGATATCTACATAACACAGCTTTTGACATACATGTGTGATGTGTGATCATGTGGCCATGGACAAGTTATTCAAATTCCTAGCATCTGTGGAAATTCTCTAAGACTATAAGTTATGGAGGAGTTGTTGCCCTGGTGATGGGGAAACCCATTTGAGAGTTTTATAGACTTAATCTAAAGAAAATAACAAGTTTGCACCAATCCTCCCCCTTCCAAAAGAAAACCTCTATAATTTTTTGTAAGGTATTGGTAAGGATTATATATGACAATGTATATGAAGAGCTAAATGAGTGGAAGTCATTGCTATTGTTATATCCTAATTTTCTAAAACCACATCATTCCCATCAGATTGACTAATATGACAAGAAAGGAAAATGACAAATGTGGGAGAAGATATGTGAAAATTCGGACACTAACACACTGCTGATAAAGTTGTGAAATGACCCAACCATTCAGGAGAGCAACTTGAAACTGTGCCCAAAGGGCCATCAAACTGTTCATATGCTTTGATCCAAGTAATTCTTAGTTTATACATAAGCTCATTGTGAAGAAAGTCATTTCTAACTTTAACATTACACAGAAATCTGAGCTAATATGACTATTTTTGATGTAACCTTAAAGACGGGGTAAGACCCTCAAATATTAACCCTTTTGTACTCTTTATCTTTTAATTGAACTATTTTTAAGTGTGTAAGGGGTGGAAGTAAGGCTGGAACCTTTATTCTTAGCGGTAATAAGTTTAATAAGTTGGCCCCTAATAAATGAAGTAAAACTTGGTTTGTCTTAAAATTACCTCTTTCCTGTTTCCAAAAATCATCGCTAATTTTAGTCTTCTGGGATCTGTTGTTTCAACTGTTTTTTAGTTGTGTCTGATTCTTCATAAGCCCATTTGGGGTTTTCTTGGCAAGGATATTGGAGTGGTTTGTCATTTCCTTTTCAGCTCATGCTACAAATGAGGAAACTGAGGCAAAATAATCATGTGACTTGCCCAGGGTCACAGACAAAGTGCGAATCTAAGCACAAGTTTGGACTCAGGAAGATGAGTCTTCTTGATTTCAAGTTCAGTATTCTATCCAATGAACCACCTAAACTGCCCATTCCGGGACTAGACAAAGCATTTAATAAAGTCTTTCATGCTATACTTATGGATGGGATAAGGGATGAGAAGGTTGATTGGGAACCCTCAGATGACCAGACTCAGAGATTGTGGATGTAAACTCTGAGTCAAGGTACAAAAATATCTCAATCAGTCAAAGCAATCAGTCGCGCGTAATAGGGATAAATGTCAAGTTTGCCTTAAATTCAGGTAACCAGTTTCACAACTGACATGTTTTTGGTACCACTAGTATTTTTCCCCTCACTACTGGAAGAGAGAAGGATAAGAAAGATTTGTCAGTATTAATGACAGTGGCTACTCTTTCTCTGAGGAGCTTCCCTTCAGTGGAGAGTAATATTTGATACTTGTCCTCTCACTCTGGATTCTCTTGATTATCATCCTAAGGTTATAATACATCTTTTCCTCAAGGACAAGATTCTGAGAATCCTACTTGCCTATGCAATACTTTCTTCATTTTTCAATTTCCTGAATAAAATGGAGAATCAATGGGTTATATCAGTGACATAACTGAAAGCAATCATAGGTGTTTGCCTCTGTGGGTTCAATCACACCCCTCAAGGTTGTTTGTCTCTCTGCAGCAAAGGATATTAGCGCTGAAATTATGGCGGAAAGGGGATTCCATTGGGCGGTGGGAAAACAATAGTAGATTTACAATCAAAGGACTTTGGTATAAGTACTGGTTTTTTACTTCCTTTATAAACTTGGGCAAGAGACTGATTAGACCTCACTTTCTCCATCTCTTAAATGAAGGGACTGAGCTAGAGAATTTCTAAATCTAGTCTCCTATAAGAACCAGAACTGAAAGCTCATCCAGCCTCTATTTTTCAGTTGTTTCAGTCATATCTCACTCATTTGGGGTTATCTTGGCAAAGCTATTGGAGTAGTTTGCCATTTCCTTCTCCAGTTCACTGCCATCCAATTTATAAAGGAGAAAAGCCCAGCTCCAAAGAATTGGCTTGCCTAAAGTCACCCAGGTAACAAAGAGAGAGCTGGGATTCATCCCCAGATAATCCATCTTCAAATGCAGTGTTCTTTCCAGTGTGCCCCGCTGGAAGGCCCTAATTCTTCCTTCTTACAGAGTGACCCAATAGCTGTGGGACTCTAAGCTGAAATGAAATCAGTATAGGTTTAATGGAAAACAGGGAGCTACCCTAATGTTCATCATGGTTGGAGGCCAAGAAAGTATCCTTAAAGATTTTCTCTATTTTTCATTCTCTTTCTGGCTGTTTCTTGTGGGAGTTTGCTTATAAGGGAGCTTTAAATATCCTTGGCAATAATAATAAAAATAATAGCTGATACATAGTTCTTTGGGGTCTATAAAGTCATTTAAATTCATTATTTTATTTGATTCTTACAGCAGCCCTGTCAGGGTAACGTATTTAACTATTACCCACTTTTCATGGAGGAAGAAATTCAGATAAAGTCATTGACCAACCCTCATCATACACACAGTAGGTAATAAAGGAAAGGTTGCAATATGAATCTTCCTCCATTCTAAGTCCAACATTCCATCCATTATCCATTATGAGAGAGAGTACAATGGGAGACAGTGCAGTGTAATGGATAGAACACTGGATTTGGACTAAGGAAGACATAGTTTTGAATCCTGCCTCAGATAGTGGCTAGTTTTGTGACCTGTTTGAATCAATTTAACTCTTTTAGCCTTAGTCACTCACCTGCAAAATTCGGCAAAAGATGAGAACACCTCTCTCCCAAGATAGTGGGAGGCAGAAATGAGATAATGTATGTAATGCCTTTTGCAGACTTTAAAACACCTCCTTAAATGTGACCTCTTATTCTTTTTTTATACTATGCTGCCTTTCATGAGGTAGTTCACTAGCATACTGCAGTTTTCAGAGAAAAAGATTCTTTGAACCAGCAAGATTTTGCTAGTATGGGTTTCATAGAATGGTCTATTTCCTAGGATGTAATCTCACACTTACCACTAATTAATTAGATGACCTTGGCTGCATTCCTTCTCCTGTACCTTTATCTTGCTCCCATCACAGAACCATCCAGTGTGGTAGAAGGACAGAAAGATCTACCCTCACTGGGAAGGCTTCATTCTCCCTTTGTTAGGGATGCTCAAGAGCTGACAAAGCTTGGATAAGATGGGAGTTACCAACTCTATCCCTTCTGATGAGATCGAAAACCACCAGGCCTTACTTTGTGCCCAGCTGTTGACTTCTAAGGTATCCTAGGCCTAGTCATCTCCCCTACCTCAAAGTCTCAAAGCCGCTGAATCCTTCTGCACTCTACCTTCTGAACTGACATAAAGGCTTAAGGAACTCTGGGTTTTGCCTTTGGGGACTATCTATCTTCTCTGTACTTACTTGTATGTGTTATACAATTGCACACACACACACATATTAACTGTTTGAAGTCCTTGACAACAGGGACAATCCTGCATTTTCTCTTCGTAAATCCAGTGCTTAGCACAACACTTGTCATATAAGTTTTTAATGAATTCCTTTTCATCCACTTAGTTCCCTCAAATGTGTTTGTCCTCCATTGCTGAAGAAGACCATACCATCAGAGAAATAATGACATGACTTGCATTTGACTTTGTTTTGAGTGAGGGAGGGCTGTGCAGGTCACCAGCCTCACTTCTCCTCCAGAGCCATCTGAATTCAATGACCAGATATTCATTAGGATGACTGGAGATGACCCAGGATGAGGCAATTGGCGTTAAGTGACTTGCCCAAGGTCACACAGCTAGTGAGTGTCATGTCTGAGGTGAGATTTGAACTCAGGTCATCCTGACTCCTGCACTGGTGCTCTACCCACTGCACTTCCTAGCTGCCCCAATTCTCCCAAATATATATAAAAAGGGAGAGGGGTAAGTTTTCCTAACAAGCTGAAGGTTTGTTTTGAGGGGCAAATAAAATAGCATATATGAAAGCACTTTTGAAAACTTTAAATCCTATATACATGCAAGTAATTCATTCTTTTGAGCCCATGCTATGGGTTTCCATGGATAATTTCCCTGTAATCAATTCACCTTCTCTCAGTGACTGTCTGCATCAGTATTAGGTAGCTGGAAGCAAAGTTTGCTGAACACTAGTTTTCTACCTTTTTTCTTTAAAGAAAAAAATGCCCTGACACGACTATTTACTGTACCTGTGACTTTCATTTCAGCCAGGTTTATGGAAAGAACAAAAAAGAAAAAGAAAAATATAACGCCCTTACATCACCTTCCTCACTTAGCTCTCCACCAGAAATGTAAATATCCATCTGACACCTTCTGCTAGGAGCGATAATGTAGCAATGTCTCACAATGATGCCCTGTCAGTCCTCCCAGCCAGAAGGATATCTGCTTTGCTTGTTTGGCATCTCGTGACTGAGCAGAAAGAGGAAAGACAGCCTCCCTAACCCTTTTTTTCAGACCAGTGTAGTCTAAGGAATCTTTTGCCACTGTTCCTTGGCTAGAGCTCAACCTTTTACCTCTTGAGTTCAGGTTCCCCACCCAAACTCATCCTCCTCTTCTGAGGACAGCCCTGTCCTGGTTGGGAAATGTCTTTTAATCCAGTTTATCCTTTCTTGTGGCAGTCTATCTCTGCTCTAAACATGGTTTCTTCTCCTGTCTCACACCTCCTCCCTTTTCTGTAATATGGTGAGATGAAACTTCCCTGATGGAAATTTCCATCTTCCATGGGACCACAATGATTGATCTCTATCCCATCCCGGTTGTGATGTCTGAGGTAGATAACCAACCAAGGGGGCTAAAATGAGAGCCCACCTTTTCCTATAAAATATTTTGTCCTCTTTGGCATCCCTGAACTGCACTGATGGGTATAATGATGAAAGGTGGGCTGGTGTGAGTTTAATTTTTCAATGAGCCAAGTCCTTTCTCCAGATGGTAGAGAATGGGGGAAAGAACACTGGATTTGGAGGCAGAGGACCTGGGTTCAAACCCTAACTTTGCCCCTTATGTGTATATAGCCTTTGCAAGTGATTTCATCATAAAGGGCTTTAGTTTATTCCACTGAAAAATAGTTTGGAGTCAGCTTCGGAGATTCCTCCCAGTTCTAAATTTAAGATCTTATGAATACCATAAAAGCTGTCCTTCTTTCTTGGAACCTGAGGTCCTGCTGGAGACAGACTAGATCCTATAAAATAACCTTCTATGAATGTTAGAAGGACAATGGCCTTTCTAATGACTTTAACTAGTCCCTGTGTAGCCTTCCTCTTCTAAATTCTGGTGTATCCTTTCCCCCAATAATTCTCTTATAACTTTGGGCATCTTAGTTAAAACATGTTACTTTGTAAATAAAAATATGTTAAATATACACTTCATCTGAACTCAAATCATGGTTCTCTAACATACTGGGTGACTGTGGTTAATTCATTTAAGCTCCCTGAACCTCAATTTCCCCATCTGTAAAATCATTGGATGATGTAGCCTCCAAAGTCTCTGCTCCCATTCATTATTGCTTTGCATCATTGGTTTCTCTGACTCTTCTTCAAAGCCTTATTAGATCCCAGACATGGAGCAATTGATTTCTTTAGATAAAACATTGCAGCTAAGCATCTGAACTGCAAAAACATCAGTAGAAATGGAGCTGGTTTGGCTAAGGCACAGGGAGAAATTTTGGAAGTCTTGAGAGTTGGGTCTCCAAAGAGCTTCTTCCTGTAAACAAGGGTTGAGTGGAATTTTATGGACTACAAAATCATTTTTGCCATCCACAGAGTGCTTTGAGAAAAGAATAGAAAGTCATGTCCCTCCTCTGGAAGGTTTATCTATGTACCTGGATCATAGGACTGAGCCTCTTCCCGTCACTTTGTGACATGAACTTTGATTCCCCAGACAAAATGTTTTGGTTTTACCAAGAACTAAGACAAAGAGTAGTTAATAGTCAGACAATGAAGTGGAAATCCTGATGCTTCCCATGACTTTAATCATTTCATAAGCACAAACTGAAACCATTAGCCAAGTGAATAAAATCCAATGTGGAGGTTCAAAACCTGATAAAGGATAAATTGCTCTCTCTAATGCTTCCCGCTTGTCATCTAAAATGTGGCCCCTTGGACTTCAAGCTTTTTAAATTTTGGATGCATTAAGAAAAGCATTTTGTCTCCTACTAGGAAATATTTCTCTGTCCTGGTCAGGTCATATTTAGAGAACATCCTGTTTCTGTGACCACACGTAAGTCACTTAATAGCACTATAACCCAGTCTCCTCTTCTGAGGAATAGTACAATTACAGCAACAAAGACCTATAGTTGTAGCATTTACCCTGTAGTTTTGTTGTGAGGTTGAAATTAGACAATATTAATGAAGTGTATTGTAAATTCTAAAGAACCATATAAGTGAATCATTATTGTTATTCTTGGTGGTGGTGGTGGTGTGTGTGTGTGTGTGTGTGTGTGTGTGTGTGTGAGTGTATGAGACAGAGAGAGACAAACACAGAAACAGATAGAGAGATGGACAGAGACAGACAGAGATAGGGAGAGCTTGAGGATTTATCTTTAAGATTTCCCCGGAAGACTGCTCTTCATCCATAAGTAGTCGTAGTCACAGTAGTAATGTTCTGGGCACCACACTTTTACAAGGCTATGATAGAGAGAATGAAAGAGGGTACCCATGATTATAAACCCACTATAAATGGGTTCAAAGCTATGTTATATGAGAAACTACTGGAAAGTCAGGTGACATTTAACTTAGAGAAGTGATGGAAGGGTAGCACATGACATCTATCTTCAAGGATTTGAAAGTCAGTAAACTGGAAGAGAGATTGACCTCAGAAAGCTGAAAAAGAAGCAATGAAGAGGCAGTGGAGAGATACAAATTCAGACTTGGTGTAAGGAATAGCTCCTAAGAGATCAAACTATTCCAAAGTACAATGGGATGCTCTGGGAGGTAGCAGTTTCCTGTTTACAGGAGTTCTCTTGGCCAAGGCTGTATGACTTCTGGCAAGGTATGTTTCAGAAGTAAATTCTGTTTCGAATTCTGTGCCCTTCAATCCTTTGGTTCTATGATAATTCCTATTTCATATTAACTGGGTTTAATTTATTGCATACACCATGTGTTATTGTTTAGCAATCAGGTAAAATAAAGACTACTTAGTCATGAAGAACTAATTTCTCTACTTAGACATTTTTCTAAAATCCAGTTCCTGTCACTCCCACCTTGCCCAAAGTATTACCACAATCAAAAATATAGAGCTAAGTGTTCATCTTTAGTAGCAAAGAATATAGGAATATTACCAATAGTCCTGATAAAGGTGCCAGACTCTCTGTTGTAATGAGATTAACTGGAAGCAATTAAAACAATACCTGACAAATAAAAGTGACTTCATAAATGTTTATTGATTGCTTGATTGTAGGCAGTATATAAAAGAAGGGAGAACCAGCAGCACTGGGCAGTTGGTTTTGGCTGTCCCATTGTACCATAGCCTCAGAACTGTATGTGCCAGACAGAGAGAAGGGAGACAGGTAAGACCTCTATGAAGCTAAGTAACATAAAAAGGGAGCTAAGTTTGAATCCTAAGTCAGTTACTTAGTACCTATGTGATCTTGGGCTCATCCTTTCATCTCCTGGGGCATCAGTCCTCAGGAGGAAGTTGAGCATCATGACATTGAAGATCCTACCTTGCTCTTTGCTTATGAGGTTATGACCTGGCATTCATGGTTAGGTTTCCCCTTATCTAGTGTGTGTCTGTGGGGAAGCCTGTGAGCTTCAAAGAATGCTGATCCATTGGTGCCCATTTGTCACAAGGTCAACAGCAGCTGCATCCTTGACAACACCTTCTGAATCTTCCCTTATTCCTTAAGAGGAATGCTTATTCTAGAGGTTGACTAACCCTGACCATGTCATTAAAGGAAATTCTCTTCTTCTTGAGAAAAATCAGCTAAGAAATCATATGGTATAGTTGATTTCAGAGTCAAGAAGTTCTGAATTTACCTTCTGTCACTGAGTGGCCCTGCCCAAGTCACATAATTTTAGTGCCTCCAGGGTACTCTATAAGTTACAGTTTCTTCTTTCCTAGTTCCCTACTGTGATAATATCAAAAATTCATCTTAAAAACAAAACAAATTTAAAACAAAACAAAATTATGCTTCCGAATTTCAACTGCAAATGATCTCTAGTAGATTCTGACACATGCATAGTATCTAGCTCAGTATGACTTGCTATATAGTACTAGTGGTGTAGAAAGGATGCACACTTATACAAACCCAGAACCTGATGTGATTGTGTCACATTTGTTAGTATCACATTTGAAACCTCCCCCCCGAGACACACACACACATTCATTCACCACCACAATAGCCTCATGTAACTTAAGGAAGACAAATAACTACTTAAATGTTTATAAAATGGAAATTGTAGTAGATGAAATTTCCAAGTTGTTTATTATTTACCTGTTTTCTTTTCTTTTCTCTCCATCTCACACTTCCATGAATTTTTTCTGTACAGATGAGCTTCTGCCCCTTTCCCCAGACAACAAGCTAACAATGGCACCTGTGTCATGGAGTTTTCAAGGACTAGATCACTTCAAGGTTTGTTGTATTTGCATCTGGGATATTATAGTGGATAATACATTTAGGGAGAAAAAGGCAACAGAATTTCTTTGTAGGAAAACTTATGAGGGTTTCAGAGAAGCAGCTTTTGGGGCGTTAAGGACTTTTTCTCCAACTCTCACTTACTCTTTGTCACTTAGTACTTCTTTATCCCACTTCAAATCTTAAAAGTCAAGAGTAGAGTGAGACGAGGGAGTAAAGATTTTATCTCTTCTCACTCTACTGGTTGTTTCTCATCTCAGGAGGCTATAGAGAGGATTATGAAAAAGCTTCAATCATAAACAGTAGCTGAAAGAATTATTAAATTATAGTGGGACCATTCAGAGAGGTGCATGACAACTAGGGTAAAATGTGTTACACGTTGGCAAGTATGATTGCTGTATCGGGTATTTTTACTCAAATTTTCCCCCGTTATAGAGCAAATTTAAAGAGGAGTAGAAGTAGTTCCTTCCCTATGGCTTTTATAGCAGTTCTTTTATTTCTGGTGGCAAGAAAATAGAAATTGAGGGGATGGTCATCAGTCAAATAGTTGATGAACAAGCTATCCATATGGCATATGATTCTGATAGATTGTGATATCGTTACCTTATAAGAAATGATAAGGGGGATGATTTTAGAAAAAACAATATGGCAAGACCTATAGGAACTGATGCAAAGTGAAGTAAGAAGGACAAGGAGATCAAATTATCTTTTTTTAAAAAATCTATTATTTAATTGAATATATATAATAAAATATCAGCACCTTATAAAAAGGCATTTTATAAAGATTGAGTATGTGTAAAATGGTCTATTTTTGTACATTTACTTAGAAAACAACATACTGTGATTTAAAATGAAATTATCTTTTATAGAAGTAGGAATATGAAGGTATAATGTTGCACTTTGTTAGACACCTAGCCCTCTAATAGTTACCTTATGATTTTAGGGGTATCAGTGGAGGTCATTCTTAACTACCAACTCATATGTCTATTCACTCATTTCAAGAAAATCTTTGAAACTGAGTGATGCTGATGTGGTAGCTAAAGGGGAAAAACCTAGAAAAAGAAGAATAAAAGATAAGAAACAGAAACAGTAGCCTCAGCTCCAAAGAAAGGCCTTCCCTATATGGTTCAGAAATGATCTTACTAGCTTTATATTTTTTTTCTTTTTAAATTTATTTTAACATTCTTTTTTAAAATTTTGAGTTCCAAATTCTCTTCCTCCCTCCTATCCCTATCCCACCCAGTGAGAACACAAAAATATATATCAGTTATATGTGTGAAATCATGCAAAACATATTTCCATGTTAGCCATATTGAAAAAAAGCAAAAAAGTGAGAAAATTATACCTCAGTTTGCACTTACAATTCACCAGTTCTCTCTGGAGGTGTATAACAGTTTTTTCATCATGAATCTTTTGGAAGAGTCTTGGTTCATTGTGTTGATCAGAGGAGCCAAGTCTTTCACAGTTGATCATCATCACAACTTTGTTGGTACCATACACAATATTCTTGGCACTTTACTTTGTTTCAGTTCATGTAGGTCTTGCCATGTTTATTTTTTTTTGTCTTTTCTGAAGCTATCCCTCCTTGTAATTTCTTATAATGTAATAATACTCTATCCCAATCATAAGTCCTATGAACAACTTGTACAGTCATTTCTTAATTGATGAGCATCCTTTCAGTTTCCAGTTCCTTGCCACCATGAAAAGAGCAGCACATAATAAATATTTCTGTACATGTATGTTCTTTTACTTTGATCTCTTTGGGGTATAGACCAAGTAGTGGTATTGTGGATCAAAGGGTATGCACAGCTTTAAAGACTTTTGGGCACAGTTTCAGATTGTTCTCCAGAATTATTGGACCAGTTCAAAGCTCAACAACAGTTCATTTATATACCTATTTTTTCCCCCTCCCTTCTAGCATTCATCATTTCTGATAGTTGTAAGGTGGTATACAGCCATGAAATTAAAAAAAAAATACTTCCTCCTTGAAAGGAAAGCTATGGAAAATCTGGGCAGCATACTAAAAAGAAGAGACATTACTTTTCCAATAAAGGTCAATATACTCAAAGCTGTGGTTTTTTTTTTTCCAGTAGCAATGTATGACTATAAGAGTTGGGTTATAAGGAAAACTGAGCAACACAGAATTAACAGTTTAAAATTGCTGTGTTAGAGAAGACTTTTGAGAGTCTCTTGGACAATAAGGAGATCAAATAAATCAACACTTAAAGAAATTGACTCAGGCTATTTATTGGAAGGTCAAATATGAAGTTGAAGCTTAAATTCTTGGCCACATAATGAGAAATCAGGATTCATTGGAAAAGACCCTTATTGAGAAAGATTGAAGGCAAAAGGAAAAGAGGATGATGGCAGAGGATGAGATGGAGAGATAGTGTCATGGAAACAATGAACATGAACTTGGACAAACTTTGAGAAATAATGGAGGATGGAAGGGTCTGGAGTACTATGGTCCATACAGAAACAAAGACCACTGCATGATGAAATAAAAATAACAGAGTTGTTTTAATTTACCATTCTCTAATCAATAGTGGCTTAGAACATTTTTTTTTATATGACTATAGATAACTGAGTTCTTGTAAAAGTTGCCTGTTCTTATCCTTTAACCATCTGTCAATTGGGGAGTGGTTCTTATTTTTATAAATGTAACTCAAATCCTAGTATATTTAAAAAATAAAACCTTTATCGAGAAATGTGACTTCATTATCTAGGGTACCTTTTAGCAAAAGTAGTTTTCTTAATTGTCTCTTTAAATTAGTTCTAATTCTGCTTTTTATTTGTGTGAAATCATGATTGCCACCCTTGCCCTCTTCACTTCAGCTAAAGCATAGTAGACTTTGCTCTAACCCGTCATTTCAACTCTTTGTGTGTCTTTCTGTCCCAAGGTTGTCTCTTGCATACAACATATTATTGGATTCTGGTTTCCAAATCATTCTATCTACTTGTGTGTATGTGTGGTGTGTGTGTGTGTGTGTGTGTGTGTGTATGAGAGAGAGTGAGACAGAGAGAGACAGACAGACAGACAGACTTAGCTCACCCTATTCACTTGCACATTTATGACCAATATTTATATATTTTTCTTCCATCCAATTTTCCTCTGTTTATGCTTCTCTCTCTTTTTATCCTGTCTTGCGACAATCACATGGAGGTTCTCTCTCTTAGTCATTGCTGGAAAGATTCAAGCCAAGACTGAATTGGAGGGAGTGTTGGTGCATGATATTTTTTTGCTTGCAGATGATTGTGCATTCAATGCAGCCTCTAATGCTGAGATGCAATGAAGTATGAATGTATTCCACACTGCTTGTGCTAATTTTGGTCTAACAATTAACAGCAAGAAAACACAGGGTGCTCTACCAGCCAGCACCACATCATACATACATAGAACCATTAGTTACAGAACATGGGGAAGATCTGAATGCTCTGAATAAGTGCGTTTATTTTGACAGTATGCTTTCTAGGGATGTATACACTGAAAATGAGGTTGATACACACATTTCCTGAGCAAACTCAGTGTTAGTAGGTTTCCAAAGGAAAGTGTGGAAGAGAAGAAGTATTAGACTGACTACCAAACTGAAAGTCTACAGAGTTGTTGTGCTGACCTCATTGTTGTATGCATATGAGACCTGGACAGTATAACAGCACAATTCCAGGAAACTCAATCACTTCCATTTGAATTGTCTTAGGAACATTCTGAGATCATCTGGCAGGATAAGATACCAGACCTGAGGTCCTTTCTTGAATTAAAATGCCAACCATTCAAACTCTACTGCAGAGAGCACAGATTTGATGGACTGACAACCTTATTCGAATGCCAAAGTACATTTGCCTAAAAGACTTTTATGGAGACCTCACACAAGGCAATCACTCACATGGTGGTTAGAGAAAAGTGATACAAGGGCAATCTCAAGGTTTCTCTTAAGAACTTGGATTACATGACATGGGAAATGTTGGCGAAGGACCACGCAGCACAGCCTGCCAATTGTAGAGCATTGTGAGCTAGTATTGGTCTGATTAGCTGCAGTCAGATACACTGTAACTTGACTCTTATCATAGTAATGTTATTTTGGTCCTCTTTGAGAATAAAGGACAACCATGTGTTCTCTCCTCTTTGAACCAGTACTGATGGGAGTAAGGTTCAAGCATTGCCTGCCACCCCCATTTTCCCCACCTGATTTACTCTTCCATTATAAAAGCCCTTTCTTTAGTGCCTCCTTTATGTAAGAAAATATGCCCTATTATACTTCTTCTTTCTCCCATCTCTCAGTGCATCCCTCTTTCTTACCTTTATTGTATTTTTGGAGATCATCCCGACATAATCCAAATCACATCTATTCCTTCTTATGAAGATTCCTTCTAACTACTCTAAAAATGATAAAGCTCTTGAGAGCTGCATATATCCTCTTCTGATATAGGAACATAAACAGTTTAACTCCCTTGAGTCTCTCATAATTATTCTCTCATATTTACCTTTTTATGATTCTTGAGTCTTTGTTTGGATTGTCACATTTTCTATTCAGTTTTGCTTTTTTATCAGGAATGTTTAAAAGTTCTCTATTTCATTAAATATACATTTTTCCCCTTGAAGGATTATACTCATTTTTTTCTGGGTACATTATTCTTGGTTAAAATACTAGCTCCTTTGCCCTCTGAAATAACATATTCTAAGTACTCTGCTCCTTTAACTTGGAAGTTCCTAAATCTTGTATGATTATGACTAGGACTCTATAAAATTTGAATTGTTTCTTTATGATCATTTGCAATATTTTCTCCTTGACCTGAGAGCTCTGGAATTTAGATATAATATCCCTGACAGTTTTCATGTTGGGATCTCTTTAATGAGGTGACCAGTGAATTCTTATCATTTCTAATTGATCCTCTGAATATAAGAAAAAAAAGGAGTTTTCCTTGTTAATTTTTTGAAGTATATTGTCTAAGCTCCCTTTTTTATCATGACTTTCAGGTAGTCCAATAATTTTTAAATGATCTCTTTTTGACCTCTTTTCCAAGCTAGTTATTTTTCTGATGAGATATTTCACATTTTCTATTTTTTTCATTCTTTTGAGTTTTGTTGTTTCTTATTGTTTAGCTTCTGCTTGTCTAATTCCAATTTTTAAGAAATCATTTTCTTCAGTGAGCATTTGTACTTTTCCCCTCATTTGGCCTCTTCTTCTTTTAAAAGAGTTTTTATTCAGCGAATTTTTATGTTTCTTTTGCCATTAGGCAAATTCTTGTTATTAAGATATTTTCTTCAGGTTTTTTGTGCCTCTTTTGTTAAGCTATTAATTCTCTTTTCATAATTTTCCTTTTCTGTAATTTATTTATTTTTAATAATTTTAGAAAAGTTTTGAGTTTCAATTTTTTTCATTCCTACCATCACCCACCCACTAAGAAGTACAATTTTCTCACTTTATTTTCCTTGTTTTTTTCTTTCTTTTTTTGGTATGACTAATATAGAAATATGTTTTACATGATTTCCCTTGTGTAATTGATAGCATATTTGTTGCCTTTTCATAATTTTCTTGCATCACTCTCATTTGTTTTTCCAATTTTTTCTCTACCATTCTTATCTCTTTAACTCTTAAAAGAATTTTGTTTGGACTTGGGTGCAATTAGCATTTTTCTTTGAGCCTTTGCAGCTATTTTCATATTGTCTTCTGAATTTATGTCTTGGTCTTCCTTATAACTATAGTAGCTTATTATAATCAAATTATTTTTCTGTTATTCCTCATTTTTTCAACTTATTTCTTAACTTTAAACCTTATGTTGAAGTTGGGTTCTGTTCATCTGGGGATAGGGAAACACTGTGCCAATTTTCAGACTTTTTTGTGCTATAGTTTTTATTTTTCAATTTTTAAAAATTAATTTATTTCTTTTCAGTTTTCTACAATCACTTCCATAAGACTTAAATTTTCTTCCCCTCACTCACCACTCCATCCCCAAGATGGCATGTAATCTTATATGGGTTCTACACATACATTCGTATTAAACACATTTTCATATTAGTCATGTTGTCTAGAAGAATTAAAATGAATGTGAGAAATCATGAGAAAAGATAAATCAAAACAAAACATAAGAGAAGATAGTCTGCTTCATTCTGCGTTCTTATTCCATAGTTCTTTTTCTGGATATGCACGAGATTTTGCCTCAAGAGTGCCTCATCTGTAAAATGAACTGGAGAAGGAAATGGCAAACCATTACAGTTACCTTTACCAAGAAAACCCCAATGGGATCATGAAGAGTTGGACATGACTGAATAAACTGAACATGATACATAGTTACAATACAAGGATGAAACTTAACACACCAGCCAAATGGAAAGAAGCGTTTATTTCTGAAGTAATGAACTTACAACTGGTCTACAATATATTATTGCAATATAAACAATATAAATAAGTGATTTTTGTAGGCCCACTAAATCTCTACCCAAACCCATGTGAGGAAATGTTACAATAATGTTCTATATGAAAATGTGCAGGTACCAAAAGGTGCAATTACAAGCAAGTTTGTTGTAGGTCCTTACATTGCTGTGAAGGGTTAAGTCTATCAGAAACAGTCCTTGCACACTTTGGCTGTTACTGTCTAAAATGTTCTCTTGGTTCTGTTCATTTAACTCAACATCAGTTCATATAAGTCCTTCCAGGCTTCTCCTGTTCATTATTTCTTATGTGTGCTACTGTTTTTAGAGCTAATTCTGGGTGTCATCAAGTTTTCAATGCTTGCCAAGTCATGTTATTCAGAGAGAGTTGTGAATACTGTTCTCCTCATGAACACTCTGCTCTTTACCCAAGAAGGACTTCTGATCTCCTGAAGCCATAAGTGCTTGTGGTCCTCTTGGCCCTGGAACTGTAACCAGGGCCCATACTCCCTTGTGACTGATTACAAATTTCTCTCTGACCTGGAACTGTTACCCAGAATTGCTTATGGACAATTGAGTTGCCAGTTAGCTCCAGCAACACTCAGTACCAGCAGATGTCCCCTATAATCTCTTGCTGAGCAGTTTTCTGCCCCCTTTAATATTTCTTGATCAAGAGCACCTGAAACTTCTGCTGTTGCTAGGGCTGCTGCTGTTGCACTGTCTCAAACATGCACAGCTGGTACTCCTGCTGAGCTCTTGCTTGCACCCAACCCAGTGTTACAGTCCTCTCTCGTGGACATTCCAAGTTGTTTTATATTGGAAAAAAATTGTCTCCCTCTGATATTTTGTTGCTTCTGCCATTCTAAAATTTTATTTGAGGAATTTTTAAAAGTTGTTTGGAGGGGAATCTAGTCTTAGAGTTTTTTAATCTTTGGTCATGTCTAGCCTCAATATTTTTGCAAGTGTTTTAAGTCAAGAAATAGAAAAGGATACAAGAAGTGTAAGAATTTCTTAATGTATGCCAGTGATGTTATAATAAAGTTTTAAAAAATAGAGGTGGGACATCCGGACCAATGATGTTTGCATGGCAAATGAGGACATGTGATAAAATGTTAGCATTTAAAGGACAGGTTTCTGGAGTATGAAGCATCTTGAAGTCATGGAAAGCAATCAGCTGGTTCTCAGATGTAATCCAGCCCACTCTCTCCCTCCTCTTTCCTGCAGATCTGAACCTACATGTGGCCTGCTGCCTGTAAGCTCCGTAATTCTCTCCTTTATGATCACTTGCCAGGTATGCCAGGCATGCCAAGCTTCGTAAGTAAGTAGCACCTGCTTGGGGAGAAGCAAATGATTTTTTTGTAGAAGGAACAATGACTCACTAAAGAACTACAGATACTCTTTGAAGGAACCAATTGATGTGACTTATTTCAACTTTTCCAAAAATCTTTAATGAGGTGCCATATCAACTTTGTTAATAAAAATTGAGTTATAATGGGATTGGGGCTAATATTTTGTTATGGATTAAAAGCAGGGAGTAGAGAAGGGAGGAAAGATAAATGAGAACTTCTCTAAATGGGAAGGCATTAATGGAGTCCCCCAGGGATAAGACCGGAACTGATCTTATTTAACATTTTAATAAATTATCTGAAAAGGATTTTTACAGAGTGAAGCCCCTATACGTGTGCAGATGACACTGGGCTCCTCCTTGCAGGGATATGCCAAGTCACTGAGGAGAAACTGTCAGGAGATTTCACAAGGCTGGATGAGTGGGCAGAAAAGTGGCCAATGAGCTTCAGTGTGGGCAGGTGTGAGGGAACGCATTCAGAGCAAAAAACAATCCAAGCCATAGTTTTAGAAAGTGATGGGCCCAGGAAAGTCACTGACAATCCTTCACAATCTGCCTCTTGCTTACGTTTGTAGATTTATTTCACTGAATTCTCCTTCCCATATATAGTCTGTATGTAGGCACATAAACTCCTCATTAAAATATTAAGATCCTTGTGGACAGGGCCTATTTTTTCTTCTGTCTTTGTGTACCCAGAGCATAGTATTTTGCCTGGTGTGTATTAGGTGCTCAATAAATGCTTTTTTGATTGACTGATTCACGTATTATTTAATTTAATTCCATCCTTATATGTATTCTGAATATTCTTATTTATGTACACATTGTTGCCCCCCCCCCCAAAAAAAAGTCGATAAACTCCTTTAGGTCAGGTATGATTTCATTTTTGTCTTTGTATCCCTAGTACTTAGCACAATGCCTGACTTTGTGCTTAATAAACAATTGTTTTTGCTTTGTTTTTATGAGGCAATTAGGGTTAAATGATTTGCCCAGGGTCACACAGCTAGTAAGTGTCAAGTATCTGAGGCCAGATTTCAACTCAGTTTCTCCTGAGTCCAAGACTGGTTCTGTGTTCACTACACCACCTAGCTGTTCCTCAATTGTTTTATAATACAGAGAAGTCAAACTAACTTGTTGATGCTAGAACTTTACATTGTATACCCCTTTCTCCATGACTTGGTAGCATTCTCTCTCACCTAGATCTCAGAGAATCCTTCAAGGCTCTATCTGGATGCCACTCTTCAATAGACACCTTGACAAATTCTCCAAATAGAGCTCTCTCTCAAATCACGTTATATTTAATGATGTGTTTTAGTATCATATCCCCCATTCTAACACAGACTTCCTGAGAGTAGAACATAGTTCTTAGCACAAAGCAAACATATCTCCATGATTCAAGAACCCAAGGGAAAATAACTTAAATTCTAGGTTTGACTCATGTCTGTGTCCTCTCCAAAAGTGACCAAAGAGTACCTTCTTGATATGTTTCCAGTGAACAACGTTGATCAGATGCAGCTAGCTACTTATTTCCTTCACACATACACATATACACAAGTATTATAAGAAGTACTTAAAAAACAAGACTCATGAGGATATTTTAACAAAGACTTAAAATACAAAATTGTAACCCATGGCTTCCATTGTCCTCTCTCAGAAGTTTAATATTTAAAACATTTAAACAAGAAACACTTATTGGAGTTGTTGACCAGCCACCTCAACCCTATACTGTCTGAACACTTCCTTCAAAGTCAATATATTTGGGAAGACCAGAGTATGCATGAGTTGAACATCTCCTACTATTAGTGGCCATTTTCTCTAAGAAAGGTTTCATTGCAGACAATTCCTCTTGTAGCCAGTCAATATCAACTTAGAAATTCCAAATGTTCGGAAATCTCAAGGAAGTTACTTCTCAAAATCCCATTTTTCAAGATTGCTATTCAGTCACCTGTGGTCTGGGAAAGAAACACAAAGCAGAAGAGGCAGTCAGAGATTATCTTCTGCAGTGGCTAGACAGGGAGATTTAAAGGTAGGAAGACACATGTACAAATGTAGTCTTGGACACTTGCTGTGCCGTTAACATAGCAGGGGCTATTAGTATATCCAACTTATAGAGGAGGAAGCATGATTTGCCCAGGGTCATGGAGCTACTTCACAGGGTTGTTTTGAAGATTAAATGAGTTAAGAGATGTGAAGTATTTGTAAACCTTAGGCATATATAAATTATTAATAATTATTACAATTATTATTTTAGGTCCATTGACTTCAGCAATCTCCTGATGCCATATATAAGCAGATATCCCCTGCCCTCCAAGTCCAAGAGAAAGATCGAAGGGAGAGCTTAATGCCTTAAGTAGACAAAGAGAAAGCAGCTTAGGTCAGTCACTCTTTTTAAGGTCTACTTAGTGGGTTGTTGGTCTCTCTGACTCTATGGTCAGAAGTCCTTCAGAACCCATCCCCAGATTCTTTGTTACCAACTGAGAGACCAGACAATGAACAAGGCAATTGCTTCAGCATCTCAAAGCCCTAGACTTTTAATACTGAGCACAGGTGCTCATAAAGAGACAAGGTGAGGCTCAGCTCAGTCAGCTCTAGAAATCCTCCAAAGGAATGTGTTTTACCTCCATTATACTCATCAAAATGACAGTCATTATTATATTTGCTTTTCCCCTCAATTATGATTTATTGCTATGATATATAGCAGCTCTCTCCATCTGCTGATTACTTTAGATGCTCATCTCAGGACCATCTCTAGTCCCCTTAAATCTTTCTTGAGGTACCACTGAGCATTTATATTGGAATGACCTCCACTTTGTATAAAACTTAGATATTTTCAGAACAATTTTTAAAGGTTCTACTCTATACTAAGGTTCATAAACAAAACCATAGGTTCAAGAAGAATTTCCACAAATTAATGAGTAATTAATTAAATGATTAATAAAATCTTTTACTTAGCTGTTAATTCTCTTTTCATAATTACAAAAAGTCAAATTAATTAAGCAATTAATAAAATCTTACTCTGACAACACATCTTGTCTTGCAAGAATTCCACAACTCTGAGAACATTAGATTCTCAGAGGTATTTCATTCAATAAGAGACAACATAGGCTTGTGGATAGAGAGTTGACCAGGTTTATGTTCTGCCTATGATATATATTGGATCTGTGATCCTGAGCAGGACACTTAGCTTCTCAGTATACCCAGGAAATTCTTCAAGAATCTCAATTTTAGAATATGCATTGATAACTTGGAGTTCCATTAACAATAAATTAACAATTCCAATGTCAACCTAATTCTCTCTTCCCCATCAAAAACAAAATGTCAGCATTATCTAATCCAGGTCGATTTCCCAAGGGTCATAATGGCTAAATTTAGAGACACTAATTGCCAGATTGACAGCACAATGATGATTTATTTAAACTATATCTTATCAAAAGATAAAGCTAAGGCTTAGAGGATTTGTGATCGTGCCTGTGGAGAGAGGTAGAACTATTAGAGGCTGTTACAGGTCCTTGAATGAAATAATGGATGACATATCAATAGTAGATCATTAAGGGATAGTTGAGAACACACTCTTAGTCCTTAAAGTGGATATCTGCAAAGTAATCATGGCATCCCCAAAATTTGTCTCTGGAAGTCTTGTTTGAGACATGGATGTACCTTTGATTGGATCGATTATAGACTCTAATCCATTTCCAATCTGTGATCAAAGTATTCTCTCTTTCATTTGAGTCCCCAACAGCATCCCTAGCTATTGAAAAAGAAGGCATATATGTCAGTCCAGATCCTTTAACTTGAACTGCATGCCTCAAAGCATTGTGCATCTCTTTTAGTCACTGTACAAACTTAATTTTAATGGTTGGAGAAGCTCCAAAATCCATGATGTTGAGATGGCATGTAACTGGGTGTGCACATTAGGATGATTACATCTAAATCAAATTCGATTTATCTCACAATCACAAAGGCCAAGAAATAAAAGGGCACTTGCTGAAGATTGAAAACTTTCCAAGATAACAGTGGAATGCATTTGGTATAAGGCATTAACTGGTAGAGGGAAAGAAAGAAATCTGTCAGCTTGTGGAAGTTAGAACCAAGAAGATGTTGATATTGTAAACTTTTTTCTGTCCTAGGGACCAGGTTACCAGTTTTGTGTATATGTTTGTCTGTTTGTTTTAGAAATGGTATTATCCAAGCCTGTAAAACATAGAAGGTTAGTTTGGTATAGTGAAAATGATGGTTGATTATTTGAAGTCTAAGGATCTAGGTTTGAATCTCATCTCTGTCACTTCCTACTAGTGTAAGCTTGGGCAAGTCAACTTGTCTGAACCTCAGTTTCTTTATATATATCCATATAGACAGAAAGATAGATAGAGCACTCTCCATATTCTAAAAACTTGACCTTCATTATTCAGTCCTTCTACTAGATGTAAAAGTTAACTTGGGAATTGGAAAAAAAAAAACATTTCTGAGGTTTCTTCTAACTTTAAATCTGTGTTATATGGTCAAAATGCCTTCAATCACTTCCATAGTCTTATTACAGTATCACAGGAGAACAGATTTAGAGATGAAAAGGACCTCAGAAACCAATCATTCAACCCTTTTTACAAACAGGGAAAATGGGGTCCAGACAGATTAATTGATTTTTTCAAAGTCACATGGTTATTAAGTGTTAAAAGTGAAACTTGAACCAAAATGGCATGATTCCAAATCCAATGGTTTTTACCATTGACCTAGGCTGCACTTTATGTTCCTTATCAAATCAAGACTCTCTCCAAGGAAAAAAAAGAATATCTGACTTTATTGTGAAGGAGAAAAGAGTTGGATTATGGATGCAGACAATAACCCATGTGGACATAATTTCTGTATTTAGCAAAGCAACTAAAATATGTACAAGAACTTACAGTTGAAGTTTGCTCTGGAAATATCATTCTTTCTGTTAGTTTTGATGGAAGAAAGGTGAAAAACAATGCTTCTCAATGAGGAGGATGAGAGACGAAGGCAATCCTTAAAACCTAATAAAGAAGTGTTCACATTTTCAGGGTGGTCCCTTTCTTGATCTTCTTTCTCTGTTCTTCCATTTCATGTAGGTGAGGGCTGGGAGCTGGCAGCTCTTTCCACTTTAAGTAAAAGGGAAAAGGAACAGAGGGAACATTTCAACTGTTTCTATGTCAAGGAAATCTTACAAAATCTTGCAAAATTTTTACATTTTCTATCTTTCCAAGTAAGTTTTCCCCTATTGATTGACAGTTCTCAGCAATTTGCCGTGAGTTTCCAGGCCCATGACACATTTCATCAGAAGCATTGCTAGTCAACAAGGATATAGTGTTTTTATCATATATCAACCATATTTTCAATGACAAGTCCATGTCTGGTTTCAGAATCACTTGACCTATTGGAGAGAATGCTGAACTAGAAGGCTAGAAATATAGTGCATGGCAAAATTGGGGTATTCGAGGAGGACTAGCACCTCTGGTGTGAGAGGTTGCTTAGTCTTTTTCATGGCTACTCATCCACCTTTGGTGTCTATCTGATCCAGTCAACTCTCACTTTTGTGACTCCAAGAAGCTGTAATGCTGTAATGTGCACCATGGCCATATCCTGGTAAGCCATCTTGACAGATGAGCTAAAAATCAGATTAAGGCTAAGTGATAGGCCTCACACTCATCAGTGAGTTGAGGTATGTGTGTGTGTGTGTGTGTGTGTGTGTGTGTGTGTAGGGGTGTGTCTATTTCAATCAGGTGAAGACTTCACCTGGTGGAATGGGTCAATGAGAAAACATTTGTTCCAATGGTCATGAAGCTGGCTAAAGCAGGTGCTATGGAGCCTTTACAGCTTGATCAGACATCAAAGGCACCAAGGTCATCCACTGCATCCCAGGCCATTGCCAGTTATCTTGACTTTTACCTTGCCACTGGACTTGGATGATTCTGAAAGAGAAAGTGAGGCTGATGACTTTGTGCAACTCTGCCTCACCAAAATCCAATTCACTAGTGTCAAGACACTACCCTGTGATGTCATTTGTCCTCTTCAAAAATGAAGGATAAACTACAACGATGACAACAACATGGCAAGCATACCTTATGACCAAAAGGTGACAGTGTACAATAAAACATTATTTTTAGATATAGCTAACATGGCAATTTGTCTTGTTTGAAAATGTATATTTGCCACAAGGATTTTGTTTTTGTTTTCTTTTTTTTTTCCACTAGGGGCTGGAAAGTAGAAGGAGAAAATAGATTTTGTTATTTTTGTTGTGTTCATCCTTCATTGCTGAAGAAGAACATGCCATCAGAGAAGCGATGACATGACTTGGACTTGACTTTGTTTTGAGTGAGGGAGGGCTGTGCAGGTCACCAGCGTCACTTCTCCTCCAGAGCCATCTGAATCCAGTGACCAGATATTCATCACGATGACTCGAGATGACCCAGGATGCACCGAGAGGCCTTAGCCCCTTTAGGCCAGTCCATAAGTATACTTATATGTGTGTATTTAAAAGAAAGTACATTAGTTTATAACCAGAGATTTCAGGTTTAAATTACATTTGTTCCAATATTTGAAGGACTTTGGCATATTATTCAGCATCTCTGTGTTTATTTCCTCATCTGTGAAATGACGTGACCTGATTTGATGATCTCTGAAATCCTTTTTGTATCTACCTAAGTAGCACAATGGATAGAGCAGTGCGTCTATAGTCAGGAAGATCTGAGTTCAAATTTAGCTTCTGAAGCTTACTAACTGTATGACTATAGGCAAGTCACTTAACCCCTATCTGCCTCAACAATTGGAACAATAATAGCATTTATTTTCCAGGATTGTTATAAGATCAAATGAGATAATATTTATAAAACAATACAATGCCTAGCACATAGTAAACACTTAATCAATACTGTTACCTCCCCTTACATTATTCTTAAGTCAGGAAGCTGTGTTCAAATACCTCTTCAAACACTTATCAGATTCACAGCCCTTGCAAATCGCTTAGCCTCTCTCTTAGCCTCAATTCCTCATCTATACAATGGGATAGGTGTAACTAGATGGCTCAGTGGATAGAATGCTGAGTCTCAAGTCAGGAAAAACTGAGCCTTAGTTACTTACTAGTTGTATGACCCTGAGCAAGTTACTTAACCTCTGTTTGCCTTAATCTACTGCAGAAAGAAATGGCAACCACTCTAGTTTCCTTGCCAAGAAAATCCCATGAACAGTATCAGTGTGCTATGGTTCACAGGGTCATGAAGAGTTGTGCATGACTGAACAGCAAATGCAATGGGATAATAATAACTGTGGCATGTTTTACATGGGGTTGTGGGACTCAAATCAAGCAAACCTGAGAGACAATATAATACTGATAGCAATTGATATGTATACATAATATACTACATAAGTTATGCATTATATAGAAAATAGGAATGTCTAGAGTATATCTAGAGTAAAATATATGATATATAATCATGTATATTACCAGTACCAATGCAAATAGTAACTGACATGTGTGTATACACACATACAATACCAATGTAATACATGTTTCTTATGACACATATACTGTATGTTATATGATTATGTGTATATGTATGATATATAATATATATGACAGTTACTATTACTATTATTATAATATTGATATTTTTACTCTCAGACAGCATGGTATAATGGACAGATTGGTGACTTAGACTAAGGAAGTCATGCTCTTTTAAGTCTTGTCTGGACACAATTTTCTTTAATTCTCAGTGGCAGCAGTTCCCCCAGAATATAGTATAGAGTGCCATATTCTGCATTAACTATGTTGATACATATTATCAGAAGAAGTTCCTCACGCTGACCAATGAAATCAAATGTCTAGTCTAAAGGAGATATACACATACATAGATATAAATGTGGAGACAGAGAGACAGATAGATATAGATGTATATATATAGATAGACAGATATAGTTGTATAGATCTAGATAGCTATAAATAGATACACATAAAGATGTAGAAATATCAACATATAGATATAGACATAGATAAAGATACGACAGATATATTGAGATAGAGAGGTATATAGGTAGATACAGATGTATAAATAAAGATAGATAGAAATAGAGATACAGATATGAAGCTAGAAAGATAGAGATGCAGATGAATAGAGATTGATATAGACATAGAAATGCAGATATAGATAGATAGTGTATAAAAGTATATAAGTACATATAGATGTATAGAGAGATAAATAGAGATATATGTATAGATATGAATAGATAATGTATTAAAGCATATAGGTAAATAGATGTATAGAGATAGATATAGATAGATAGATAGATAGATAGATAGATAGATAGATAGATAGATAGATAGATAGATAAATAGATAGAAATAGGCATACTTTTTTCAAAAACCCCCATAGCCTTAGTGATGTTGAAATTTTCAGGAAGTATCCACACTGCTGAAATCCAGGATTTTTAAGTTTAAGAATTTACTACTCATGTGTTGCTATTTCCCCAACCCCCATGGACTGAGAACAACCTCCTTAATGCAGGTGCTTTCCCTCTGCTATTATCTTCAGTTTCTCCTCTATCTTGTTTGTGTACACAGCTGTTATAATGCTGTTTCCCCTATTAGACTGGGAACTCCTTGAGACAAAGGACTGTTCTGTGCCTTTCTTTGTCTCTCAAGCATTTAGCACAGTGATTGGCCCTTTGTAAGCTCAGTAAATGTTGAGTGACTGACTGACTGACTTACTGACCAGTGGAAGAAAGGAAGGTTACTATGAGATCAATGGAGTGCCTACAGTGGGCTTAACCTAGGTAAGGTCTTTTTTATTTACATAAGAATGAATTTTAACAGTTACATGTATGAACACACAGCTTATATTATTTTACAGTTAGAAGAGTTCTACTAATCATCTATCCTGGTATCCTAGATTTAAAGATGGAAAGGTCCTTATGGGGCATTGAGTCTACATCCTTTTAATAGATGAGGAAACTGAGACAGAGTGGTGAAGTGATTCATCCAATATCTTCATAGGATCCCAGCTCTACACTGGGTAAACCCCAAATGTTCCTAAACAAATCACTTAACCCTATTTGCCTCAGTATCCACATCTGTAAAATGAACTGGATAAGGAAATGGTAAACCACTCCAATATCTTTGCCAATAAAACCCCAGGATTAGATACTTAGTGAATATCTGAGGCTGGATTTGAACTCAGGAAATTGAGTTTTTTTTCTGACTCTAGCACTACTGACTTTATCTTGCACTACTTAATTGCCATGAGGAAATTTAGAAACAAAGAAATGAAGCTTATAGTCACATACCTATTAAGTAGAATTCAAACACTTCCTCTGACTTATTTTCAACAAGCATTTACTAAACTTTTAGTACATGCCAAGCAATAGGCTGGGTTCTGGGGATAGAGAGGCAAAACTGAAATTGACAATGATCTCAAAGTCTTTAACATCCAGATGTTCTCAAAAGTGGGTCATACCTCCTCCTTGGATGTGCTGGAATCCTCCAGGGGATTGCTAGTAGCCTTGAGTGTAATTGGGGGTATTAAATAAAATAAGAGGATGGTGGAAACATAAGGAAAGAAAAGAAGAAAAGTTTGAAAAAGCATCCATTCATGTTTCATCTGTTATGTAACAGTTAAAAATCATAGTGATTGTATTATTTTCCAAATAAGCAGACAAAATGCAAGTTGTAACCAATTAATGAAAAAGTCCACCAATAGGTCTTAACAAGCAAGTGTTGGCAGATGAGTGTGTCACACAGTGTTGAGAAGTCCAGCATGTATTGGCAGGAATATTTGCAGATAATGACTTGTTTACAATATAGTACTATACGTTTACATCATACAACATTGCATCAACAAAATTTCAGTGCAGGGGAAAACTCTGCAAATTTCTAATAAATTATTACATTTTTTATTTTATGTTTTTTTCACATGATGCAAATTTCAAAAAAAGTTAAAGAGTTAAAGAAAGTGGATTTCCAGGAGGTAACTGAGTACGTTTTTTTGAAAAGGGAGTGGTAGCCCCAAAAATGATTGGGAACCTCTGTTCTAAGCATAAACAACATATACAGAGAAGTAAACATAAACCATATGCAAAGTCATTCTGAAAGGGGGGGGAAGACATTTCTGTAGCACCTACTATGTACCAAGTACTTGCTTTTTTTTTTTGTTTTGTTTTGTTTTTTTTTACAAATATTTCATTTGCTCCTTGCAACCACCCTGCAGCATACTATTATTACACCCATTTGGCAGCTGAGGAAATTGAGGCAAGTTGAGGTTCAGTGACATGCCCAGGGCCACACAGCTAGTTAACTGTCTGAGGCCAGATTTAAATTTAGTTGTTTTTGGATTCAGTCTCAGAGTTCTATACAGTATGCTACCAGCTGCCTCTAGCACCAGCAGCTAGGAGATCATAGGATTAGAGGGCTATAACTGAAAGGCACCTTAGAAAACATCTAGTCTAATCAACTCCTTTTACAGATTAGGAACTGAGTGACAAAACTGGGATTTGAACCTAGGTACATGCATTCCAAATCTGGCACTTTGTTTTTCACAACAACTCATATGGTTCTATACCATATAATGATTAGGATTAGCTTTGTATAGGAGGTAGCATCTAAATTGAGCCTCAAAAGAAGTAAGAGTCTACTGTTCTCTCCATGCCACCATTTTGCTTCCATATTCTAGATAACTCTAAATATACTAGAATATAAGGTTCATGAAGGTAAGAAGTATCTGTTTTTCTCTGTACTTAGTGTTAGGCCTTGTAGTCAGAACTCTCCTAAAAGTTGACTAGAATTTTTATTTCTTCTACCAAATCTGAAAAGGTCAGTTCTTTTATTTCTGTAGCTACTGGATTCTCTCATTTATTGCCTAGAAACTATGCCACTTTACTCCCAACTGCCTCTCCTGAACCACTATTTCAGAAAAAAGAAGCCCTAGTCATGTTTCACTTCGCTACAACTTTTCCAGCTTCTTCTCCATACCCTTGCTAGGCATATCTTTTATTGTCTTTCTTCACTTTTCAATTCTGCAATCATCATCCAGTGAACTCAGTCATTGTTCCTGGATGGATCATGTCAATCTACTTACTCCCGTAGAGTACTGCTCACACTCCCTCTAACATTTCAGGCCAAAGAGCCCTTGCATATTCACACTTCCTTTTTATATGTGGTCTTCCCCAATAGAAAATGAACTTATTGAGGGCAGAGAATGTCTGTTTTAGCACTAGTATACCTATTTCTTAGCACATAGTAAAGATGTTTTGTTTTCCTTCCTCATTTTCATTCATAATTTGATCAATGAGCAGGTAAGAATAGTGTCTGCAGTCTCCGCTGGAAGATATATAACAACAGTATAGATAGCTTTTCTATTGCACAATGAGGTTTACAAATACTTTATTTGAATTATGTTGATACTGATAAAAGCCCTAGGAAATGGGTACCTTTATTATACCCAAGATTACACGGATAATTCATAACAGAGCCAAAACAAGGGCAAAAACTCAGGTTTTCTGATTCTTGATCCAATATTTTTCCAAATATACCATGTTACCTGAGACTATATATATATATATGTATATATATATATATATGATATGTATATATATGTATGTATATATATATACATATATATGATATGTATATATATGTATGTATACACAGTCAGACAATGATATCTAGAGGGTATAAATGAATCCTGTAATATGAGGAGAGTAAGGGAGGAGAAGGAAATTCAAAACTGAATGAAGTACAAAACAAAACAAAAAAACAAAACCAGGAGTTCTGGAAGTAAAAGGAGAAACCCTAGTTTACATGAACCTGAGGAAATGGCCAAAAAACATTTCATTGTCTCTGCCAAGAAAACCCCAAATAGAGTCATGATGTGTCAAATACTACTAAAAATGATTAAATAGCAAAGAAGAAATATTACTGACCCGGTAACAAATAGAGAGCTCAGTGTAAGAGTCCCCTTCTCATTTTAGATCTCTCTAATCCATCATCCATTGGAAGGCAGTTCACTTATGGTTGCACACAAACATCTTCCAAATGCTGAACTATCTTCCTGCATCTTTATTTTGCAAAAGGAACTTTCAATGTATTTGCTACTCTTTGGCAAAGAGTCAACGTGCTCTGAAACAAATGAATTATCAATGTTCTTTGGCAAACAGCATGAGTTCATAGAAGTATCAGATTTAATGCTGGAAGGGGCCTTATGTATATGTACATGTGTAGATATCCACATAGCTATATATATTAACATTTTAAATTATTTATATTCATATTTATATGAAGAGTAGGAGATTTTCACCAAGTTTATACAAATGTAAGTATCAGAAATAGCATTTGAACTCAAGCCCTCTCAATCTATATCCAGGGATTTTACCAAAATATCACACTGCTTTTTTCTCCACTGTTCCCTCTCAGGCTCTTTATTCCTCCTATTCACCCCATAATTCTGACTCTTTCTTCTCTTTTCTTCTTTTCCTTGTTATTTTAATGAAATATATAATATACATATACACACATGTTTATACATGCATAAGTGTATACATACTCTGTGTAAAATATTTTGCTAGGTGCTGGTGGCAAAAGGACAAATCTTTCTTTACTCTCAGAGCTTATATTTTTTTTTCAGAGAAATTATCCTGGTCTCAACTTACCTTTTCAGACTTATCACAAATTATTTCTTCCCACAAACACAGCAGTCAACTGAACTGACCTTCTTTATGCTCCACGTACATGTATTCCATATCCCCTCCCTGCCTTCAAACTGGCTAACCTCCAGGCCTAGAATGTACTCATTCCTTCAACTGTCTCTTAGAGGGCTTAATTAATTTCAAGTATCAACTAAAGCATGACCTTTACATGTTGCCTTCTCCTGATTTTCCCAAGTGTTTCTTGTTCAAATTAATTTGCATCTGTCTGAACTCTCCCCTCTCTCTCTCTGTCTCTCTCTCCCTCTTTCTCTCTGTCTCTGTCTCTCTGTCTCTCTCTCTCTTCCAATCAATCAAAAAAGTTTATTAAATGCCTACCATGTATCAAACACCATGATAAATACTGTGAGTGTAAAGAAAAGCAAAAAAAGGACCTGATCTTGAGAACATCACAATCTATGAGTTAGATAACATGTAAGTAAATATGTACAAACAAGTTGTATAAAGAATAAATAGGAAATAATCTATGGAAGGAAGACACTAGAATTTTGGGGGATCAGGAAAGTTTCCTGATGGGTGAAACTTTTAACTGGTATATAATGTTAGCCAGAAAGTAGAGATGAAGAGGGAAGGCATTCCAGGAATGGGAGAAAGTCAGTGCTATGTAGTTATCATCAAGCAATATTGAGCACCTACGAAGTGTATCAGAGCTTATAAACATTTAATTTAATTTTCCCCTTTTCTTTATAAATACGGATAGGTAGGAGCTGACTGTGTCTATTCTCAGAGAAGCATCAATATTGCTTAATGCTAGAAAAAGGACAAGCAAATTGGCCCAAAGATTATTTGTTGCTGAATCATTTTTCAGTCATGTCTGATACTTTGTGACTCCATTTGGGGTTTTCTTGACAAGGATACTGGAGTGGTTTGGCATTTCCTTCTCCAGCTCATTTTACAGACGAAAAATTGAGGCAAACAGAATTAAATAACCTGCCCAGGATCCCACAGCTAGTAAGTATCTGAGGCCAGATTTGAACTCATGAAGAGAAGTCTTCCTGAGTCCTGGCCTGGCACTCTATCCATTGCAAGACTTAGCTGCCCACTGAAGTATAAGTGTTATTGACAAGCATAACAGTTCAATAAGCATCAATGACTTTCTGCCTTCTGTGAAGAGGAAGGTAATGCTTATGTGGTTGCATAAGAGCTATAATATTGAATTTAGGACAGTTCCCTAATGACATTCAGAGTGGTTAAGCTTAGCATTTTGTCTTCCTAGAAATTTAAACATTAGACTTATGCTTACAGGAAGTAAAAATAGGCTGTAATAATATAGATATCACTTAGTTTGGATTCAGAAAACCTGAGTTTCAATCTCAACCTTGCTACTTACAGCCCATGTGATCTTGAGCAAGTCATCTAGTCTTTTCTGAGTCATAGTTTTCTCATCTTTAAGAGAGGTTGCAGCTTGACAAGTTTTATCAACCACAACCACTTTGTATGACACTGCCATGTCAACTAAATCAGTCTATCTTAGATATACTATGCTTTCTCACCTCTTTGACTTTGTTTATATTATGTCCCTTACTTATAGTGCCTTCCTTACCCCTTTTTACGCTTCAAAATCCATCTATCCTTCAAGGTGAACAAGAGTCGATATAATCCTACGAATCTTCCATTTTTCACTCAAGGGAAGTGGCTTTTTCCCATTCTAAATAGTAAATATTTATTGTTCGATGCTTCTCATCAATATGTGCTGCTGTTGTAGAGCTCTTAAAATATTTTTGTCTCTTAATGTGTTTATAAAACCTCTATCAACAACATGTAAATTCCTTGAGCCAAGGACTTCTTCATATACTTCTCTGTATTGCCACACAATGGACAATGAGTTGGTTCTAGAATTGAGCAGGAGGAGGAGAAAGGATTAATTTCCTTCAGGAAAATGCCAAATCCTTTTAATAGCTTTCAAACTTCTTCCTGAAACAAAAGCCCACCTTCAGCATTCTATTGGTATTGTATGGCTGGAACAATATGATCTCTGAGGAACTGAAGACGAATGTTACTCAGAGGGCAATGGAAAGTCAACTGGCCGATATGAACAGACTACAACATATTACAAACAAGAAATTAAGGAAGAAAACTAAGGGAAAAGAAGCCATCAAATATTTGCATGAGTAAAAAGCAAGGTGAACTTATTTATGGTAGTATCTAGAGATAATGTTGCACATGCTGTATGTTCCACTGATACACTTATGATGTCCAGAGAACATAAAGAAAGTCCACCCCTTACTGTGTAGGGAAGCCTGGAGTGAATCTTTTGGAGAAAAAGAATTGCACATGTTGGGCCAGGAATGAATGGGATGGTATCTGCATCAATGAAGAGAATACCTGTACTGTTGAGATTCACAGATCTGTTGAATTTATTTGATTATAAGTACTCCACACAACATCATAAAGCCTTGAAAACAATAGGCAGTCAATAAATATTTATTACTTATTCAGAAAAAAAAGATCAAGAGAAGGTTGTATTGCAGTTCAGTCATTTCATTGTCTGACTGTGACCTCATTTGGGTTTTTTTTGGCAAAGATAGCAGAGTGGTTTGCCATTTCCTTCTCCAACTCAGTTCATAGATGAGGAAATTGAGAAAAACAGGTTTAAGTGACTGGGCCAGGGTCACACAGCTAGTAAGTGTTTGAGGCTGGATTAAAACTCAGATATTCCTGACTCCTGGCCTGGTACTTTCCCCACTGTGCCACCTAGTTGCCCCAAAGGTCTCATTAGATGATCTCTAAGTTTGCATTTAGCACTGTCAGCAGAAAGTTAAAGTCGTTTGTAAGAAAGATAGAGACACTTGTCTTCCTGTCTTCTGCCTTGGTTAGACTACATCTAGTCTATTACAATCAAATGTAGGCACCATATTTTTTGAAGAACAATTACAAGGTGACACTGGTTTATTGGAGGGTAACCCAAAGAGGGAGGCTACAGAAAATCCTAACATTTGAGTATAAGGATGGAAGTCAATTGAGTAAATTAATCAAATCACTTTACCTAATTTAAAATAAATGGAGCATTCCTAAACCCAGAAACAAGTCATCAAATGAAAACACTTTCTGACTGTTCACTAGGTGTAAATAGGTCTAGGTACCTTTCTCCTGGAATCAATCAAAACTGTTTCAATGAGGTATAATAAGAAGTCTGTTTAGATTGAGTAAAGGACTGAATCATACCCCAAGTGGTTTGTGTATAAGCAGGAGCTTGTTCAAAACCAAACAGAGTTTTTGAGAATCTGACAACAGAGAGGAAAGAGTTGTGACTTCAAAAGCGAAGCCAAAAAGAACTCCAAAAGGAGTCCTGGGTAACTGGTCAAAAGGAGAGAATAGGGTTGAGCAATCAAGGGGGCAGGGGTGGGCATTGGACCTACTAGAATCTTGGAGCAAAAGATACTAACTGATGCCACAAGTTGTATGTACCTCCTCAAAGACTAAGGGAAATGACAAGAAAATGTCTATTCTTTTTTATGGCTTTGCCCTGCTAATACTTGTCTATGAAGAGATACTTTATCAAAAGCTTTTCTACCATATAGGCAAACCAGGTTTTTGGCAGCTAGGTGCAACAGTGAATAGAACCCTAAGCATGGAGTTAGGAAGAGCTGAGCTCAAATCCAGCCTCAGATGCTTATTAGCTGGGTGACCCTGGGAAAGTCATTTAACCCTGTTTACCTCGGTTTCATCATCTGTAAAATGAGATGGAGAAGGAAATGGCAAATCACTGCAGTGTCTTTGTCAAGAAAACCCCAAATGGGATAACAAAAAATCAGACATGACTGAAAAATGACTCAAAATACTTGGGTCAATCTGCTTGTCCTTTTGTTATCATTAAGTAAATATGGGGGGGAAGGGCAGAGCCAAGATGACAGAGTAGAAAGACACACATATGAAGGCTGCCTCCACACAGCCCATAAAATACCTGTAGAGAGTGACTCTCAACAAAGTTTGGGGCAGCAGAAGTGGAGAACAACAGAGTGGAGGAGATTTCCAGCCCCAGGTGACCTGAAAGGCCCACGGAAAATATCTGTTGCATCTGACACAGAGGGGAGCCCAGCCTAGCCTTGGCTGCAGTGTGGCTCATGAACAGCCCTCCAGGACGGAATCTTCACTTGTGGAATCCCCAGTCCCAGCAGCAGCAGGTTCTCAGATCCCTCAACCCACAGGTGCCAAAGGTCAGTGATGGGGTTTTTTTCAGCTGGCCAGGAAGGGAGAAGGGCCTTCCCATAGCTCCAGCAGCAGGCAGCGGCCACAGAGGCTACACAGCAATCCATACAGCCCACTCCATTGTTGGAGCATAAAAACCCCTGGGGGCACTGAGGAGCTGAGTCTTACCTCAGCCCTGTGTAGAGGCCCTGAGGCAGCTGGTCTTTTTCTCACACTGATTGGTGGCCCTGCCCCCACAGCTTGACTGAATCCCACCTGCCCCATCCAGTGCTGGCTTGGTGGAACTGGAGGTCAGGTGGCTGTGGAGAGGTAACCTGCTAAGATTCTGGGTATAAAAATCTCTTCCTGCCTCCAGACTAGTGTACATGCTTAATTGTACCACCTTGGAGGAATTGAGACCTTACAGATTCCCAGAGTATACCCTACTCCTGACAAAGGACCCAAAAGTCAAGTAACTGGTTGGGAAAATGCCCAAAAAAGAGAAAAAAAAATAAGATCATAGAAGGTTACTTTCTTGGTGAACAGATATCTTCTCCCATCTTTTCGGATGAGGAGGAACAATGCTTACCATGAGGGAAAGACATAAAAGTCAAGGCTTCTGTTCCCCAAAAATCCAAAATAAATATTCAATGGTGGATTTTGAAAATCAAGTAAGAGAGGAGGAAGAAAAATGAGACAGAGAGAGAGAGAGAGAGAGAGAGAGAGAGAGAGAGAGAGAGAGAGAGAGAGAGAGAGAGAGATGCAAGAAAAGCATGAAAAGTAGGTCAACACCTTGCTGAAGGACACCCAAAAAATGCTGAAGAAAATAACACCTTTAAAAATAGTCTAAGTCAATTGGCAAAAGAGGTTCAAAAAGCCAATGAGAAAAAGAATGCTTTCAAAAGCAGAATTAGCCAAATGGAGAAGTAGTTTCAAAAGCTCAGTGAAGAAAATAGTTCTTTCAAAATTAGAATGGAACAGATGGAGGCTAACGACTTTATGAGAAAACAAGAAATCATAAAACAAAACCAAAAGAATGAAAAAATGGAAGAGAATGTGAACTATCTCACTGGAAAAACAACTGACCTGGAAAAGAGATAAAGGAGAGGCAATTTAAAAATTATGGGACTTCCTGAAAGCCATGATCAAAAAAAGAGCCTAGATATCATCTTTCATGAAATTATCAAGGAAAACTGCCCTGACATTCTAAAACCAGGGGGTAAAATAAATATTGGAAGAATCCACTGATCTCCTCTTGAAAGAGATTTGAAAAGAGAAACTGCTAGGAACATTGTGGCCAAATTCCAGAGTTCTGAGGTCAAGGAGAAAATATTGCAAGCAGCTAGAAAGAAACAATTCCAGTATTGTGGAAATACAATCAGGATAACACAAGATCTAGCAGCTTCTACATTAATCGAAGAGCATGGAATATGATATTCCAGAAGTCAAAGAAATTAGGACTAAAACCAAGAATCGCCTACCCAGCAAAACTGAGTATATTACTTTAGGGGAAAAAAATGGTCTTTTAATGAAATGGAGGACTTTTAAGCATTCTTGATGAAAAGACCCAGAGCTGTAAAGAAAATCTGACTTTCAAGCAGAAGAATCAAGGGAAGTATGAAAAGGTAAACAACAAAGAGAAATCATAAGAGACTTACTAGAATTGAACTATTTACATTCCTACATGGAAAGACAATATTTGTAACTCTTGAAAACTTTTTTCAGTATCTAGGTAGTTGATGGAATTACACACACACACACACACACACACACACACACACACAGAGACAGAGAGCACAGGGTGAATTGAATAGGATGGGATCATATCTTAAATTTAAAAAAAAAGAAATTAAGTGGTGAGAGAAATATATTGGGAGGAGAAAGGGAGAAATGGTATGGGGCAATTATCTGTCATAAAAGAAGCAAGTAAATGACTTTTCAGTGGAGGGAAAAGTGGGGAGGTGAGAGAAAAAACCTGAAGCTTACTCTCATCACATTCGACTAAAAGAAGGAATAAAATGCACATTCATTTTTGGTATGAAAACCTATCTTATTATACAGGAGATGGAGGAGAAGGGGATAAGCAGGATGGGGGAGGATGTATGGCAAGAAGGGCAATGGGAACAGGGAGCAATTAGAAGTCAACACTCTTTGGGAGAGACAAGGTCAAAAGAGAGAGCAGAAGAAATGGGGGGCAGGATATGATGGAGGGAAATATAGTTAGTCTTATACAACATGACTATTATGGAAGTCATTTGCAAAACTAGACAGATATGACCTATTTTGAATTGATTGCCTTCCCAAAGGGAATGAGTGGGGAGGGAGGAAGGAAGAGAAAGTGAAACTCAAAGTTTTAGGAACAACTGTTGAGTATTGTTCTTGCAACTAGGAAATAAGAAATACAGGTGATGGGGCATATAAAGTTATCTTGTCCTACAGGACAAAAAAGAAGATGGGCATAAGGGAAGGGAGGGATGTTAGAAGGGAGAGTAGATTGATGATAGGGGTAATTAGAATGGGGGAGGGAGAAATAGGGAGAAAATTTGGAACCCAAAATTTTGTGGAAATGAATGTTGAAGACTTAAATAAATAAATTTTAAAAAAATAATATGTAAGCTTCTCTGAGAATAGATAGTCAGTTCCTGAAAAACATAACAACAAGGAAGATTGATTAAAATGTCCAAAGTCAATCTTAAAGGATTTGAAAATCTGTTATGTTGGGGTAGCTAGATGGCTCGGTAGATTTACCACCAAGGGCAGGGCACTGCCC